>NQII01002394.1:220431-231201 GCA_002778355.1 Clitarchus hookeri
GGGGGGGGGGGGGATGGCACATAGAAGGAACAGCCAAGAAGGAAACACCACTCCCGAAGCAGTCTGCTGGGATGATACTCTGATGACGTAGGTACTTACTTGCAAGTACAAGTCAGGTTCGTTCTACCACAGGAAGGCCAAAGACTCCTGGTTGCCACCTCAGATTATTTACGTCTCCACCAGAGAGTGGGATGTGCGCATTCTTGCCTGCCAGTTCTCTGGCAGCAAGCCCTGCACATTAGTGATCTTTGTTGGCAGTCAGTCCTGCCTTCAGCCGTCACCGGACAGAGACCAAAACAGACCCTGCGTTTTCCTAGAACCAGCCGACATCACCGTAACTAACAGCGGCGGCCAACTGAGGAGCGGGTCTTAGCTTTATTACACCTACATCGAGAACAGGAGTTTTATGCTTGCAAGCGCGGAATTCGACACGCCTGAAGTATTAAAAAAAAAAAAGGAGTCAACAACTAAATTTAATACTTACTCATTCCTTATGCCTTACATGCGTTTCAACCATCAGCCCTCAAAGACTAAAAGCATTTATTTGTCATCCCTCCTTTGATCCCCAGTAAACATTCACCTTTTACATAATTTGCTTAACCTAATAACAAAAGAAAATCATTGCTTAACCTTGTAACAAATGGAAAGTAATTTTACAACAGGGTTTCTAGACAAGACATGTGATGGCATGTTTACACATGACAAACCATTTAGATAGAAACATTAACATTTAGGACAGGACATAACAAACATAGTACAACAATAAGCACTCTGGACAAGATTTTGTTACAATTTAATAAGGAATATAGTATTTAGCCGGAGCCATGCCTTATAGATTGTGCATTTCAGCTGCGAAGAAGAAGTTTTTATCAGTAAGTAATTTTTTAGTTCCTATTTGAAGTGTTTTGATATTTTCTATGAGCATGGCGTACTTGGGTTGTCTATTGTAGAAAGTTAATCCCATATGCTGAATGCCTTTAGAGCAGTGATTCCTAAAGTTTTATGAACCGCGACCCATTAAAAAAAAAAAGCCAAAGTTCAGGACCCACTTTAATGCCTTATGCGAGAAACGTACCGTTTCGCTATTCATCACGTTCACATTGTATTTCTTACGTAGCGTAAGGAAGTGAAGTGCAGTAGGATTAATAAAATTGTTTAAAAAGTTGAAGTATTAAAGAACAATTTTAATGAAAAAGATACATAACCAAACATCATTACACAATATGTTATATTACTAATTTAGTTTGAAAATAATTTTCGTTGTAATAAATGAGATTTGTCAATGCGAAGGATGCATTGGTTTTCTATTTATTCCCATTACAGCCATAGTATCCACTTCGATTCTTGTCACTTTCAATCGCAATGAACTCGACACGTCCAGTTTATTTAGGTATTTAGTTTCGATATTGACCACGGCCGAAAATCCCACTTTACATAAATATGACGTTGTAAAAGGGAGGAGGGCTTTGATGTCTTCGTCAAATATATTCGGATAGGTTTCAGTAAGTGACAGCCATAATGGAATTAACTGAGTACTCTGCGTAGTATTTTACGTCTGATCGACAGTTGCATTGCATGTGTATAGGTTCTCAATTACAACATTTATAACTCGTGCATATGTTTACGTATGAAATTATATTTTTTTCGGGGCCCACCAAATTTTAGTCTGCGACCCATACTTCGGGAAGTCTGCTTTAGAGGGCATTGCCGTATTGTGCTGTTTGGGTTTTGATTTATGGCTGTATCTGGTTGTGTAAGATGCTGTTTCCTCAGGGACTTCTGGCGAGGTTGTACTCGGCTTTGGTTTACGCAGATTGCCGGTGAGTACTCACGGTAGATGCAACGACAGTGATGCGTTCAGTGGTCCAGCGTTAGCAATGCCACGCTCGACCGCCTTGTGACACTACAGTTCTGTTTGGCGATGACGCACTTCCACTCAGGATATATTTACTGAAACCATGCAATTAGGTCAATATGGGGAGTGAAGGAGTGTAGCAGTTTAGAGACCCGGTAACTTCACTACAAACGCTCTCTTCTGCAGCTACCAATCGTACGACAAAAAAATTGGTAAAAAAAAAACTGTTCAAACCAAGAAATTTAAACCCAAAATGCTCACTCTTTGCTACTTGGCTTTAAAATGCGTAAAAAATAAAGAAAATGTTAATTTTAAATATGGAAAAATATTTACAAAATACTTTAAATATTTGTCGAAAGGTGACACCACATGCATTAAAAAAAGTTTATCAGCTGAGCGACACACGACCAAAATGTATCAGAAACTATTTTAAACCTCGCACATTAACTTGTGCCCTGCCACCCTTCCCGCCATTCAAATATCCCAGTATATCTTTCTCACTTAATTAGCTCTCAAAACCTTCGCTATCACACCTGTCCATTNCAGCGAGGTTTTGCGAGCCGACGAGGGTGAAGCGAGGTGAGGGTGGGGCAGCGCCGGAATGTAGTGGCAGATCCCCGAGAAAAAAAACGCCGACCAGCGGCATCGTCTGGCGCGATTCCCTCACGCGAAAATCCAGAGCAGCGCATAGGAAAACAAAAGGGCCTGTGCCTTAAATATGCTATATTGTACTCGGAAATAAAATTTCAGAAACCAAATTCGCAGTTACCCACAGATTAAGCTAAATCAAACGTCGAACGTTTTTTATCGGGTTTTGATTTTTTTTTTGTGCAAACCTATCACATGCATACTAAAGTAAAACAAGACAACATGCTGTGGACTTCGTGACACTCAGAAACCGACTTGGTGCTCATAAGTTAGCCATGCAGAGTGTGTTTGTGTGTGTGTGAGAGAGAGAGAGATAGAGAGAGAGTGTGTGTGTGTATGTGTGTGTGTGAGAGAGAGAGAGATAGTGTGTGCAAACCATTAGCAGTCAGGCCTCTTTGCCAGGTGACTGAACTTTTCTAGTTGAGCCCTATGACGAAGTGTGGCATTATTGGGGGCCACCTTCCCCTAAACTTAATGTGTCTTTTTATTAATAATAAATGCATTAATTCATTTAATCAGTTCATGTTTGATTCAATATCTAAATACAACTGAAATGTGGGAGTAAATAAATGTAAACAGGAGATGAAAACGAAATTTAAATAAATGCAGCGGTACACGAACGACTACAGCTAGTATAGAATGAAAACACATTCGATATTTTCTTTAATAAATAACAACTATTAGTCAAAATATCTCATAACGTATTATGTCAACCCTTTCAAACACAGGGTCCTATTAAAGTCCGGATGTGTGGTACCGTCAGCTACACTCTATTCGCTGCGTATGCACACTTCTTGAATCAAACCATCGGAGAATCACCTCCGTGTTCGGCTTGTTTGGTCGTGTCCTGAATATGTCACTAACACCNTTCTTGAATCAAACCATCGGAGAATCACCTCCGTGTTCGGCTTGTTTGGTCGTGTCCTGAATATGTCACTAACACCAACAAAACCAGAGATAACATGAGTATATTGTTAATGCCTGGTTAATAAATATTCCGTAACGCAAAATGTCATTAAACTGAGTGCGAACGAACACGGCTTTTTGTCCCTTTGGTGTAATTTCCTAGACTAGGTTAAGCTTTGTTTGCCTGAGGCGGAGGAACGGCCGCAAAGTAGAACTCTAGCAGGGCTTCAGGAAAGCAGAGACTAACCACGGACGGACTACAATTCTGCTGTCAGTAAATGCGAGAGGATGAGAGACGTCGTAGGTGACAACACGACACTGGTAATGCGCTACGTAAACTGCTCTCTCCGTAGTGGGCCCCTTGCAACGCAAGCACATGTAGTCAGCCAAAGTTGTGCGCCCTCTAGGCTCCCCCGTGTTGCGAGGGCGTAGGTTACCCCCCTGACGTAGGAACAACTGGATATCTGCGGACACTGCACACGAGCGTGCTTCGTCGCCAAGCGAGACACCCCCTACTCACCTTGCAACCTGTGCAAGCAGGAAGACTTTCATTACGGACACGCTCAATTGCTATTTTATAAAGAGTGTTTGTGTGTGGTGCACTGACGTGTGTTTCAGCAACTTCCTGTGCCGCCGTCCTTACCTCCGCTACTTGAGCGTGAATCGAGGCCGTAGTCATGGTTACGTCCAAGTAGTCATGGTTACATCCAAATAGTCATAGTTACGTCCAAATAGTCATAGTTACGTCCAAATAGTCATAGTTACGTCCAAGTAGTCGTGGTTACGTCCAAGTAGTCGTGGTCACGTCCAAGTAGTCGTGGTTACGTCCAAGTAGTCACTAGCAGCCGAATGCGTAGGACCCGATTGACGTGCGATCAACTAACATCTTGAGAATCTGTAAGGCAGGCCAGGTGGTCGGCCGGCGGCGCGAGCACCGTGCAGGTCTCGGCAAGTCGAAGGGAGGGCACATAATGCTAGCCGAGAGAGACGCGACAGGCTCCAGGGTGGCAGACCAGCAGAGTCACACATNTCGAAGGGAGGGCACATAATGCTAGCCGAGAGAGACGCGACAGGCTCCAGGGTGGCAGACCAGCAGAGTCACACACGCACTTCCCTTTATGCAAGTAATTCAGTTATACAGTACAAGGTAACAATTTATTTAGTTTTAAATATTATATACATGTACTTATTTGAATACATACCATTAATAGTGCTACAACTGTAAGCACATTACGAAACGCATTAGCCCCGGAACGCTNTGCACTTCCCTTTATGCAAGTAATTCAGTTATACAGTACAAGGTAACAATTTATTTAGTTTTAAATATTATATACGTGTACTTATTTGAATACATACCATTTATAGTGCTACAACTGTAAGCACATTACGAAACGCATTAGCCCCGGAACGCTCGCCTCACATTTTTATTAATATAGAATTATCATTAAATGTACGAACACTGTAATGACGATTAAGGAGGCATCGCAACACACATATATTTCAACTATGTATGTACTCTGCTTTTAGAAGACCCAAAACATAGAGAAGAGGTCTACCTTACCAAAAAAAAAACTGGTGTAGCTGTTTCATACACAGAAGACCTGGAAAGCACGAGTGCATCTCGTAGCCATCGACGTGAANCTACCTTACCAAAGAAAAAAAAACTGGTGTAGCTGTTTCATACACAGAAGACCTGGAAAGCACGAGTGCATCTCGTAGCCATCGATGTGAACTCAACAGAAGCGCAGGTCACAATGACTATCCTGCCTTTCCATGCATGGTATGCATTACCAAGAAAGCAACTCGGCACTTACAATTATTGTAATTACACCTCCCACAACAAAACATTCATGTAAACTTCAGAATGATAAGTACACTTACTTTTCACATATGCTATTCAAATCTTATAGGAAATAACTCGTGTACCCTAACGATGCTAGAGACAGTGCGACATCCTTGAGACCAAGGTATCGCTGGTACAATCCCATAGGGAGTTCAATCAATTCACAGGTAACAATACCATGATGCGCAATTACAACTTATGTGTTATATCTACATATTTAGATATAACACATAAGTTGTCATTAATTTAAGTATTAAGCACATCGTGCAACAATCGCAATGAACTACATCTCCAACAAATATTTTCTACATAACCGCACTCCATGCATGTACATCACAAATACTTGCAGCCTACCAGACATTTATAAACACATAGAAGTAGGCACATTCCTAGACGATAAGAATTTAAAAAAATTAAACAAATTATTTTTTAAAATATATATTTTTTGTTTTTAATCCTATTCTTAAACAAATAGCATAAACATAATATGTCATTCAATAAAGCATCTAGCTCTGAGTTCATCAATAATCAAATTTATCTCTTCACTGACAGAAAGATATACTCTTCTTTGCAATGGAACCAACACCTGCAGTCTCATCAACCAAGTCATTGGGGTCTTCAGAAAATAAGCAGCTGGACTTCACGTCACTCTTCGCAGCAGGTTCACGATACGCATCTGCGTGCATGTTCTTCCGTGATGAGTAAGTAGGTTGCGAGATACCTCTGCGCCAGAGTACAGGGTTCGAATCTTCGCTTCTCCCGGCCCAACTTCAAGTAGCCCTTATCTTCAACAATACGCTTATGCTTTTGCTATGCAGATGTCGGCACTTCATCACCAGTAGAACACGCATATTTCACATCATCACCAGCAGACTTGGATGTCACATTTTCGTTCTCGACGTCCTGGTTAGTTGTAATATCTTCGTTTTTCACTTTACATGTTAGTGGTGCATGCCTGAAGGTCCGTATGGCTCGCCCTTTCCACAATGCACGTCTGCAATACTCGTGTTTCCTTCTTAACACACTGTTTTGGAACGCGATGCAGGCCCGGGTAATGGTATTGGCGCTCGATCCATCGTTAGTTTGCACGACGAATCATCAGGAGGCCATCCATAGCCTTGCCTTGCGAAAATAAGTCCAATGCATTCGTACAGCTTGATAGTATTGTGTGTTTGTATGTATTACGTCTAGCGAATACGTTTATAAATTATTTCAGAGAGGTTATTTTTGCTTTTGATTTTAAATTGTTTCAATGTCTGGCAGATGTACTTGTGTGCGTGTGTGTGTGTGTGTGTGTACACCCTGAATAGCCAAAAAAAACTGGCACACCTGCCTAATATCGTGTAGGGCCCCCGCGAGCACGCAGAAGTGCCGCAAGACGACGTGGCATGGACTCGACTAATGTCTGAAAGTATAGAAATCTGCGCCAATTTGAGAAAGGGTTGCACGTCTGACACGTTTAATGATTCTCGCCGGTCGTCGTTTGTCCCGTTCTTTCACGATCTTTTTTCCCGGCCGCAGCGATTTCGAAGATTTGACGTTTTACCGGATTCCCGATATTCATGGTACACTCGTGAAATGGTCGTGCGCGAAAATCCAAATGTTATCGCTACCTCGGACATGCTATGCACCGGTGTGTATCTTTAGATTATCACTTCCACCAAATGCTGCATCACACATATCGCACGTTGGTATTCTAGAGGTCTGTTTCTTTGAACATTCTCTCTGTTGATGGCGACGTGCATTGCGACTTTCACTGAAGGTCTCGCCGCAGTAACTGCATTGTTCTCCACGTAATTGTCGAACACTCGGCGAAGGTTTGCGTGCAGGCATACAGGACATGCTCGATCGCACATCCTCCGGTGGTCTTCATCGTCTTCAAGCATATGTGAACTCACCACTACTCAGTGCTGACTCCTCACTGCTGACTTCACGCAGTACCGGCGCGGCACATGTCAGCTTAACAACTCTGCGAATTTCTGCGGTTGCAGTCATTTATACCACCATTCTGCCAGTCGAAGACAAAGATATGTTGTTATTCAGTGCAACCTTGCTTAATTTTTTTTTTTTTTTTTTTTTNCTTGCTGAAGCATCCGGAATGCAACTACGCTTCGAGTTTAATTAAAAATAAACTCCTTTACTAACTGATTTGTTAAAAATATTTAAATGTGTAAATTGTAGCAAAATATTTTACAGCGTTACTGCTTTTTTTTTGACGTGCAACATATAGTATTTCCTGACAACTTCGTTTGTGCGAGTAATTTTTGAGTTGTGCGTGTTGTACAGTCGCGTTCATGCTTCACTGGAAGCTACTCAGCTTTTTCCTCGACTTCCGGTACACACGAGAGGACTGTTTATTTATTATTTTATTTACCTTTATTTCAGTTATAAAATTGAACATTTTCGTGTCTGAAATAAGTGTGCATAAAACCAATTATTAAAAATATTTGTAAAAATATTACTAATTTTTATTACATGCAGCCAGATTAATTATTACGATTACCCTACTTCTCGAAGGTTTTCTTGCAAAATGTTCCTTCTAAAGCATCCAGAATGGAAATACGATTAAATTCTGATTAAAAATATACTCTTATTAATAATTTAAAAAAAAAAACATTTTAATTAATTAATTACAGTAAAATATGTTGTGCTGTTACTAAATGTATACTTTCTCCTTCCATATGCTATTTTAATATTATATTCCTGACAATTTTGGTGCGTGCGTCTGCCACTTTATAATGAGAGAAGAGCGAGTGAAGAGAATTGGGCGGCTCTTAACAGCGAGGTCTTGAGAGGTGATTGAGGAGAGTATGGAGCAGTGCCGGAATGAAGGGGCTCGTGAAACGGGATGTCCCCGAGAAATCCGCCGACCAGCGGCATCGTCCGGCGCGATTCCCACTAACGAAAATCCGGGAGTGACGCGGCCGGGGATTGAACCCGGTTCGCCTTGGTGCGAGGCGAGCAGTACTTTANCACTAACGAAAATCCGGGAGTGACGCGGCCGGGGATTGAACCCGGTTCGCCTTGGTGCGAGGCGAGCAGTACTTTATAATGAGTTCTGCATTTTGTACATACGGGTGCAGTGCTTCGTTGGAAACCGCTCTAACCCCCCAGACCAAGGCTGTTACAATGTTAAAGAAGTCCCTTCTCAGTGCATCTATTTTAAAAATAACCCTTTCAAACAAAAATGTGTTCCACGTGACGCGGATGTTAGAATACTGACACGTTAAGAAGTCGTGCCAACTTTTAAGTTTAATATTATATCATAAGATTTTACATTAAAATTTACATTTAAAAAAATTTATAAATTAAAAAAAAATATATGTATATATAGATTGTTTTTTTTTTTAATCTTTTAACATGACAGTTTTCTCTGAAAAAGTTGAGTTGAATATTTTTCTATGATATAGATATCTTTTTAATTGTTGCATTGAGAAGGAATTTCCATAACTTTGATTCCCTACTTTAAAGGCCCTTTCAAACGATCAAATGTTTCTTCAAATCACCTTTAATTTTCTTTGAATACAAGTCATTGAAAGCTATATTACGTCGTAGAAACCTCATAATCGCGGCCTTTTTCTCTTTACATTTCTTGAATGTCTCGTTTCCCTTCAAGATTTCCGATTCGGACATGTATATTTTCTTGAATCCAAAATTTCAAACGCTCATCACACTTTTTCTGATATTATTGATGGAAGTAATCTCATAATAATAGAGCTGTGTGCACACATTTAAAGTTTTTTACTAAATAAGGACGCGTATATTTTAAAAAGAGAATTTTAAATAAAAATTAAGATAATTTGCTAGGGTTTAACTAATTATTCTCGTGTCGTATCTTTTTTAACTGGTTTCATTAGGGAGTTGGTGATAAATTTTCATGTGGAGACTTGAAAGCTTATTGAATGCAATTCATTGAAAGGCAAATTAAGTGATTTTTTTTAAGTTCAATAAATTTAACTAAGTTAATATTTGATGATGTGAAATGACTAACTGCGTGGCTGCAGGCTTGCTAGGCAGAGTTCCTGAGTATCTCGGTCGCCAACTGGCGCCGACAGCCACCTGCTGTGCAAGTCATCGCACCCGCACCCAGAGCTGCCAACATATTATCCACATCCAAATATCCCCAGAAAATCTCCAGATCGTGATTGCAGCCAACTTCAAATGAAATTTATACTAAAATACTGAAAATATTGTGTTCGCAGCTTGGAATTTTATTTGCTCTTTACAGTTGCTTACCGCCATGTACACTGAAGAGCCAAAAAAACTGGTATAGGCGTGCGTATGCAAAAAACAGAGGTATGGAACCAATCAGAGTAACGCGATGCGGTCGGCAGCTAGATCGGTTACTGCTGCTACAATGGTAGGTTATCAAGATTTAAGTGAGTTTGAACGTGGTGTTATAGTCGGCGCACGAGAGATGGGACATAGCATCTCCAAAGTAGCGATAAAATTCAGATTTTCGCGTACGACCATTTCACGAGTGTACTGTGAATATCGGGAATCCGGTAAAACGTCAAATCTTTGACGTCGCTGCGGCCGGAAAAAAGATCGTGAACGAACGGGACAAACGACGACCGACGAGAATCGTTAAACGTGACAGATGTGCAACCCTTTCTCAAATTGGCGCAGATTTCTATGCCTCCTGCATACCTTCAGACATTAGTCGAGTCCATGCCACGTCGTCTTGCGGAACTTCTGCGTGCTCGCGGGGGCCCTACACGATACTAGGCAGGTGTACCAGTTGTTTTTTTGTTTTTGTTCTTCAGTATATATATATATATATATATATACACACACACACACGCGCGCGTACATCTGCCAGACATTGAAACCATTAAAAATTATAAGCAAAAATAACCTCTCTGAAATAATTTATAAACGTATTCGCTAGTCGTACCACATACAAACACACAATACTATCAAGCTGTACGAAATGACATTTCCAAGTATTTTTCCAGTGTAGAGGTTCCCGAAACTTCGCCTACGACCTGGCCAAACCATAAACCATTTTGTTATTCCGGCAAGGGACAATCCACACGACTATTTGTAAAGAGATGTAGTCACATGCAATAAAACATGTAATGTGCATCTCGGGATAATCCAGATGACACAAAAGAGCGATAATCTCTAGTCTTCATTTAAATCACAGATCTGCCACCAGATTTCTACAGAAACCACCAACTTTTGGACCTGTCGCAGATATGAAATTTGGCCACCAGGACTATGTTCTGAAATCAGCAGATCTGGTGAGAAAATCACCAAGTTGGCAGCTCGACCTGCAACCTCGCGGCTTGAATCAACACTGCAGGCAGGGGCCATTGGCAAGGGGTCGAGATCTGCTGTATCAGCACGCACATTGCTCGTCCAGCCAACCCGACAGTTGACCAGGCGACGATGACGCTGCAGTCCTGGCACGTCAATACCTGCGTTCGCTCTTACCTGGCCTCTGCCTTCAGGGGGATCGCCGATGCCACGGTGCAAGTCGACGGTTTAAGGCGCCCGTCTACCCGGCGCTTGA
>NQII01002394.1:252911-273693 GCA_002778355.1 Clitarchus hookeri
AACAGTACATTTGTGCCGCGAGTTGCTGCCATTCATAGTCACCATGCAGCACTACCGCGTAGTCATAATGTAGTACTTCTGCAACTTTGTAGTGCATTCACGGTTACTTCCAAACTTCTGGAGCACTGCTAAGTCATAATTTCAATATATTCCTAGCTTAACTTAATTTATAAAAATTTTACCGAAGGTAGAGCGCTACGCATTTGAGCGCTTTCAGTTCAACAGTATTTCGCATGAAAACTACTTTTTACTAACCATTGCCAACACGCTTATTTTATCTCTGTTTTTATTCGCACCAATTGTAAATGGAATATCGTAATTCATAGACAAAATATAACTAAAAGTTCAATTTAACCGAGCATAAAAAGCCTGTGAAACGTACGTGTTTAGGAAACACTCAAACCCGTCATACACGGAGTAAAATGTGTAAAGAAACCACGAATAGGCTCTAGATATTTAACTGGATGATTTGTGAGAAAGACCCCCGCAAGTTTTGCGCAAACAGTTTCTTAGCAGCGAGCAGTTACGCGTTCAATTCGTGATCAGCATACTTAGAAGCACAGCGCAAATNAATATCGTAATTAATAGACAAAATATAACTAAAAGTTCAATTTAACCGAGCATAAAAAGCCTGTGAAACGTACGTATTTAGGAAACAATCAAACCCGCCATACACGGAGTGAATTTTCAAGGGTTCGATTTTAAAATGTGTAAAGAAACCACGAATAGGCTCTAGATATTTAACTGGATGATTTGTGAGAAAGACCCCCGCAAGTTATGCGCAAACAGTTTCTTAGCAGCGAGCAGTTACGCGTTCAATTCGTGATCAGCATACTTAGAAGCACAGCGCAAATCACGTGCCTGAGGGGTGCGTTGGTTTACATCAGCGGCGTCTCTCGTCGCTAGGTCCAGCAGTGGAATTCACAGCGTCAAAAAGATTTATTTGGACAAAGACGAATATTGCTTCAGCATTATAAGATTCCGCTGTTTGCATGCCTGCGGCGATGGCGGTTTTCAATATTATTCATACTTCTGGCCGGGGGTAACGCGAACTCAACGCCTCCTTATACCTGCTCCTCCGGTGAACAGTCACACCTTCGTGCTAGTGTTATCGTGTACATATGATATTCCTTTCTTTGTAAGTATATCCATGCCTTTAAACACGTGTAATGTTCTGGTTTTACACTGATTTATTGTGCTGTCCNTAGTGTTATCGTGTACATATGATATTCCTTTCTTTGTAAGTATATCCATGCCTTTAAACACGTGTAATGTTCTGGTTTTACACTGATTTATTGTGCTGTCCTGACTTAAGGGACTCGCCTGCCCGGCGTTCAAACTGCGTCACAGTGTGTTCGAAACCCAGTTTTATTTTATTACGAAACTATTAAACGTGCGTCCAACGGGCTTGTCTACGAAAAGAATGCACACTTTAGACTATACCTATCGGTTACTTCTAAGATGTTACGCGAATTAGAAGCACCATTACACACAGCACTCCAACATAACAAAAAAAAAACTGCCTTTTCAAAGAGGTGTGTTTGAAAATATGCGCTTTATATACGCGCAGAAATTATCAAGGGGGCATGCGTTGAATCTTGCCACAGACTTTCCACCAATAAAATGACAGGGTCACCGCTGAGAGTCCCGTGGGTACACGCAGCACGACGGGAGCCCTGCACGCCAGTTCAGAGCCTTGCGCGTAGCGGCGATGGCGCACATGTAGCGCGTGGCAGTGTCGCCCTTATCGCTCCCACGCTTCTCCGCCTCGAACGTCCTCAAAGCTCCAGGCAGACGGACCCCTTAATGTCACCTTCACCGCCTATATTTCGCCTCAATGAACTCAGAGCACCATCGTATCTACTGAATATGTATCCGACTGAGCCCCAAAGAAATTTACATATATACCTTATTGACTTATGGTTAAGATGGTCACCAACCATAACACGACCAAAACAAAATCGCCACAAATACGAATAAATAAATGAAGTTGCGTAAACTATTAATGGTGAAAATATTCGTGTCGGATTTCATGTGTATGAAAACACGTGAACGGAATTTGTGGAAAGCTTGATAGGAGGCACCGATTTCCTCTATTTTGCCCAGTATCATTTTATTAATCCTGTACCGTGAATATAAGGAATCCGGTTAAACATCGCATCTTCGAAATCGCTGCGGCCGGAAAAAGATCGCGAAAGAACGGGACAAACTACGACTGACGAGAATCATTAAACGTGACAGACGTGCAACCCTTTCTCAAATTGGTGCAGATTGGATTTGTGGACTGCCCTGCAGGATTCATGGTGTGAATTGCCTCCTGCATACCTTCAGACATTAGTCGAGTCCATGCCACGTCGTCTTGCGGCACTTCTGCGTGCTCGCGGGGGCCCTACGCGATATTAGGCAGGTGTACCAGTTTTTTTTGGCTCTTCAGTGTATATTGTCATGTCCTACACGTTTACACGTAGAGGAAGTTCCTACGCGATGCACACAAATCGTTCTGTAAAAATACCTTCTTTCATCCCGATACGTGCACGCTCATTACTTAAAGTCCATTCACGGTTACTTCACGCTTTTTAAATCACACCTTTGAAAAATCATCCTATGTATTACGTGTTTGGTTGTTTCCTAAACATGACACGTATCACAAGCGTTTAACACGTCTGCCAACACGACAGTACTTTAACAGGGGGAAAACCGGTGTGTTGGTAATTCCTGAGTAAGAAATAGTTCTCACGCAAAATGTTACTAAACTGTGTGCGCACAAATACGGCGCGTTGTCCCTTCGGTGTATTTTTTCTAGCCTTTAGTTTAGTTCGCGTGAGGCGGAGGAATATCTTGGAAGTAGAACTTTGACTGGGCTTGAGAAAANTTTTTTTGGCTCTTCAGTGTATATTGTCATGTCCTACACGTTTACACGTAGAGGAAGTTCCTACGCGATGCACACGAATCGTTATGTAAAAATACCTTCTTTCATCCCGATACGTGCACGCTCATTACTTAAAGTCTATTCACGGTTACTTCACGCTTTTTAAATCAAACCTTTGAAAAACCACCCTGTGTATTACGTGTTTGGTTGTTTCCAAAACATTTCACGTATCACAAGCGTTTAACACGTCTGCCAACACGACAGTACTTTAACAGGGGAAAAAACCGGTGTGTTGGTAATTCCTGAGTAAGAAATAGTTCTCACGCAAAATGTTACTAAACTGAGTGCGCACAAATACAGCGCGTTGTCCCTTCGGTTTAGTNACTGAGTGCGCACAAATACAGCGCGTTGTCCCTTCGGTTTAGTTTTCTAGCCTTTAGTTTAGTTCGCGTGAGGCGGAGGAATATCTTGGAAGTAGAACTTTGACTGGGCTTGAGAAAAGTTGGAAGTAACCACGAATGGACTATGCACGTCCACCGACGTAAACCTCCCTCCTTGCCTCTGTACATCCCCGCCGGTGATTCGCTGGCTCGGCAGCAGAAAGCCTGGCCGACCGGAAGGTTACAGATCGCCCAGCAGCACGAGGTCTACTTCCTGTTGGCGACCGCGCAGCCACATCACAGCGAGAAATAAAGAGCCACAATTTCACAACTTCCCGATCCGAGAAACGTGAGTCGGAACCTCCAGCCATTCCCGGAAGCCTCGAAGGACGGAGAACTGTTTGGTAAAACGTCCCACTCACCGCAAACAACTGCGTCGATCCTCCGTGTTCATTCCGGCGTGTTTGGTTTGAAGTCTATAATAGTGACCAGATGCAGTGGATTTGTAACAAACTACAGCATTATGCACCTCGGAAATAAAATTCCAACGTATTAAAAAAAAATACTATACATATATAATGCTTAAGACCATTTCACACGATCAAAACGTATCGAACATACGATTACTTGAATTCAATTTATTGAGTTAACTATCATTTGCAATTCGATTAATTGCATTCAGTAAGATTTCAAGTCTTCACGTGAAAATTTATCACAAATTTCTCAACGAAACCAGTGAAAAAAAATTATGTATGTTTTTAGAAGTATTTGCGATTCCAGCACGACACAAAAATTTTCGTCGCATTTTTTTACATTTTCTTTTTAAAAATATGCGTCCTTATTTTGTAATAACTTTAAAATGTGTGCACACAACTCTATTATTATGAGATTACTTAAATTATTCTTGCCAGGCAAGCTGTGATCGGCGATTGAAGTATAAGGTTCCAGAAAGTATAGAACATGTTCGAAACGAACATCTTGAAGGAAAACGATAAATTCGTTAAATTGAAAGAGAAAATTACTACGATTATGACGTTCGCATGACGTCACGTAGCTTTCAATGAATTGAATTCAATAAAGACTGAAGAAAATTGGATTGTGTGAAAGGGCCTTAGGTTATTGCCTTATTTAACAACTTACAGAATTTATTATAAAACGCAACATACAGTCAGACTTACACTGCATAGTTTAATATTTTAATTGATAATTAAGTTAGATTCAAAACAGATTAATACTGGCATAATAAACACGCCGAATTATAAAAACATTATTTCAGGCAATATGTAGTCTACATTAAATGTGTGTTATTGAGACGGAAAATACAAAACAATAAATTTGTATATAATGAAAAGGGTAAGTAATAGCTTTTTACTAACAACTAAGAGAAGTTTTCGTAAAATGCAGCACACAGCCAAATTTAAACCAAATATTTTGTATGTGGATATTTTCAAAACAGACTATTTCTGACACGCAAATTCACAAGACCATAGCAAATAGTTTTAGACAATTTGTACACCAACTGCGTTCTTAAAAATCGAATATGTACAGAACTTAATTTCGTCAATAAGTTTGTATTTTAAGTTTACATATATCTAATTTTTTGCTTATTTGTTATTCATATGTCTTTCACGTTCATCATTTGAAGGCTTTAAAAAACAACTGATCATTAAATTGTAGTAATTGTTAACCGATATTTTTTTTAACATTCATCGCACATTTTCATATTGTTGGGTATATAAACTAAGTGTGCCATTTGAAACCTTATTGTAAGACTCGTTTAAAAATTGCACAAAATATTAACTAAATAACCCGTACATTATTGATGTCAAATGCAGAAAATAGTAATAAGGATGAAGGAACTTCACACTGTCGTAGGTTTTTATCCTTAAAATAATAAGATTCTTTATACAACGTGAATTTACTTCCATTGGTAAACTAGTGTGAATGTTTCAATGGTGTATATATTATATATATATATATATATATATTTCTTATAAAAGGTATTTCATGCAGGTTAACTAACTATATCTTAGTTTGGCCAAAAACGTGACTTCAGCGACGTGTTACTCGAGTGGTTTTAAACAACTGAAGTACTTGTAGCACTTGTGTTACAGATCCCTGGTGTAATGTGTATAACAATTACTGTGTGCACGTTAAACATTTATGTATCACTACTATAGTCGTTAGTTCGTACCGTCGACTCGGCGAATTGCAACTCTCGACGGAGCCGGCAGGAAAATGGCCCGAGCGCACTCTGCAAATCATATTTACGTACACATCACACAAATTTTTTTTAAACAGCTCCTCCAAGTCTTGTAGCTGACATTTCTGGAACCTTCGTTAGCAGCTATAAACGAAAAAATATAAATGTTTGATGCGTACCTAGTTATAAGGGCATTAATAAAACACAACTGTTTTTCTAAATTGTCTATGTCCTTTTACGATGTAAAATATAACATGGAAAAGTTTTTAAACCGTGTTGTAGAAAGCTATAAATCGCACATACTCCGCCTGTCATNTTTTTTTTAAACAGCTCCTCCAAGTCTTGTAGCTGACATTTCTGGAACCTTCGTTAGCAGCTATAAACGAAAAAAAAATATATGTTTGATACGTTCCTAGTTATACGGGCATTAATTAAACACAACTGTTTTTCTAACTTGTCTATGTCCTTTTGTGATGTAAAATATAACATGGAAAAGTTTTTAAACCGTGTTGTAGAAAGCTATAAATCGCACATACTCCGCCTGTCATTTTCATCTTTAAAACATGCCCGGGTCTCTTTTAATTCTTACATTTTCTATTTCGTAAAACGACGCACCGTGACATTTGTCGCGCGGGATCTACGGACGTATCGGTCGCCCTAGACCGCCAGAGCGCAGCACCATCGCCAGAATCGCACTATCTTTCTCCTGTAGCATTTTCTTGTAATGCATGTAACAATTTTTAATTCACTCCTGTCGAAAGGGTTTTCACGGTGCCTGTGCCGGTTTTTCCCTCTCTCTTCTAGATGCAGTTTAACTATAAGTACATCAGGGAGGTTCTTTCATGGCCAAACTCGGCCGTGGGAAACCCAATCCCTCTTTGCCGCGATGCACTTCTTCTCGCATGATCTTCCTTCCCTTGTGAGCGTAAGGGGTTAGCCCCGAGACGCAATAATCCCGTTCCTACCACGGACTAACATGTAACACTTAGTTTTAGAGTAGGTTAGAAGAAAAAAAAAGCCTTTCCGTCTAGCAGAGTCGTTTTAGCGCGAAAGCGAGTACGCGGGTGTCAGACTTACGTCGGAGTCCTGGCAGTGCCGACTACCGCCTGGGTCTGACTGCCGTGTGTTCGTAGACACGCCGGAGGAGTGTGCTTACGTTCTCGGTGCGAAACAAAGTCTACGGACAGCGCGTCCACGCCGTGTCACGGCGCTCGNCCGGAGGAGTGTGCTTACGTTCTCGGTGCGAAACAAAGTCTACGGACAGCGCGTCCACGCCGTGTCACGGCGCTCGGCGTCGTCTCCAGGCCATCGGCGACACGCTGGTGAGGAGATGGAAGTTGTTTCGCAGGAGCTGTCGCTACCTCCCTAGAGTCTTGAACTTCCGGATAATCTGCGGGGTACATTGTCGGATTAGAAAGTAAGCTGGCCTTGCTTTCATTAGGGAAATCTCCATGGACACAATTTTTCATTTTGGCGATATTTAAGTGTTTTTTCCAGACAAATAAAGTGTTGAAGTTTCCCGAATGTATTTATAGACCTGTTTCACGTTTTTACTTTGAAGAAAAAAACACTGTGGATAGACAAGCGCACATGATTTCGTCATAAAATAGGCTTAATTACTTCTAAATTTTAACCCTTAAAGTAAAAAAAATTTTCCTGGAGGAGAAACCTCTGGACCGCCACTTTAAAGGTGGCCATTTGTATAGCGATCCCCTCCCCCAACACCCGAATACACAAAAAAAAAAAATCCTCAGCGATTTAAATTGCCTCCTCCGAAAAATGGTCCTGCCTACACCACTGTAGTTTAGATCAATTATTTCTGGTAGTGATAAATGTAGTGTAGCTGGTAATCTACTTTTTATTTTCGATTACGAGACCAAGTTACTTGTTGCAATTAGCGATGGTTTTTTAGTAAGTTTACGTATTGTTTTATTGTGTCGTTTTGTACTTATAAATTTGATACTAGGTTTGTTCACAGCTTGTTAAACTGGCACCAAAAATGGGAAGGAAACTTTTTTTTTTTAATCTTACTTTTAATAAAGAACACCTTCATTGTTATATAAGACCACATTGTTAATTATGACTACAATCACAAACTTGGATCTTTAATTAAAAAGCACTGAATGCAATTGAAAAGCCGAGAGGTCAAATAAAGAGCAAAAATGCAAGACTACGATTGAAAATGTTCACAAAATGGACGAGAATATTCGAGATCGATAAAAAAAAAAAGCATGAATCTGTGAATAGTAGATAGGACTAGCAAAATAAATATTTAAGGAAACAGAGAACAAAAATATGTGCATGGATAATAAACTATTGCTGGCAAAATATAGTTTAAAAAAAATAGACTATATTAAGAAAAGGGAAAAAAATCTGACTGAATGAATGCAAAGGAATGAATAACTTTGCCGAAGAGAAAAAGGGTGAAATTGGTTAACGTAGTTACAATGTACAAATTCTAAATGAGTACTGCATAGGTACATATGACAGCAAGCAGGCTGCATAGGTACGCATGACAGCAAGCAGGCTGCATAGGTACGCATGACAGCAAGCAGGCTGCATAGGTACGCATGACAGCAAGCAGGCTGCATAGGTACGCATGACAGCAAGCAGGCAAGTCCAGCGCGGGAGAGGAACGAGTTGGGGCGCATTCAGCCCGCGCTTGATCAACAGCTAGCACCTGGCGGCGACTAACATCTTCCAGGAGGTCGGGCGGGGATTGTCTTCCCTGTCGAGAAACGTCTCGATTGTTACGGGCGCCGCCGACTTGACAGCGCGTCTGAGGCAGGGGAGCGATAAGGACGACACTGACACGCGCGCCTGATGCCCCTTCGCTCCTACGCGCAAGGCTCTGTACTGGCGTGCAGTGTTCTCGTTGTGCTGCGTCTACCTGCGGCACTTAAGCGGCGGCCCTATTATTTATCGGTGTAAAGTATGTAGCAAGGTTCAATGCAGGTCTACAATAGTTTCGCGTGTTTCCCGAGCAGTATACTACGAGATACAGCAGCTTGAAGAAGCCGTTTATAGCTGTGTTGAAGAGCCCGGGAATAGTATTTATAACGTGCATGATGTATTGAGAGTGTTATACGTGCCTCGCCTGAAGTAAGTTTTCTTTTCGTACATTGGTATCACGGGGTCACGTCGCCGTAGTTGTCGCGGGACTCATTGTAAGCTGTTGTATCTATTATATTTTAAAAAACTATAGAATATTTCAATATACATATTTTTTCAGGGCAGAAATGAAAATTTATATTTTGTTATCAATTCATAAATTTTGTTAATGAAACACAGATGTGGTCGTTAAAAATTGAAAAAGGCACCAAAAATGGATGTTAAGTAGCTCTCTGTTAAAATTATTATTCTTCTCTAAAATAGTGTTTAAAATCATAGCGACAATGCTGTATATTCTCTGAGCAGATCGCTGATATAAAAGCCCATGGGCGACTTGCTCAGGGAAGAGCTGTCACCTTTGACTTGCCGATACAAAACTGAAGTTGTATGGCCACTCTTAGCAAGTTTGTGGAAGGAGGAGCAGCAGCAGAGTGTAGAGGAAGAGGAAGAGGAAGAGGATGAAGAGGAAGAGGATGAAGAGGAAGAGGAAGAGGATGAAGAGTAAGAGGAAGAGGATGATGGAGAAGAGAGAGAGAAGGAGAAGGAGGAGGAGTTGAGCACGCCAATTCTTGTTCGGGTTTGGCCAATCAAAACCCAGGGACATGGCCAATTAATAATGTATTTCTGGTTCAAAATTTATGTCGATCAAATTTTTTGGTAGAGTGAATGAAATGTATGCCGGCGTGGAGATATGCAAGTTTTATAATACAAAATGTTTCAGTAAAAGTGCGTAAACATTAAACTGGGAGTAGGGGACGCTCAACGGAACGTTGTGGGATCGGGAACGTGCGTTTCGCGAAGCCAGCGAAAGGATATACGAGCATAAACATATCCAACACGAATACAAGTGTCCGTATTGGTTACGTGGATTATTGACATTGCGTGTGTACACTGTTGACAGGTGGTACCGTGCAGGACCGCTCCATTGACGGACCGGTGTTAACGTATCAGTTTGTACCTCAGAAGAGTTGCTCAGAGCGACGGCCACCAACCTCAATGCAAGCATGACAACGGCGCACGATACAATGCCGCGCCAGTTCCTGGGTCGCCCACGTGTTTACGCCCATGTCTCCTCTAGCTGGCCTCGGGAACACACGTTTCCAATCCCAAGAAGTTCTGTGGTGTGGCTTCCTATTCCCAGTTTCAGCTTTGCACGCTTCTACAGAAACGTCTTGTATATTAATAATTTTTTCCATTACTATATTACATTCGGTGCCTGGTCTGTTCAGACGTGTACACGGATGGTGTGCTGTAATTGGTTTTTTTTTTTTTTTTTTTTTGNAATTTCGGGGACTTGATTCCTGACCGCAGTGAAGCGTGGTTGTGCCTGGGTCACGTCTTGCCTACAGGGCAGTGATTGCCAAATCCTTGCAAGTATACCTAATTACTGCCAAAAATCACTTAAGAGAAATGAAATCGGCCCAGCGACAAGACGGGGTGCGAATTTCCGCTGGGTGCATATCCAAGCACTCGTTTCCATGAGGGACGAAACGTAGATAATGGGCTTACTATTCTTAGTCTAGTTGGCGAGTTATCCCACATCCAGGCACAGAAGGGAACTTCATTCTTTGGAGCCGGTAACCAGCCAGCACTCAGCAACGCGTAGAAAACAGGACAGGAAAAGATAAACGACGGCACGTACAGCAATAACTCTCCAAGAGTGATGCGCAAATAAGAATTAACAATTTTGTAGGCATCACACGACAAGCATGAATAGCCCTGTGGTGCCCGGAGCCAATTGTAGAAAACTGGCCTAATAGGCCTACCATCTCCACTTCAGTCCGGGTTCCGTAAAAAAAACATGTAAAGAGTGGAAACCGTTGACTCGCACCGCAGATGAAAGTCGGCGAACCAACTGCGCCAGCCTGTATGAACGAACGCGCAGGCAAAACGCGACGAAGGCCAGGCGCGGAAATAATGTTGTTACGGTCGCATGAACTGCCTGGAGGTGAAGATCGTCCGTAGTTAGCTCCTGGTTAACGCGCAGGAGCTAACAGTGCCGTGTGTGCTGGATCGTGATTGGTCCAGCCTCTTGTTGACACGACACCGCGGTGCTAAATGCGTTGGGAAACAGGACCTGCGCAACTCTTCTCAGTAAGGCAACGTCAGTAACTGGAAAATAAATTATCGTCATCGTAATGGAGATATTCCAAACATCCTATTCAATTTTAAGGATAAGACACTTAGTAACAATACACAACAGCAATAACAATACATACGCAACTTTGTTGAATGAAGATTCGAAATATGCTGATCTCGAACCAATTATTCTTGGTTCATAATTTTCTCAGACACATTGGATTCCTTCGTTGCTCTGGACAAGGGGCCGCGGTGGTGCAGTGGTCAGACTAATCGCCTCCCACCTAGGCGCACCGGGTTCTATTCTCGGCCGGGTCACTTCTGGATTTCTTGCATGTGGGAATCGCGCCGGACGATGCCGCAGGTCAGCGTGTTTTCTCGGGAATCTCCTGCTACCCCCCGCCCTTTCATTCCGGCGCTGCTCCACACTCACCTCGATCACCCTCATCGTTTCTCAATACCTCGCTGTTAAGAGCCGCCCAAACCTCTTCACCCACTCAACTACACTGCAACGTAGTTCTAGCGCCAGGTAGATAGGGAGCCTTACAACTTCAGTAGCAATGAATTTACGTACTATACTCTCAGCACTACGTCAGTTCGCTGCCAGTGTGTCCTTTAGTATACGTGCGGTTATGGACAGTGATTTTTTTGAGTGGTTGATTACAAAAGTGCTTATTTTACAACGAACAGCCTTTTACAAATTCGAATACTGCTTTGTAGTTTGGAATTTCATCATGGAATTCACAACCAAACGTCTCAAACATATTCGTATTAAAAATATTTCTAAGTTATTTCTGATAAAGAACATTTCGGCAACGTAAACTTTAATTACTATGAAATGCTAATTGAAGGCAACACAAGTAGAAAAGGTTAGCTCTAATTGGGTTAACTATTAAAAAAAAAAAAATTATTTCCGTACTTGGTTGTAACGCGGTTCTGAAGACACCATACCTGAAAATTCTTGTTCACAAATTCACAATATTGTTTTTTTTTAAATAATGGTTTAGTCAATAAATTCTTCTAGCATAGGCATTTTTAAACATGCTCGAATGCTGACAGATCAGAATCATATTTCCTATTTCATAGTGTCAAACAGTCAAACTGTCCTCTAGGTGTGAAAAGCAGTTGTCCCATTTGAACATTTGATAATTATTTCTACTGAATAATATACCTAACCGCTTGTTTTGCGCTGAATGAACAGTTGAATGTCATCGTTATGTTGTGCCGACAGGTTGTGGCTCATTTAGACAAGATGATTGGCACATTATTCATTTACATAAATAAATATTACCACTATGGCAAAACGCTGTGATTCTTTCCTGATAGAAGATGACTCCAATGGCAGCAATTAAAGGACATCGAAGGAACATTGTCTCAATAACCACTCATATTCTTCGTCTCAAGAATCTCCCATTTCCTCATAAATTCTTGTGCAATATAGGAAGATTTCAACTAATTTCATCCTCATCATACGAAGACATAGTTTACAAAGTATTTTACGTTATCGCACGGTCACCCTTTAATGGACTTGAAATTAAAAATTAATAACCACAATGTCAACACAACAGCAGTAGCAACTGGTTTGTCATTCTTAACTACAGCTAAAGTTGCAAAGGTAAGATTCTGTTGAGTTTAGGTTTGATGTGCCGTCGAAAAATCTCACTTATGGTGCCTGAAATAGGTCTTTATTCACTGCATACTAATCGAAGACAGTTGTCCCTTGCGTTACGTAAATTTTTTTAAATATATCTTAAGCTGTAATAGGCAAAAATAAAAATGCTTTACTTAAAAATAATAATAATCGCGGATAAATATCTGGGCCGGGAACTCATTGAACTGCATATAAAAATAATGTCAATACGGTACACTACTTTGATAGTTATGGAAACTTAAGGACCCCGCCAGAACTGAAAACGTATTTTAGAGGGGCTCGAATATATGGTTATTGACTTTAAAAATCACCATGTCTTATTTTGTTCCACATACTTGGAAGTCGGCTACTCATGAAACTCATTGCAACTTAAGGATTGGAAATACAATAGTAAGTCCTGTTGTCTAGAAATGAAAAGTGCACTGTAGCTTGCTTCCAAAAATTATCAACAAAGTATTCACAAAGGAAATACTCTATCAAGCTTCCGAAAGTTAAATAAATTAGCACTTTCCTCACTGCGAGATCATTTATTGAAAAACACGTGTGCGTTATGAAGCCAAAAATGACAGTCCCTGTGCCGATATCACACACGGTATTTACTCCGCGGCTTTCTCAGCTGTTGCAGATAACGAACACAAGCTACATCAAGTTTAAGATTTTTGTGAAATCGAGAACGAATCAACGAAGTTCACATATCCTCCGTTTCGCAAGGCAATCCCAGACGGATCATTAAACACCGCGAAACCTACAAGAGTTGCGTAAGATTTAATGCCATTGCAAGCCTGTATTTTTCGGGAAAGAAACGTTTGCCATTTACAAGAATGCGATGCAGCCTCACCTTGAGAATTATTGACAGAAAGAACAATGGACCTCAAGCTAATCCTGGCAAACAACAAGATATTTGTTGTGTGCACGCTCAATGTTCTGACTAGTGGAGGATTTTCGACGACAGTTTCGGCTTAGAAATAAAATTAGAAAAAAGGTTGTATGATCAAGACTCTCATTTGTGATATGCGCACTTTGTTGGAGCTAGATTTAACACTCGTCTTCAATGAACTTTGGGATTCGCTTTACTGACAGGCAGGGAAGCAGCAGATGTTCGGCTTTAACTTGGAAGGGCAGCGTACATTCGGGGTGCAATGAACGAGGGCCGTTCCGAACGTTTGTGGAGTTCCAACGCTGCGTCGATTCTTCGAGGACGATTCTACGACTGTCGCCCGTGAAGATAGCCTGCGGTGCGCTTTGTTTACGTGAGTATGGACAACGCGCAGTCGCTGTTTGCTCGCCATAGAAGTTGAACTGCAGTGTGCATTACGATGGCGGACGAGGAGGATATACCGTTGACAACCAGACATTAAGATCAGAGTATGGAAACACAGTGACTCACAACCTCTCGGGTGTTTGCTACTCAGAGTAGTTAATGCTGATAAATAATGGCGTGTGGGGAGTGCACCCAGGGCAAGGCAACACCCTCCGAGTGACGGTCTTTCCAGCTGGGACCCGTAGGTGACCGTCATCCCTGAGCACGACAGAAATGAGGCCCTAGAATGGAGCGGCGCTGGAATGCAAGGGTGGGGGGAACGGGAGTACCCCGAGAAAACCCGCCGGCAAGTTAATGCTGAATTTTTTATAGCCGTGGTAGGCCTATAGTGCTGCAGCATCAGGTTCCACAGAAACAAACTGTACATGAGATGATTATTATTATTATGCTAACGTTTTATAAGTTCATTTGAGAGTGCAATTTGCAAAAAAAAAAACCCTGGGATGTTTCATGAAGAATATTGTTTCCTCCCTTCAGGGCAACGCTACGCTACTTGCTGCACGACGCAGGCTTATAGACGCACTGGAGGCAGTTCGTGGCAAGTCTCTGGATCATCCTCCATACAGCCCAGATCTCGCACCCTGCGATTTCTAGGCTTTCCCGACACGTGGGACAGAGTCAAGAAGAAGAGAGTTCAGCACGGACCACGAAGTGAGAGCTGCCACCATCCACTGGTTTACATGCATTCCATCAATTGGTCTGCCGAGTGTGTTTTTAAAGTTTCCAGCGATGCAGTAACTTCTCGCAGTAATGCGAAGGTCGCTATTTACGAAAGGAAACCCACTTTGAATCTTTGACTGACTTGAAACTCTAAAAAGTGATCTTAGTGCACGAACTTCAGGAACAGCCCTCGTATGTAGAATACACTGAAGAGCCAAAAAAAACTGGTACACCTGCCTAATATCGTGAAGGGCCCCCGCGAGCACGCACAAGTGCCGCAAGGTGACGTGCCATGGACTCGACTAATGTCTGAAGGTATGCAGGAAGCAATTCACACCATGAATCCTGCAGGGCAGTCCACAAATACAATCTGCGCCAATTTGAGAAAGGGCTGCACGTCTGTCACGTTTAATGATTCTCGTCAGTCGTCGTTTGTCCCGTTCTTTCACGATCTTTTTTCCGGCCGCAGCGATGTTGAAGATGTGATGTTTTACTGAATTCCCGATATTCACGGCACACTCGTGAAATGGTCGTACGCGAACATCCAAATGTTATCGCTACCTCGGAGATGCTGTTTCCCATCTCTCGTGCGCCGACTATAACACCACGTTCAAACTCACTGAAATCGTGATAACCTGCCATAATAGCAGCGGTAACCGATCTAGCTGCCGACCGCATCGCGTTACTCTGATTGGTTCCATACCTCTGTTATTTGCATACGCACGCCTATACCAGTTCTTTTTTTGGCTCTTCAATGTGAAACGTGTGCAGTCCATTCATGGACATTTGTGAAGCACTGCTAAGTTTTGCTTTTAGACTAACCCTCCGCATCGAGCAAACAAAGCTCCACTGAGTCTGTAGAATCACACCAGAGGGACAACACACCACACTTGTGCGTACTCAATTTAATATTATTTTGCATTAGAAATATTTCTTACTTGGCATTACCAACACACACATTTTCTCCCTAAGTTTTTAATCATATTAATTATAAATTAAATATTGTAATTTATAGAAAAAATAAGTAAAAGTCCACTGTAAACAAAAACAAAATACTTTCATGTTATCAGAAGTATAAGGCGCTTGGGATACAAGACATACTTAAGAAACCACCAAACACGTCATAAATAGATTATTTTTTCAATGTTTGATTCTAAAAGTGCGAATATATCGTGAAAATAATATAGAAATGTGAACCATAGGACGTGGGCATAACCAAATGAGGTATAGGCTTTTCATGGTAAACTGAGCACATTTAAAAGCCCTGCTTAAGACCTAATTGTATGCACATTTTGTATTCTTTCACCATGTGTAAAAATCAACATTGCAATGGGCTTCATGAATTTATTCACGGGTAGATTAAATGAAACTGTAAAAATGATCGTAAAAGTAAATATCTTCCAGACGTTTTAATTCTCACACATACATGCATTAAAAAATATAAATAAATGTAAAAATGTATATGTTTACAAATGTTTATTTACTTCTTTCGATTCAGCGTTAATACAAGGGACTATTTGAGTAACTTCCATCATATCAGAGTGCTTGGTGGTCAACGCGGTTCCCTACCGAGGAGACCCGAGCGCCGTCTCCGGCGTGCCAGAGTTCCGACTTTCGTAAGCGTATGCTGCATTCCCTGGCTTCTCTGTCACAACATCTCATTTCAACTGATGTCTTCAGTGAGCACACATGAGTGTAGATAAGGTTCCTCCGGTTAAACCACCTCAAAACCTCACAAGTACTTTTTTTATGTTTTCAAAAATTATATTCGTTAACTTTGTTTACATCTATTACACTCACAAAGTCTTGATTTAATACAGTGTTGTTATAACTATGTTGAGGTATTTTTTTAAAACAAATATTACTATAAATAAGTGTTTATTTTTAGTAGTTATAAAATGTATGTTCACCCGCACCAGGCTGCAGGCTGCGGACGAGCTGGCGTCCGTCTTGGATGACGTCACGCCGAAACCTCCTGCTCTGTCATTCCTCGCCAATGGCGGCTATATTGGATTTCCCCTTTTCCCCTCGGGATTTCCCTTTTTTCCCTCCTGCTCTATTATTCCTTCCATACTCTTCAAGCTCTTGCAGTCCTCTTCTTTTTCTCGCGCTCTGTAATCCAGATGTTATTTTTTCTCATGCTCTCCCATTCCTTCCTGTCCCTATCTCGCCCGTTCTATCCCTTCCTTCCAGCCTCCTTTATTTTCTCTCTTGTGTCCCACCCCTTTCCTCCCTCTCTTGCTTTTCGCGTCCTCCATCACCACCGACGTCGTCTGCTGTAGGTAGCCATCTTTAATTCCTGCCGCCAGTCGTTTTCTGTAGGCAGCCATTTTCGATTCCCACGCCCACCACCAGTGTGTGCAAGAAGGAATATGAGAAAATCCCAAGTGATAGAATGGGCGAGAGAGGGACAGGAAAGAATGAGAGAGCACGAGAAAAAAATAATATCGGAATGACAGAGCGTGAGAAAAAAGAAGAGGAATGCAAGAGCATAAAGAGATCGGAAGGAATGATAGGAGGGGAAAAAAGGAAAATTCCAAGGGAAATCCATTGGCAAGGAATGGCAGAGCAGGAGGTTTTGGCGTGACGTCATCCAAGATGGACGCCTGCTCGTCCGCAGCCTGCAGTCTGGTGCGGGTGAACATACATTTTTAACTACAAATTTTTTTTTTCATACAAATTTCTATATGACATGATCTAGAGGTTTGCATTGGCATCACGCAGCACGTAACACCATATACAAAACCCTGCTAAAGATCTATTTCCAGGATATTCCTCCGCCTCGTACAAACTAGCTTAACTAAGTCTGGAAAATTACGCCGAACGACAACGCACCGCACTCGTGCGCACTCAGTTGTATAAGATAATATTTTGCACGAGAACTATCCCTTAATGGGCGTTACCAACGGACATGTTTTCTCACTATTTTTATTCAGGTTGTTTATAAATTAAGCATTACAATTTATAAATAAAATACAAATAACATTCCAACTTAACCAAAAAATAAGGTACTTTTATGTTAACAGAAGTATAAAACGTTTGGCATATTTAGGAAATAACTAAACATGTCATACATGGGGTGATTTTTCAAGGGTTTGACTCAAAAAAAAGGTGTGAAGAAACCGCGAATAGGCTGTATCTACGGGAGTTGCGGTGACGTCACCGCGGCTGGTCGCATAGGTCGGGGAGGGGGGGTAGAGGACACGATGTGCAAGTCCGTGCAGCGCGCCCGAGTGCGCGTGAGTGTAGTCACGTTCCCTCTCGCCCATAGCCGACTCCTCCCCCCCCCCCCTATGAGCCGTCGACTTTCTGTGTCTAGGACCACCTGCATCTCTGGGAGTGTGAGAGGGGAGAGGGGAGAGGCACAGTTGCGTCACTACCCTCACCAGAGTGATGTGCAAGCACCACTCTGGTTAAGCCAGCGCCAAACAAAATTCTAAGAAGAAGGTGTCCCGCCCCCTCCATCATAGTATTTTAGCTACCCACTGATAAAGAGCATGCTTCCTACCGATCTGTCTCCTGTAGCATTTTCTATTATGCATGTACCTGAATAACGCCGCCAATCTTAGTGGTAGAAGGAAATGTTTGAGAACAAAAGTTGCTTGGTTCCAAGGCGCTAGTAATTTTATAGAGATAATTTCCCAATACGTGGAAGGGTAAAGAAGGTACAAAGGTCAACTTCGTTAACTGAAATAGAATGATAATTTTATTTAACACCCCTTGACAGTGCCTATGAAGATGTAATATTCCCTATGTAATATTCGCAGAATACTCCGTCGACTGATCCTACACTCACGTTCAAGCTGCCTCGTGCTGACATGTGGATTGTGAGTTACCGCAGCTAATTGCGTTTCCCTCGTCAGTCGGCTGTTTTTCGTCGTTGGCGTCTTTTCTTTTCCACGCATCTAGTTTCTCGAAATGTTTTTATCATGTTCGCAAAGACAGATCGAGCCAGTGTGGTGCGATCAGGATATCTCTCAACATACAATCGCACTGCTGCTCTAATGCTGCAGTGACATTCGCCACAAATGAAAACCACATCAACTCTTTAGGCTGTCGTGTACGTTGTGCTAGTTAGAAACGTCAGGAAGACGTTCCCTGATCGCTACAACAGCACAGCACAGACTAAATAATGGCCCATTGTTAGCTACGGCGGCGCAGTTTGTTTCGTCGTTGAATTTCAGCGATCTTGAATGGCCAGCGAATGTAATTGTGTTTATTACATCTTCATACGCAGGTAGTTATAAATAGTATGCCCGAGCGCACATGGGTCCTAGGTGAGGACCAGAGTACTAGCCCCCAGCTTGTTTTTGACTCTTGAATGACCTTGACCTTTTGAAACCACAGTATTATTTCTGAGTCTTGGGTGACCTTGACCTCTTAAGACCACCAACTTGTTTTTGAGTCCACCATCTTGTTTTTAGCTAGCCAGTTTGATTTTGATTCCGCCATATTCTTTTCGCCATCCTCCATCTTGTTTTGTCTGCTGCCACCTTGGTTATCATATCGTCTGCTACGTGGTGATAGTATCGGTCGTCATCTTGGAAGTTACTTTCATTGCCCACCAAGGTGTCATCTTGGTTCCCACAATGTCTGATAGGCAGGGGTAGTGTCGCTTGATGTCGTCATCGGCTGCTAGGAGGGCTGGTGTCTGCCTATAATATGAATTTTGTTACTATAACTTTGAGGGTTGGAAAATTGTGGCCATTTATGCTCATAAAAAAGGCTTGAGGCGTAAATCATTTTCCATCTCGGATAGACTTGCACCGGCTGATACGTTCCAATTGCCATGTGCCTAACTCCGGCAGTCGTTGAATGATGTCCAATTGTGCTTCTAAGTTCGTAGCTGTCTGATATTGGCATACTGCACTTAAAACACGTTCTGAGATAAGGCAACCGCTGTCCTGTATTCATGACTCGGGCTCGTTACATAATTACTTTTAAAAACTAAGATAAATTCATATGCCTACTAAAGTCAATGTGGTATCAAATACATGCGAATAATCAATTTGTATGGTGTCACATTAGCATTCGACTTGAAAGCACAAGTCAGAAAATATATAACACTTGGTATATTTATGTACACAATTATATGCTTATAAAATTCAACATGGCGCTGGTCATTGCCTCATAATCACGTTTTCTGACATAATATTAGAATTATCATTGAAAATACGAATCCGTAGACATGCTGCTCGATATACTAATACAAAAGTTAAATAAAAATGTATTTATTTATATACATGACTTTTATTTATAAAATAATGCTTTCAATAATATATAGTGCTGCATCATATACTACAAATCCGTCTTGGAAATACGAATCCAAAGACACATTGCTCAGCATAATCTTTTCTGTAGGTTTTAAAAGTGAAATAAAATATATTACAATAAATCCATAACTTTTATTTATTAAATTATTTTTGTATAATTGATGGATGTACATCATAATAAAATAATTTTTGAAAATATGAATCCATAGACAGGTGGTTATTTTTATATACACATTATTGTGGGTTCAGTCGACTAGGGCGTCTGTCTACCAATCCAAGGTCCAGCAGTTCTCCACTCCTCACCTCCACAGCTTTTTATACTGTCTTAAACCGTATCACATCGATAGAGGCGAGTGCCTGCATACAGTACATGGAACATCGCCCTTAGCCTCCAGCCGACACCAGCGACTCAAAAACAAGATGGCGGACTCAAAAGGTCAAAGTCATAAGTTTTAAAAAATGGCTGCTAGCCCTTATGTGCGCTCGGACATACTATCTCTAACTACTTCCGCACTGTCTTGGGTTGTTTGTAAAATGTTTCATTCAATTTATTACATAATCATACGCACTGTCGGGGGGTGTTAATATTAATTATAATTCCATTTAGATTAACTAAGTTGACCTTTGCATCTTCTTTGCCCTTCCACGTACTGGGAAATTATCACTATCAAGTTATTAGCGCCTTGGACCCAAGCAACTTTTGTCTGAAACATTTTCTTCTACCACTGACATTGGCGGTGTTATTCAGGTGGTCTGGCCTGCCTTAGGTGCCTCACCCGATAAAAAAAATTATATCACAAGTTTTACTCAAATAATTCCTGTAATTTCTAAATTGAGACAAGGGACTCTCACACCTAGCAAATTACCCTTCTGAACAACTGAGCAAATTTTCTGCCCGTCATCATCGTTCAAACGTAACGTGGATGAACGTAAGATATTAATCCAGGCGAAGAAACCCACCTTGCGTTGGTTCAACGATGTTGAAAATTACGCACCAGCTGGCTGTTCTCGCATAGGGCTAAACCACGGCAGGGAGAGGGGTAATCCCCCTCTCTTTAACCGTTAAGTTGTCAACAAGTAGTATTAAAAGTATTAATAATCCTGTAAACTGTGATACAAAAAAACATGCAATTGATCTTTATTATAATGCACTTTATTATACTGTGAAGCTATTTTCAAATATAATTTGTGGTAATTTTCCTCCTTTCTCTTCAGCCAGAGTACCCCCCCCCCCC
>NQII01002394.1:273732-299429 GCA_002778355.1 Clitarchus hookeri
AAAAAAAGGTAATGCAGATGACGTATTACGAAACTTTCATCGAACTGCAGACACGAGGATACGCCCCCTTTAACACGCGACCCGGATTGTCCGCAGTCGGCACTACAAGGCGACGCAAATAGAACTATTTGCTGGACGTGCGCGCGCATCGCCCGGCGCTCGTATACAAAGCGACGCTCCCGTCCCCATTTAGCCGCTAGTATTTCCACCGCACACTCGGCGGTTATAAATACACGCGCCGCGCGTGCTGACGGGCACGGCGATCCAGCTGAACGAATCGGTCCCTTTGGATCAGTTCAGTGTAACGATTTGTTCAAAAGAATCGTTATTTTCGTTCTCTTGCACTGAAGTTCTTTAGTCTCACGACTCGGTTCTCCCTTTCGGGTATATTCGTTTTCACTACTTCTCGTTTTCAGCTCTTTCTCCATTCACGTAGTCTTTATCTGTCATTCTTTACGTTGAAACATTGTCAAAGGACTTCTTATTTTATTTTCGTGGAAAATTTCGTGTACGGGTACGTGAACTATGAAATACTTAACTACTGCTTGTCACTGTAGGGTGTCGTATTACAAAACGTTGCCCGTGTAGGCGGTATCTATTAAAAGAGATAGTAGTAACAAGGTGATTGTTGTGAAGGCCACATCCCTCTCTTCAAACTTTTTTACACGTTCTGATGACTTTTGACTGCCGATTCTTTTACGAATGAATTAAACTTTGTGATTCTTTCATCCTCTCTTTCGGCTCTTGTTCTACTTTTGAATCGACTCGAAAGAATCGATTCGTTTCGTAGCGAACGAAACGTACGATTCCGTTCATTCGATGATTAGTTTATTTTGAACGAATCGTTCGCGAACGACCCATCACGGCGCGCACTAGCGCTGTGGAAAAGCACGTATAGGTCATTCGCGGTAAAGCGAGTACTTTTGAAAGCCCTCACATTTGTAATAATAGTCAATAAATATATTTTATTGTAGCCTTAGACGTAAACAACTTTCGAGTCCGGTCGAAGATACACACTGCGTTTATTACTTGCATGGCAATATTTATTAAAAAAAAAAAAAGTGGCCAAAGGATAAAAACTTGCCGACAGCAAAAAGTAACTACAGTGACTCGCAGTGAAAGTGGTACATCTAGTACGATATAACATTAGCTTGGAAATGAATATTCCCTTTTAAAGCGGGAGTCCTGCTACACAACTAGGTTGGGGTTAGGAACTGATCAACTGCAGCATTAGTAGAAAGATATATCACGCTGATTCAGAGAAGCTTAGTCGTGAGTCTTTCAGTGGCCTTCGGCGTCGTGCTGTTGTGATCCAATGGCATGTCTGGTGCAGTCGTCTGAGGTTGACCCGAAGAAAGCGGCCAGGGAAAAACCTTTTAATTAGTCCCGTACGATCGGTTTCGTGTTCAACCTGTAGAATATACAGTGATGGACATAAGTATTCGTCCTCTTGCATTCACAATAATAACGTGTGTAATATCCCATGTTCCGCTCATAGATACACAATTATATTACAACAGATGAAAGAATGAACGTCATCCTACGTGTCTACGCGGCGCAACAGTTCCACAATCAACGAGCAAGTATACTTAAATCACAAATTATGATGATGTGTCGCTGGGGATGCCTGGACAAAAGTATTCGTCCGCTTGACGTCTACAAGTGTGCATGGGCTCTTTCCGCTGATATGCGTCAGTTCTGCGGCTTCAGTCGAGTTCCGTGATCAGGTAGTGAATGTTCGACCCACTGCAGTGGAACAGTGTCGTGAGATGGGGCGAAAACTAAAGGAAACGTCCGTTGAAGAAAAGGGAACTATAATAAGACTTATATCAGAAGGAAAACCCATTTTCTGATATCGCAAAAAATTGTGGGAAGAAGTTGTTCGATCATCAAAAGTGTTTTATGAAGATTTCAAGATCAAACAGCGCTCACCAGCAAGGAAAGAAGCGGCCGTCCGCAGAAGCTATCACACAGGGAGCAGAGGTATGTGGTGAAGTCTATTAAAAAGAATCCAAAAACTAGTTCGTCCGACGTAACAGCTCAAGTGAACAAATATTTACAAGAACAGGTTACGTCACGGACCGTACGAAGGGTTCTCAATCTTGCTGGGTACCATGCTAGGATCCCACGAAAAAAATCCCTACATTAATAAAACGAACAGGGCTAAACGGCTGCAGTTTGCGAAAGAGTACATGCAGAAGATAATGAATTCTGGGAGAAAGTTTTATTTTCAGATGAAAGTAATTTCAATATTTACAGCAATGATGTTAGAATGTTGGTGTGGCGCAAGCCAAACACTGAGTTTGAACAAAAGAAGTTGCAGACCACAGTTAAACATGGAGGTGGTGGGTCATGATTTGGGGGTGCATGTCGGTCACAGGAGTGTATTTTCAAATACTCAAAGACAATCTAAGGAAGAGCGCAAAAAGACTAGGCATTGCAAATGATTTTCACCGTCAATATGACAATGGCCCCAAGCATAAGGCGAAAATTGTACGTCTGTGGCTGCTTTAAAACACTCCACACACTTTGAAAACACCTCCTCAGTCACCAGATGTTAATCCGATAGAACATCTGCGGAGTTAGTTGGAGAAAAGACTGGGAAAACACCACATCACCAGCAAACCACAATTGAAAGAGTTACTTCAGAAATAATGGAACAATATTGACTCGAATAGTACATGGAACCTTGTGCATTTCGTGCCATAAAAGGCTTACAGCTACAATAAACAGGAAGGGTATGCGAACTAAGTATTGAGATCAATATTAATGGTTTTGTTTTGTAATAGTCAGGGAATGGACGAATATTTATGTCCACGCAAGAAATGTCCCTGAAGGAGACTTCATGTATTATTTCCGTTATATGTATAAAATACATTCCTTTTCTACAATCAGAAGGTTTCCTTGATCTATTCCTAAGACCTCTACAGACAATCACTTGTTAATTATTTCCACTGTAGGTAGAATATTGATATTTCGCTTACCATTCTCTCTGGACGAATGCTGCATGTTCGGTCCCGTGTTCACGGCGTATGGCCGACGTCCCGGGTCCGATTTTCCGGCCGTGTCGGGACTGAGTTTCGATTTCACCTTCATACCGCGGAAGTCAGTGGCGAACCACAGCATAAATACAAAATAATCGCCCATTGCACGCCTCTAGCGGCCAAACCATCTTTTGAATCGTGTAGAGAGCACCCATAACATAAACTCCCACTTTCACCTCCCACCCCAAGGAGCTCACATAATGATCGATTACCCCCTGAATTGCAAGCCCCCACTGAGAAATCTATAAACATGTTCTACAAGGTCTCTGTCTTGAATGAAGANGAAACATGTTCTACAAGGTCTCTGTCTTGAATGAAGATCATGCACACAAGGGTTTTAAATCCACGAACGGTTGTATAGGATATCCACGGTAAAGTGAGCAATTTTTTTTAAGGTCAACCCTGCAGATATCATCCACAAATAAATATATTTTATTGCAGCCTCAGACGTTAACACGCTNTTTTTTTTAAGGTCAACCCTGCAGATATCATCCACAAATAAATATATTTTATTGCAGCCTCAGACGTTAACACGCTCTGTTTATTAGTCACATGGCAATGTTTATGTTAAAAAGTGGTGGAACGACAGTAATTCGCTCAAGGGAAATATTTACCAGGGGCATTAAAAAAGTACTTACTTTACCGTGGATAACCTATAGCAGCGAGTTGAGATAACTGTGGTCTTGCGCAAATGTTCGGTTGGGAAGTCTTGGATTAGCGGTCAGGGTATTTCTGCGGGAATACGAAGGGGAAATGCCATCGACAAGGGACGCCGTGCGACGTGAGAGCGGCTGACACGGCCGGGAGCAGCGCAGAACCACCGCTAGATAACCTCCAGACGGCTGTGCGTGATAGTGTGTGGCCGTGGCCATCCCTACGCCAGAGAGGACCGCCACGAGGAAGAATGGAGAATGAGAGCTCAGCGCGGAGCACACCACCAGACGTAGTTCGGTTGAAAACTATTACGGAGTCATGCCATTGTTGACCTTTCTCACTACGGAAAACCCAGACGATAGGATAAAAACATACAAGGCCTACTGGAAGCAAGCGGTGAATATCTGTCGGCAGATATTTGAAACCATCAGCCGAGAGAAGGGCGCCAAACGCTCAACGTGGTACAACTGCAGATTTTCATAATTCACATATTTTCGAGAACACGAGTGTTATTAGTTATTTTGGCGGACCAGTAGCGATGTTTCTGTAACTGGTATCCATCCTCGTCTTTGTCTTCACGCCCCCATCGCAAAAAAAAAAAACACAATTTTGAAAAATTGTGGTGAGTATGGAGCAGCGCCGGAATGAGGTGGCGGGGAAACGGGAGATCCCTGAGAAACCCCGCTGACCAGCGACATCGTCCGGCACGATTCCCACACGCGAAAATCCGGGAGTAATCCGGCCGGGGATTGAGCCCGGTTCGCCTAGGTGGGAGGCGAGCAGGCTAACCGCTCAGCCACCGTGGCCCCGTCCCTATTAGAGAATCACATATTGAGTTACAACAACCCATGCTACACGATGTCATTAGAAACATTGCACAGTTTTCTTTTTTCTATGACAGCGTCAGAAACCACACAAATCTCCTAACTAAGCATTAGGAGATTAGTACATTTGTTCTCTCTTAAATCTCCAGCCTTGAATACGCCATTCATTCCACCAATGCACCACTTGCGCATACCATCCATCGTACACTAACCATATACAACTCGGACATTCGTGCACTTCCCGTTGAGCCCTATAAGCAGCATGTATCTCTTGTATCATTCTCAAATAACCAGGTCCCATAGATACAACAAAAGGATCTAGTATATTGAAAACCCTAGTACGCTGAAAACTCAAATCGATGCTGGAGCACAGGCCACCTTAGCGACTCCACACGTCCTCAGCGAACATTCATAGCGCCTGCAGACACTACCACACATTGAGTGTCATCTTAGTCGCCTAAGGCACATTCCACACGCAGCACGGCGAAGACACTGCACGTCACTTCAGACCCTTGCACGTAGCGACTATGACGCACTTGATGCACGCATCGGTGTTGCCCTTTGCTCGCGCGCTTTTGGGCCTCGAAGGTGGAAAACAAGTTCCAGGCAGACGTACACTCGCGAACCAGCATGCCCGACACAAACAGCACCATGCGAAGCTCTGTGTACCCGTAATCATCAAGGCAAAACGCACGCTGGAATAGTCTCGTGGCACGATGTCGGGGCGATTGTGGTGTCGCATTGCAGGAACACTCTTGACAACAAGCTGCGAGCCATCATGCCCCGCCACCTCGGCTCCAAGATGAAGACACTGTGGTGTCGCATTGCAGGAACACTCTTGACAACAAGCTGCGAGCCATCATGCCCCGCCACCTCGGCTCCAAGATGAAGACACTGTGGTGTCGCATTGCAGGAACACTCTTGACAACAAGCTGCGAGCCATCATGCCCCGCCACCTCGGCTCCAAGATGAAGACACTGTGGTGTCGCATTGCAGGAACACTCTTGACAACAAGCTGCGAGCCATCATGCCCCGCCACCTCGGCTCCAAGATGAAGACACTGTGGTGTCGCATTGCAGGAACACTCTTGACAACAAGCTGCGAGCCATCATGCCCCGCCACCTCGGCTCCAAGATGAAGACACTGTGGTGTCGCATTGCAGGAACACTCTTGACAACAAGCTGCGAGCCATCATGCCCCGCCACCTCGGCTCCAAGATGAAGACACTGTGGTGTCGCATTGCAGGAACACTCTTGACAACAAGCTGCGAGCCATCATGCCCCGCCACCTCGGCTCCAAGATGAAGACACTGTGGTGTCGCATTGCAGGAACACTCTTGACAACAAGCTGCGAGCCATCATGCCCCGCCACCTCGGCTCCAAGATGAAGACACTGTGGTGTCGCATTGCAGGAACACTCTTGACAACAAGCTGCGAGCCATCATGCCCCGCCACCTCGGCTCCAAGATGAAGACACTGTGGTGTCGCATTGCAGGAACACTCTTGACAACAAGCTGCGAGCCATCATGCCCCGCCACCTCGGCTCCAAGATGAAGACACTGTGGTGTCGCATTGCAGGAACACTCTTGACAACAAGCTGCGAGCCATCATGCCCCGCCACCTCGGCTCCAAGATGAAGACACTGTGGTGTCGCATTGCAGGAACACTCTTGACAACAAGCTGCGAGCCATCATGCCCCGCCACCTCGGCTCCAAGATGAAGACACTGTGGTGTCGCATTGCAGGAACACTCTTGACAACAAGCTGCGAGCCATCATGCCCCGCCACCTCGGCTCCAAGATGAAGACACTGTGGTGTCGCATTGCAGGAACACTCTTGACAACAAGCTGCGAGCCATCATGCCCCGCCACCTCGGCTCCAAGATGAAGACACTGTGGTGTCGCATTGCAGGAACACTCTTGACAACAAGCTGCGAGCCATCATGCCCCGCCACCTCGGCTCCAAGATGAAGACACTGTGGTGTCGCATTGCAGGAACACTCTTGACAACAAGCTGCGAGCCATCATGCCCCGCCACCTCGGCTCCAAGATGAAGACACTGTGGTGTCGCATTGCAGGAACACTCTTGACAACAAGCTGCGAGCCATCATGCCCCGCCACCTCGGCTCCAAGATGAAGACACTGTGGTGTCGCATTGCAGGAACACTCTTGACAACAAGCTGCGAGCCATCATGCCCCGCCACCTCGGCTCCAAGATGAAGACACTGTGGTGTCGCATTGCAGGAACACTCTTGACAACAAGCTGCGAGCCATCATGCCCCGCCACCTCGGCTCCAAGATGAAGACACTGTGGTGTCGCATTGCAGGAACACTCTTGACAACAAGCTGCGAGCCATCATGCCCCGCCACCTCGGCTCCAAGATGAAGACACTGTGGTGTCGCATTGCAGGAACACTCTTGACAACAAGCTGCGAGCCATCATGCCCCGCCACCTCGGCTCCAAGATGAAGACACTGTGGTGTCGCATTGCAGGAACACTCTTGACAACAAGCTGCGAGCCATCATGCCCCGCCACCTCGGCTCCAAGATGAACACACTGTGGTGTCGCATTGCAGGAACACTCTTGACAACAAGCTGCGAGCCATCATGCCCCGCCACCTCGGCTCCAAGATGAAGACACTGTGGTGTCGCATTGCAGGAACACTCTTGACAACAAGCTGCGAGCCATCATGCCCCGCCACCTCGGCTCCAAGATGAAGACACTGTGGTGTCGCATTGCAGGAACACTCTTGACAACAAGCTGCGAGCCATCATGCCCCGCCACCTCGGCTCCAAGATGAAGACACTGTGGTGTCGCATTGCAGGAACACTCTTGACAACAAGCTGCGAGCCATCATGCCCCGCCACCTCGGCTCCAAGATGAAGACACTGTGGTGTCGCATTGCAGGAACACTCTTGACAACAAGCTGCGAGCCATCATGCCCCGCCACCTCGGCTCCAAGATGAAGACACTGTGGTGTCGCATTGCAGGAACACTCTTGACAACAAGCTGCGAGCCATCATGCCCCGCCACCTCGGCTCCAAGATGAAGACACTGTGGTGTCGCATTGCAGGAACACTCTTGACAACAAGCTGCGAGCCATCATGCCCCGCCACCTCGGCTCCAAGATGAAGACACTGTGGTGTCGCATTGCAGGAACACTCTTGACAACAAGCTGCGAGCCATCATGCCCCGCCACCTCGGCTCCAAGATGAAGACACTGTGGTGTCGCATTGCAGGAACACTCTTGACAACAAGCTGCGAGCCATCATGCCCCGCCACCTCGGCTCCAAGATGAAGACACTGTGGTGTCGCATTGCAGGAACACTCTTGACAACAAGCTGCGAGCCATCATGCCCCGCCACCTCGGCTCCAAGATGAAGACACTGTGGTGTCGCATTGCAGGAACACTCTTGACAACAAGCTGCGAGCCATCATGCCCCGCCACCTCGGCTCCAAGATGAAGACACTGTGGTGTCGCATTGCAGGAACACTCTTGACAACAAGCTGCGAGCCATCATGCCCCGCCACCTCGGCTCCAAGATGAAGACACTGTGGTGTCGCATTGCAGGAACACTCTTGACAACAAGCTGCGAGCCATCATGCCCCGCCACCTCGGCTCCAAGATGAAGACACTGTGGTGTCGCATTGCAGGAACACTCTTGACAACAAGCTGCGAGCCATCATGCCCCGCCACCTCGGCTCCAAGATGAAGACACTGTGGTGTCGCATTGCAGGAACACTCTTGACAACAAGCTGCGAGCCATCATGCCCCGCCACCTCGGCTCCAAGATGAAGACACTGTGGTGTCGCATTGCAGGAACACTCTTGACAACAAGCTGCGAGCCATCATGCCCCGCCACCTCGGCTCCAAGATGAAGACACTGTGGTGTCGCATTGCAGGAACACTCTTGACAACAAGCTGCGAGCCATCATGCCCCGCCACCTCGGCTCCAAGATGAAGACACTGTGGTGTCGCATTGCAGGAACACTCTTGACAACAAGCTGCGAGCCATCATGCCCCGCCACCTCGGCTCCAAGATGAAGACACTGTGGTGTCGCATTGCAGGAACACTCTTGACAACAAGCTGCGAGCCATCATGCCCCGCCACCTCGGCTCCAAGATGAAGACACTGTGGTGTCGCATTGCAGGAACACTCTTGACAACAAGCTGCGAGCCATCATGCCCCGCCACCTCGGCTCCAAGATGAAGACACTGTGGTGTCGCATTGCAGGAACACTCTTGACAACAAGCTGCGAGCCATCATGCCCCGCCACCTCGGCTCCAAGATGAAGACACTGTGGTGTCGCATTGCAGGAACACTCTTGACAACAAGCTGCGAGCCATCATGCCCCGCCACCTCGGCTCCAAGATGAACACACTTCAAGGTGAACATGCTTCAAGAATCCGCGCAACAATCTGCAGCCGCGGTCCGAGGGAGGGGGGTGTGGTGCACCAAGTATGGCCTATTGCAGTCACCACTCCTTGGTGCTGCGAAAGTGCTCTATGGTGCACCGCTACACACCTGCGCCAGTGGCAGGCTGTCAGCGTAGGGGATTCTCTAACCCGTAATTACCTCTCTCTGGGTTGCGCTATAAAGGCGTGCCACCGCGCTTTCTTCCACTTGATGCCGTGATAAACCTTTTGTGACTCGCGCCTTACTAACCTTCAGCAGATCGGGTTTCATGTGTTTATCTGAAGAATTTTCTGGTTTAACTCAACTCGTTTTTCTCTCAGCGTGACTCAGGGTGCGTCGAACCTTCCAGATGGCCAGGGCGAATGATATATATAAGGGCGACAGGCCTCCGAGCCGGCAGTTTATGAGTTGATGAGTGGCTGGAGTTTTGGTGATAGACGACAGACGAGCGGAACGAACGGCGAGAGAAGTGACCAGCGGGAGGAAAACCTGCGACTGCGAGCATCGGCGCAGTGAAGAGTGCGATTGGCAGGCTGGACTATTGGGCTGGATGCGTGAGTGAAATACATTAGAAATGATGGCAACAGACAGACTGAAAGTGTGTTAATGATAAGTATGAATTAATTGACTAATACATAATTAGAGTAAAAATTTACATTAAATATTGCACTCGCTGGAAAATAAAAAAAGTAATAGCGGAGATAGATTAATGCAGTAAATAATAACTCTGTGGATAAATTAAAAAGCAAATTTAGTTCTTTTATTTTTATTTAGACCTCTGTCCCTCACGAACTCAGATACGCCCCTCAGGCGTCCTGTAAACATTGTTTGCAATATTGCAATTCTTTCCTGTCGAGGGTTTGTACGGTGCCTATGCCCCCCTCCCCTCCTCCTTCGTAACTTTGGGGCCCTGTTTTCCCAACCCCAGTATTGCCGCGAAGTCTTCTCCCCGTATTTAGAACTTCCCATGCATATGTTGGGCGCATGGGGCTGTGTCCTAGAACTTAATGCCCCACCCCTACCTTGGACCTCCGTCCCTACTTTCAGTTTTAGGATAAGTTAGAGAACAATAATAATGGCGTGTGGGGAGTGCACCTAGGGCAAGGCAACACCTTCCGAGTGACGGTCTTTCCAGCTGGGACCCGTAGGTGACCGTCATCCCCGAGCATGACAGTAATGAAACCCTAGAATGGAACGGCGCTGGAATGCGAGGACGGGGGAAGCGGGAGTACCGCGAGAAAATCCACCGGCAAGCGGCATCGTCCAGCACGATTCCCACATGCGAAGATCCGGGAGTGAACCCACCGGGGATCGAACCCGGATCGCCGTGGTGGGAGGCGAGCGCCCTGGCCACTACGCCACCGCTTGAGGACGCGACATAAAACTGGAAACAGGTGGCAATAATACGCAAACAGCTTCCGTACGAGATGCTAAACCAAATTCAAATTAAAGTGATTTCTGTCTGAAACTCTTAATTTGGTTGGACTTTCATTGCCTACAGTGGCTACCAAAAGGAACAAAAAAATATGTATGTATGTATGTATGTATGTATGTGTGTGTGTATATATATATATATATATATATATATATATATATATAAGAACGAAAATGAACTTAAAAGTGATCATATATAAGGCACATTTATGTATGGCACAAGAGAGAATGATCCAGTTAAACGAGTGACACATAAACGAGGACAGTACAAATGCACCCGGGACGAAAACAGTGAAAACTACAAGCGAAACACAAACGGCAGTAAGTCGCAGCACAACAGATGTGGAACAAAAAATTGCAGGCAAAAACGAACATGTAAATTGATTAAAATATTACAATGATCCAGTCCGACAACGAACGACACAAAAACAGCAAAGACAGCACAAATATAACCAAACGACAGCAGCATTTTTGTTCCTCGTCCATACACTGTGTTGTTCGTTTCTTTTGTTCTTGTTCGTAGTCACAGTAGGCAATGGAATGCAAATCAAATTTCGAATTTCGAATTCATTTCTATCACATCATTGCCATTTTACTTTATATAAAAAAAAATCTTTTTACGTGGCGACGATCTGGTTACGTTTTTGTCACCGCCAAAAAAAATACAAGAACCCCGTTCAAATATACGGTGCACAAACAAAAACGTCTTAAAACGACAAAAAAAAAACCCCCCCGAATACATAAATCATGTTATACAATTTATTTATATGCGAATACGATCAATAATTAAAATTTAATATTCGATAAATGGTACGCATTACAATGTCAGCGAAATAAATTACTGTGAAAAATAATTTTTTTACGATTCTGATTAATAAATATTTAACGAAGTTCGTGTCTTAAAAAACATAGCTTACCCCTCAAAGACGAGTCAACTTTCTAATTGATGACTTCAGGGCGATTTTTAAACCTTAAAACTCAGTCCCGGGAATTATTTCTACAGTCGTTGTCAAATGAGTTTTTGGTAAAAAAAAAAAAAAAACTGCTAAGTCAACACACAGACATGTTTATGACGGTGTTACGTAAAGACATGTGCGTCGCAGTGTGATCAAAGAGGCGGGCGCAATAGAAGAGTACAAAGAACGCTCGAGGCGCACCACGCGGCCGTAATCGCAGTTAATGCCGCGGTAATCTCCGCGCGCCGAGTCGCAAATTCCGCGACTGTTCGCGGCGTCATTGCACCGCTGATTTACAACTGTCGAGCCTAGCGACGCCACTCAAGGTTATCAACAAGGAAAGTATACTCCACAGGGGTACTCGACCATTTGCAGCCCACGCCCGCACTTTCGCAAGCAGACGTACTAATCAGGGCGTCCACTGAAAATTCCCTTTTGGAATTCCCTGACTTCTCACTGTTTTCCAGGTAGAATATGACCACTTTCCCTGGCCTATTTCCAGGACAGAAACCTTCCGTATATTTCTTCCGCTGACAGAACAAATACGCTACCAGTGAAGTTGTATTAAATTATACTGCAACAGACCAAGAAAGCAGGGCCAACATTTTATTCAGGTCATCAATATTTCTCGTGATACACTCTATTTTTCCCGCGAGTGCCCATTAGAAACACACAAATACCTTTATTTTGTATGTATAGGCCCTATGTCACGTGGCAAAGATGTACATACTATCGCCAGTTCACAAGCTTAAAACTTGAAATTTTAAGACGCATATGCTTATAATTACGTCACCCTGCATTCACACAACTAACAACTTTTGCATAGTAGCAATTATTTACATTTTTCCCTGACCCAGGTGGAAATTCCCTAACTTTTCCATGCGACAGGAAATTCCCGGGATTTTCCCTGTGGATGGACAACCTGCTAATTAACGATACAGAATTATTTTGAGCGATGGGGACAAACTGCCGGAGACCGTCCCCGATGGGATAAGGAGCAAACGAGTGCTAATGGACATAAGTCCGGAAATACATGGGTTCCTCGCTAGAGTGCGGTAGTGTTCCCCGTGAAGGCGGCGAGCTCACGTACCGGTAAACACGAGGCTTTCATCGCTTCACTGCAGTTGCCGACTCACCTTGGAGTGAGGTGCATTGCAGCTCTGCTGGACGACGGCCCGGTATTCCAGTAGGGAACAGGCCGACAAGGTACACTGAAGTGCAAAAAAACTGGCATAGGCGTACATATGCAAATAACAGAGGTATGGAACCAATCAGAGTAACGCGATGCGGTCGGCAGCTAGATCGGTTACTGCTGCTACAATGGCAGGTTATCAAGATTTAAGTGAGTTTGAACGTGGTGTTATAGTCGGCGCACGAGAGATGGGACAAAGCATATCCGAGGTAGCCATAACATTTGGATGTTCGCGTTCGACCTTTTCACGAGTGTACCTTGATTATCGGGAATCCGGTAAAACACCACATCTTCGACATCGCTGCGGCCGGAAAAAGATCGTGAAAGAACGGGACGAACGACGACTGGCGAGAATCATTAAACGTGACAGACGTACAACCCTTTCTCAAATTGGTGCAGATTGGATTTGTGGACTGCCCTGCAGGATTCATGGTGTGAATTGCCGCCTGCATACCTTCAGACATTAGTCGAGTCCATGCCACGTCGTCTTGCGGCACTTCTGCGTGCTCTGGGGCTATACGCGATATTAGGCAGGTGTACCAGTTTTTTTGGCTCTTTAGTGTATTTGCATACTGACAGGCACACGACAGTGGGCGTGAGGCAGCGTGGCTGTACTGGGAGAACTTCTCCTGCCGACAATATGTCCATGTATCTTTGTTCGAATCGGAACCTCGGCGGACGAGTGCGCTCTCGAAAAGCCAATTCGCCCGAGGGCATGGACTGCGTTCCTCTCACGCGCCTTACGTTGAACAACTAGTTATTAAACTGTTAACAACACCTTCACTTCGTCAGGTTCGCTTCTTCCCGCCATTCGCTGGGTAATGCTTTTTTTTTTTTGTAAACAAAACACGGCAAAATAAGAAAAAAATGTGTCATTCGCCTGTGTACTTTGGAGGTGAAAAGCAAACAAGCGAGTCGAAAATCAAAACTGATCGCTTTGCCAGGAAGCGAATCAGTGGAGAATTGTAGGTAAGTAAGGAATCAAGGACAAGTGAATAAGTGCTTGTAGAAGTGAATTCGTTAACCTGGCCTTCCTCAAGAGGCCTCATAGCGTGCTGAACACGTACTCGACAAGAAGAAGGGCGGCAGAAGTTATCGATTGCCTTCCCACCCACTGGAAGGGGGGTGGTGGTGGTGAAGGGACTTCTCTGGCCGTCGGGGCCGCGGTGACTGAGCGGTTAGCCTGCTCGCCTACCACCAAGGCGAACCGGGTTTAATCCCCGGGCCGGGTCTCTCCCGGATTTTCGCATGTGGGAATCGTGCCGGACGATGCCGCTGGTCGGAGGATTTTCTCGGGGAACTCCTGTTTACCCCCGCCCTTGCATTCCGGTGGTGCTCCATGCTCACCTCAATCACCCTCATCGATTCGCAAGACCCCACTGTAAGAGCCGCCCAAATTTCTTCACTCAATCAGCAATGAAATGTAAACAAAATGTGAGAGATTATGGCGAACATTTAACGTCATGGGTGTGGTGCCGGTACGGCGTCCCAAAGTGATTGGTCACCTGAAAATCCATTTTTTTATCTGTACGAAATACTTTTCAATTTGTAGTAATTTTTTTAAGATACGGTTTCTTTACACTTTTTGAATCAAACGTTCGAAAAATCACCCCATGCATGTCATGTTTGGTTGTTACCTAAATACGTGACGTATCACAACCGTTTAATGCCTGTGCTAACATAGAAGTGCCTTATTTTTGATTAAATTGAAGTGTTGTCTCTATTTTACATAATAATTATAGTGTTTCATTGATGGTTAATATGAACGAGGACAGTGTGAAAAAATAGGCATGTTGGTAATGCCTAGTAAGAAATAGTTCTTATGGAAAATATTGCACTGAGTGCGCACGAATGCAGTGCGTTGTCACTTTCATGTATTTTTCTATAGACTCTGTTAAGCTTTGTTCGCACGAGGCGGAGGAATATCTTGGAAGTAGAACTTTAGCAGGGCTTTAGGAAAGTGTGAAGTAACCGTAAATGTACTATAAGTAGTACTACTTCCTTGCACAAAACAAATTTTGACAGCATATTATTTTTTTTTTTTTCATAATGACATGGCAGAATCATATTTTTAGTGTTTTTGGGAGATACACTTAAGAAAAGCTAACTCACTTACCGAAATTAGATAATTCACGTTAAAATAAGATACTAGGAGTTTTTTTAGAAATATTTAAAATCACGGTACGAAATATTTTCGCAATTTTTAAAACTTGCTTTGAAAAAGGACATTTTGCATTTTTTTTTTATTTGTAGCAGTCTGAGAGTTTTTGTTATATATATTTTTCTATGCATCCCTTAAAATTAATTAAGACACGGTCTCCCAGTCACCCTTGTTAAACTTTCTGTAAATGTTTTCGCTTATTTTATTTGCACGTCCCAACACTAAAATGTCCATGACACAAAAACTATGCGATATAAAAATTTCTGTATGCTAGGAAAGAGCACTTGGCAATGTCTGCAGGTTGAACGTTATTTCGTACAAAATAAAAAATAATGCATTTTTTTTGTTGCGGTTAACGCCTTTCAGGCTCCCGCCTACCTGGAGTTTTTTTTCCGCGTTTGAGGCCGAGAATCGCTGTAGCGATAAGGATGACACTGCCACGCCCACCAAGTGCGCCATCGCCATTGGTGACGGAAACTGACTTGCGGTATTTCCACCGGCAACGCGGTTCCACGAGACTTTCAGTTATCACATATTTTAAACCCTCGACCAATAATGTGATGGGCAAGGACTCCGCTCGCTGTGCAATAATAATTATTACAGTACATCGTACCCAACCGACGTTAAGGCGCCCGTCTACCTGGCGCTTGAACTGCGTTGCAGAGTGTTCGAAATAGGGGCCTACACGTTTTTCAACGAAACTATTAAGCGTGCGTCCAACGTGCTGATCTACGAAAAGAACACACACTTCAGATGAGAGCTGTTAAGTACTTTCAAAATATCACGTACGTTAGAAACATCAATTCAGAGTACTCCAAAACCGCTAAAAACGGCCTTTCCAAGGCGCTGTAGCTCAAAATGCACGCATCAGATACATACAAAACTACTATAGGGGCCTGCACTGAACCTTCCTAAAGACTTCCCACTAATAAAATAATATGGTCACCGCTGAAAGTCCCATAGGTACACGCAGCACGACGAGAACACTGCACGCCAGTTCAGAGCCTTGCGCTTAGCGGCGATGGCGTACTTGATGCGCGTGGCAGTGTCGCCCTTATCGCTCCCGCGCTTCTCGGCCTAAACGTGGGAAAACGTTCCAGGTAGACGGGCGCCTTAAAGGCGGTAACGTATACCGTAATCAAAGATTACGTTTTAGTTAATTCAAATATTCTAATCTTGATTAATAAAGCATAATTATCGTTGCGCTGTGAGTCTGGTACATGCGCCTCACCATATTCGTCCAGGGTTAAGAATTAATAGATTAAAAAATATACCGCATGTTACAAGACTCGAGATATTTTACATAGAATGATCATGCTAAATACAATTGTGTAAACGCCCATTCCGAGTCGTTTTTAATACACGGTTGGGTAAAACGTTTTTCGAATGCTACAAGCTTAATACGCTGGCGTCCATATTAATGTCTAAAGGGATATTGAGGTTTCTACGAGTATTTGAATGTTTAAATGCCGAGAAACAAGAAGCATAAAGATTCCCAGAAAATGAACAATAAAGGGCTAGGGACTATAGATCGACCTAGCAGACAATAAAACATGAACTAAGTTAACAAATAAAATGGACAATAGCCACAATGGGATACTGAGGCAACGATAGATTGACGCGTGATGGAAGGAAAATTAATTTTACGCCGGTCTGTAAATCTAATGGTTCTACCAAACATTGCTTTATAAAAGGCAGGAGCATGATGGCGTGACAAGGACTGTAGATAACGTACTGTATTTGCTGGCGATACGCGTCCTTGCAGAGGTCGCCTGAAGGTCGAGAGGATTAGTCGAGAGATCGATACCTATCGTCGACTATTGCACCGTGTCGCCCGCGCATCACAGTTTGCCTCTAGACGCCGTCTGTTGCGGTCGAAACTTACGAGATCCCGAGGAGCTTACCCATAAAACAAAACTAATAAACAGCATAGCAAATACACTTCTTCATACTAATCCAAGATCTCTCTTCATATTTAAATCAACTAAACATTTTAAATACATACCTTATTTCTACTCTAACACACAAAACGTAAGGAATCTGCGGGACCTGCCCTGATTGGTCGATCTCTCCGCCAGAGGCGGGGGCCTTGCACTCACCACCTCTCGTAGTTTACTATTATAGTTATTAAAAATACCGCCTCCTATTTTATTTTATTTAAATTACTGCTAACATTAACAGCAAACACCGAGACCTCACCCACAATTAAGGCCCCTGTGTACCTGAAGCTGTTTTGCGCGTTCACGGCCCAAACGCGAGGGCGTGATAAGGCCGACAATAACACGCGCGCCTACCGCTCCGTCGCCCCTACGCGAAAGACGCTGAACTGGCTTGCAGCGTTAACGTCGTTGCGCTGTACTTTGCGAATTAGATCTGTAACAGTGGGGACTTTATTACACACTATGAAAACCCACACATTTAACTACAGGCGTGTAGTTGTACTTTCCTCCTACCTCTGAAGGAAACTCCCGCCTCTGAAGGAAACTCCCGCCTCTGAAGGATACTCCCGCCTCTGAAGGAAACTCCTACCTATGAAGGAAACTCCCGCCTCTGAAGGAAACTCCCACATTTGAAGGAAACTCCCGCCTCTGAAGGAAACTCCTACCTCTGAAGGAAACTGTGCAAGCAAACTCTGAAACGCAATTTTTTTTTGGTCATTTCACAATTTTTTTTCCTACACTTGAAATATTAAAAGCAAAACTATACGGCATTAGATGATTGGTTTATATCTTTTCTAGCAAAAATTCGTGTTCCCAAGACATTTATTTACTGAGATACGTGAACGTAGTGCTCTTAACGCAGCATGACAACACAACATACATAGCGGGGCCGCGGTGGCTGAGCGGATAGACTGCTCGCCTCCCGCCAAGGCGAACCGGGTTCAGCCACTCAGCCAGGTCACTCCCGGATTTTCGCAAGTGGGAATCATGCCGGAGGATACCGCTGGTCGGCGGGTTTTCTCGGAGATATCCACGTTCTCCCGTCCTTGCATTCCAGCGCTGTTCCACTCTCACCTCATTTCACCCTCATCTCGGCTCTCAAGACTGTTGACAGCCACCTAAATCTGTCGACTCGACCCAACTCAGCTCACCTCAACATACATAGCATATAAATTAGGTCAGCCGACCACAATATTCAATATATTCATTATTGACTATTGCCCTGCAACATACATAATGTTGTAGAAATCATCTATAGAAATNATGCCGGAGGATACCGCTGGTCGGCGGGTTTTCTCGGAGATATCCACGTTCTCCCGTCCTTGCATTCCAGCGCTGCTCCACTCTCACCTCATTTCACCCTCATCTCGGCTCTCAAGACTGTTGACAGCCACCTAAATCTGTCGACTCGACCCAACTCAGCTCACCTCAACATACATAGCATATAAATTAGGTCAGCCGTCCACAATATTCAATATATTCATTATTGACTATTGCCCTGCAACATACATAATGTTGTAGAAATCATCTATAGAAATNCCACAATATTCAATATATTCATTATTGACTATTGCCCTGCAACATACATAATGTTGTAGAAATCATCTATAGAAATGCATTAAATGTTAAGGAACATAATCAATATTCAAATACTCGTCAATATAAAATAAATGTAAAAGTAACCATTTTTTAAATTCATTTTTAAAAAACATTTTAAGGCAACAAATTGGTCACTTTGGAAAGTCTATTAAAAAACTTTATCCTCATTATAAAATAATGTATTGTACTTTTTTCTTAATATTTGATGAAGAGTGTATAAAAACAAGTTGTTTCTTGTCCCATAAGAAAGAATGACTAACCTGGGGACATAGCTTTTTCTACGTGAAAGATACACAATAAAATAAAAAAATATGTTACAGTTAATATTATAAATTTTATTTATAAATAAGTGCCAACGTAAATGGGAGAAGTTTTGTGTAATCATAGTAAAGTACGAAATAAAAAATAATTTTTGCAGGTATATATATTTTGGACATCCTTGGGTGGGATATGTTAAATTTTAATGTTTTCATCGTTTATTTACGCAAGCTAAAGGGAGCACGAGCCAAAATATCCACGACACAACAACGGGTACTCACTGTCTACATCACAGTTCTGTATTCTCGAAGTTATGCCAACCCACCCATTTCTTTAAATAGCTCGAGTTTTAGTTTTCTGTTCGCCTGGTCGCACAAGACAGGCATAGTTTCCGCTCCTGCCCAGATACTGTAGTAATCTATATTATCACTGAAGTTTGGGTAGAATTACATTCTCGTAAATCATAGAATAATGAAATACGTGCNCAGAATAATGAAATACGTGCGGAAAGGATGAAAAAAAAAATTAACGGCGGGAAAATACTTTAAATAAGTCCCATTTAAGTGATTCCGAAGAAAATGAGTTTAAAAAATTGGACACATTTTTCTACCCAGACTGTATTTGGAGATAGAGTGGAGCGCAGAGGTTTCGGCGGCTCTTAAGCATCGGGGGTCTGACAGCCGGCGAGGGTGAAGCGAGGTGAATGCGGAGCGGCACCAGAATGCAAGGGCGGGGGAAACGGGAGAACCCCGAGAAAGCCCCGCCGACCAGCGGCATCGTCCGGCACGATTCCCAATCGAACCCGGTTCGCCTTAGTGGGAGGCGAGTAGTCTAACCACCACACCACCGCGGCCCCCAACAACAATGGCCCCAAATTTCCTGCAAAGTCGTTGAAGGCTGTTCACGGTAAAATAAGCACTTTTTAAATCAACCTGTGCGGAGTTGTCGTAACACACTGCATTTTATTGCGAGCGTAATGTTTGAATTTATGTCCAAAGAGGTTGGTTGTTTCTTTCTTTTTATTCCCATCATCGTAAAAATCTGCATAACGTGACACATTTACATGGGTAACACTTGGACAATTTCACTTGGCGATGTCACATCTACATGGCGGAAGGATACGATGTAATAAGATAAGCAGATCCTAGGCAGGGTTTTTAAGAGCGCGCCGCGTACCGTGAAACAGTCTACATAGTATCGCATTGTATGCGAGCTGAAGAAACGCGCTAGATACGCGGGTCGTGTCGTCAGGAGGTCGACAAGAAGGCACGGCGCGAGCGGTCGTCTATCGCAGCTGAGGAAACAAGTGTCACGTGGCTACGGTGGGGAGGGGGGGAGTTACAGTGGCGACGATGACGCAGTGCCGCCGCCGCCAGTGTACGTCCAAATGTCACGTCTACATGCGGGCCGCGGGGCCACGACAGCCCGCCACTTCTCCGTACGTCGCCGTGTTCTCAGTACTCGCTGGCGGCTTCGCTCTGCCACAACCACGCACTAAAGACGAGGCAGACCGATCTCATTGGCTGCGCACAATCTCCGCGTCCCAATGTCGAACTGCTTTCCCTGCCATCGCCAACGTGACCGTACGTCCCGTTTTTTTCAGCACCCTGTCCCGTTGTCCCCGAAGAAAGCTTTGGGGACACCCAAACGTCCAGTTTTTATCAAGCGAGCAAAAAAATATTTATTTGCTAATCATAAAAATAATTTCAAAATTGCAAATTTACCATACGAATAGAAACGTCTGAATGCTGCTTTATCCGCGGTTGTCAAATTACTTCTCGCTCGTATTTTTTCGTGACCCGCGGGCGGGTGGGCGGTGTGGTTCCCTCCCCCCTCCTCTCAACAAGAGCGACTCTCCGACGCACGAGTTATTCTCTANAACAAGAGCGACTCTCCGACGCACGAGTTATTCTCTATTGTTCTCCAGCGTAAGCGCACGAGTCTGTCTACTTATGCCTACTTACGAGCTCGATTTTCTGAACGTGTTTTTGTGAATCGCGATGCCTAAACGCAAATGTACGTTTAATGCTAACTTACAAACGAAATATCCACACACACACACACACAATATATATATTATATATATATATATATAAGACACTCAGTCTTTCTCGGACGTCAGATGTGAAAAATGCCATACTGAATTTAGTTGGCACATGGAGGTGTCAGTGACATTGAGCAACATTTAATACCAGAAAAACACGGAAGAGCCGATCTTGCTGCCGCATCGAGTTCTTCAATGCTCAATTTTGTCAAGAATACTGATTCTCCGACTTCTAATGATCTGGAACTCGCTGCCGCGGAAGGTGTTTGGGCCTATCGCACAGTCCAAGAGAACCACAGCTTTCGCTCAAATGATTGTGCTTCTAAATTAATCCATTTATGTTTTGAGCAGAAATTCACTTGTGCGAGAACGAAAAACAGAAGCAGTTATTGTAAACGTATTAGCGCGCGCAGCGATTGATGAACTGAAAGACCTGCTAACTGACACCAATTGTCTTACAATTTTAACGGATTCTTCAAACCACGGGGCTCAGAAAATATTTCCCGTCCTGGTGCGCTTTTTTTTCCTCCGTACGAAGACGTTCAAGTAAAAGTTTTGGAATTTCAAGAGCAACCAGGAGAAACGTCTGACATCATTGCAGATTATTTGAAGAAAGTATTAACAGAAAAAAAATTTGTCTGCGAAGATTGTTGCATTCTGTGGAGACAACACGAACTGCAATTTCGGCGGTTCAAATAGGCGAGGAGTCTATAATGTGTGTGCAAAATTAAATACATCTCTCGGAAGATAAATTAATAGGCATCGGCTGCGGAGCTCATGTTGTTCACAACGCCGTTAAATCGGCCGCTGATTGTCTACCTATTGACTTTGAATGTGTTATAGTAAAAATATACTCATTTTTCTATATTTACACGGTCCGTGTGGAAACTTTCAAAGAGTTTTGAGATGAAGTCAACACCGAATACCAAAAATTGCTAGGATACAGTAAAACCAGGTGGCTCGCGCTTATGCCTAAAATTGAAAGAGTATTAAAAATGTACCAACCGTTAAAGAAATATTTTTTAAGTATCGACAAATGTCCCACCATACTAAAAAGCTTCTTCGAAAACAACAGCTCAGAATTGTGGCTTTACTTTATACAGTCGGCAACATTTCGCCAAACTATATTGAGGGTCAAAATACTTCGGTCATTGAAGCCTCAAAATAAATAAAGGATTTAGAAAAAAAATTTGGTTTTTAAACAAAATACTAAGTTTCTTCCATTCTCAGTCCGTAATTTAATAAAGAAATTACAAGAAAACTGCTACACTGACATCCAAGAAGAAAATATAAATACCCTAACCTACCTTAATACTAAGTGTTAGATGTATGTCCGAGGTAGGGACGGGAGCTAAGTGCGTCTCAGGGCCGAGCCCTATACGCCTACAGGGGAGACAACCTTTGCAAGGTGACATGCATCGCGGCAGAGAGGGATTGGGCAGCCATGGCTGCCTCCCTAGGTGTACCTATAGTTAGCCTATAACTATGAAGACAAAGGGAAAAGCCGGCATAGGCACCGTAAAAGCCCTTCCGACAGGAAATAATTAAAAATTGTTACATGCATTAATATAAATGTAAAATGCTACAGGAGACAGATAGGCAGGAACCATGCTCTTTATTAGTGGGTAGCGAAAATACTAATAGTGAGGGGGGAGGGTGGTGGATCTTGTCTCGGTGTCTCACTCTTATATTGCAGTGTGCGGTGTAATATCCATTCACTCTCTCTTTCCAATACACGGTTTCTGTCGTTAACGCTATCCTTGTTCCTGCGTGCGCTGTTGCCTGATAAGTTATCGTTTTGCAGACTCAAAAAAAATATGCCATTTTCATTGCGTGCGCGCCATGCTATCACAATGATAGGGTTCCTCACAGGTTTCAGTTTCAAAGGAGCCGCTTAGCTTTGCGTCGCAGGATTGGATTCTCTCAAAGAGTTGTCAGGGAGGTAAACAGAAAAAAAATTCTCTTATCAGGCCATTTCCTTCGCCACCCATTTGTTACTTAGCCTGTTTCGTCGCAAAGCTTAAGTAATCTGGCAACCGTGCGCTGCTTTATACTCATTTCAATCCCTTCCCCCTCAAAAGCTCTCAAGACCTCGCTGTTAAGAGCCGCCCAAATCTCTTCACTCACTCAAGTTTACTTCTCCTTCGTGCGTCTAGGCGAACATTTCATGTACGTTTGTTTATCCAGTGTCAATATTGATTAGTTTATTTTTGTGTTGCATGTTAGAAGTGTGGCCTTGAACGACATGCTATTGGCAACACTTGCAGTGGCACAAGCATACACGTATCGCTCCGACAATAAAAGTCTTTTTGTGACGGCCATTCTGGTTGCGAGAACACTGTCGGGCGCTGACGTAACATACTTTCGCCTGTACAAGACACGAACCTGGCTGGGCGAGTCGCGAATTGTCATGAGATAGTAGCTTACGTTCGACATTGTAGCGGCGTTTCTGCTAGCACACGTGAGGAGCAAGTCGCAGTTGATTCTGGACGCAAAGATTCCAAGAGCAGTTTAGTTTAACAGCACATACGGAGGTATTCACAAAATGTGTTTGCCCACTGTGCACTCTAAGGTCAGTTCGGAAGTAACAGACCATGTGACGTTTGAAAACCATCCATTCTAAAAACGACGTGGGTAAATGTAGTTGAGAGTTGGTACGATCACGATGTGCGATAACATCGGACAGCGATACGCACTGTACGAAAAGCTACCGTAGTTAGAACAGGATTGTCGAAACAGTTCTTTGAGTTTGAAGTTCTGTTCCTGCACCAGAGACCTCCGAAGCTGCTTAATTGTTTCTGGCGGTCTGCAACACGAAATCCGAGTGCGACCCAAGCACGACGTGGTGTTGAGGTAGGGGGACCTGGCCGGCCAGTCTCAACAGGCAAGGTCTTCTATCTCCGGGAAGTCATCCACCAATGCAGCCCGATGTGTACAGACGTTGTCGTCATCCGTAAACAATAAATATGTACTCGCTACCCTCGTGAAGAGCCAGCTGGATGACATCATTTCTATACACCAGTCTAACTAACGTGATACCGCCGCGGGTCAAGATGCAACCACCTCCATGTTATTTTTAGTCAATGATGTTAACTGGACTGTACTTACTCCCCCGTGTGTAAAAGCGCCATAAACTTCAGGGGAGACGAAACCTGGACTTGTTCTCTTGTAAGTCAGTTTAGTGGGAAGCGATCACAACAAGTTGCATCTCATCTCACAGGCCTCCGAGCATACTGCTTTACTTAATGCTAGAATAGGAAGATATGATGTAAATAGGCTGTTCACGGTAAAGTGAGCACTTTCGAGGCTCTAGTTACTTTTTCCTTTCAGCCATTTTTTAATACTTTAACCACTTTTCAAAATAAATACTGCCACGTAAGTAATAAATACAGTGTGTATATTCCACCGCACTCGAAAGTTAACGTCTAAGGCTAAAATAAAATATACTTATTGTATATTATTCTAAATGAGAGGGCTTTCATAAGTGCTCACTTTACCTTGGATAGCGTATAATTGGATATACTCCTCCCTGTGCGTGCTCTCAGGTCCTTAGAACAGTATTTCGTGTTGTCTGGCAATTATGGCCCAGCAACGATATCCTCGTGGCGTTGTACTCCTTGGACTTGGATACTTCCACCCTGCCCGAACCTTCATCAGATCCTGAACATATGAAACACTGCGGGACGTGAAGAGATCGGCACACCATCGTCTCGATCCGACATGCTTCCAACCTCCCCGACGACTCTTCCTCGCGTGACATTGTTGGTACGAGTGCTTGGCGGTTGAATGCACACCAACTGCGAGTCAACAGACGTTCTGTTCCGCCTGCTGCAGCGCTTACATATCGTCTGCTTCTAGACGTTTTAGCAGCTCAAGTCGCGCCCCACGTGGATAACATGCTACGTGTACAGACAGGTCGGGAACATCGCCGGTGCGAACGGACGAGTCTGGATTTGCATTGCACTATCGTTAGTAACTTCTGCATGTTAGTGTACATTGCCAGAAACCTCGATACTCTAAAGTAAACCCCCACACCGCAAACGTTCAGGTTCCTAGTGTAATGTGCAGCGGATGGGCGTTTGAATGACGCTCAGTGTCAACAATTCTCGTACGTCTTACAACCGCCCCTGCCTTTCTTTTAAAGATGGCTTTTTCATTTTCTTTACTCGTTAGCCACCTTCAATTTTTTTTACCGACTTCTACTTGTAACAGGCATTAGAATGTAGCAGATGGGATGTAATATAATGCTTTTGTCGGGTGGGTTCGAAGGAGTGGAATGGAGTAGAGAGATGTGGGCGTCCGTCAACATCGAGGCCTTTAGAGCCGATGAGGATGAAGTGAAGTGAGTATGGGGGGTGCGCCGGAATTTCCAGGGAGGGTGAAACGGGAGATCCCCGAGAAAACCCGCCGGCCTGCGGCATCGTACGGCACGATTCCCGCGCGCGAAGATCCGGGAGCGACCCCGCCGGGAATCGAACCCGGTTCGCCTAGGTAGGAGGCGAGTAGTCTGACCACTTGACCGCCGCGACCCCAGGCTCGAGAGTGTCTTGATGCACATCTCGCTGGTGATGGTAATAGGCGCGCGTGCAGACGCCGGCCAGATGGCTGGAGTGACGGGAGGGGTGACCTGTGACACCCGGCAGTTGGCCCGCGGACCCGTCGTGCCCTGCGGCAAGTGGCTGTGACTCGGGAATAAGCTGTCCGTCTCTGCCCCCGCCGTCCACTATCGTCGACACACTCCTGCTTGTCCACTAGGTGCACCCACCAGGCGGAGCAATAGCATGAAGTAGAACTGTAGCAGGGCTTCTGGGATGTTGGAAGTAACCCCCCCCCCTCTCACAGCAAACCGCCTTCCCTCTCTACTAACCTGTTTTTTATACTTAGGCGTCGGGAAGGGGAAGGCACGGGAGCCATTTGATTCTCCCACAATCTCACTAAGGACCGCCAAACACATCACTTCGTAGAACTGTACATTTTCATACTTCACGTATATTTAATAAAGTTGAAGGTCACCAAAGTAATTTTATATGTTATTTTTATTTCTATAAGATGTGTGTGTTAAATATGTGAATAGGAAGTAATATGCGTGTGTGTAAATACTAGCATAATTGTTCAACAAACTAAATTTTGGGAAGGAACAATTCATCCATAACCACATTCTCTTCATGATCTACC
>NQII01002394.1:311818-323257 GCA_002778355.1 Clitarchus hookeri
TGCAGCGCTCGCCTTCGTAACTGCAGTACAACCTCAGACGCAAGAAATGCCTGAGCGTTGACTTTCCTCCTGGACTGTTGACACGGAAGTCGTGAAGGATTCACCACGTCTTGACGTAAAGGCGTGTTGGATACATACAAAATAATGATTCTATGTTTGCACCAAACGTTGTTCAACTTGTACGCATTGTGTGTGATATTTTCTACGAATAAAAAAACTTTTTACACTATATATTTTTTTGAATAATTTTATGTTAAATACAACATTTTTCTGTTTTGCTGCAGTCATAATGTAAAAATAACAAGATGTGCAAATTAAAAAAAATTTACAAGAGCAAACTAACGCAGTGGGCCGCCCGCGTAACACACACGTTATCATTAAATAACAAACCATATACACATGAAAAAAAATGTTTCCATAACGTGTGAACTGTTATTTGGTAATTACATATGTATTATGTTTATGTCAAGCGGTAGCCCACGGCATTAATTTGCGTTGTAATTTTTTTTTTCATTTGTACAACCTAGTTAGTATTGGTTACTTCGGCTGCAACAAAACAAAAAATTTAGTATTTGTTATGAAATTATAAAAAAATAAAAATTTGTAAATTTGTTTATTTGAGGGAAATGTTATCACATATAATGCGTGCAAGTTGAACAGTGTTTGGTACACGTATAAAGTGATTAATTTTTTGGTAACAAACGCCTTGGAGCAATTTTTCCAATTTATTTCTGAGCCGTGTTCTCCTACAGTCTGCCCATTCCGCGGCGACAACTTGAATCACGCTTGTCCGCGCGCTTGCAAGGTATTGGCTGTGCTGCAACACATCAACACACGCCCTTCTAGGGCCGCCCACGTGGGGTAGTTTACCCCAACCCCCCCCCCTCCAACCCTACATAGGCTGCCCACGGTAAAGTGAGCACTTTTGAGGCCCTAGTTACTTTTTTATTCCAGCCATTTTTTTTAGTCTAAAACCATATTTCTAAAATAAATATTGCCATATACGTAATAACTATAGTTCGTATATTCCACCGCACTCGGAAGTTAGCGCCTAAGGCAAAAATAAAATATATTTATCGAGTATTATTCCAAATGAGAGGGCTTTCAAAAGTGCTCAATTGACTGCGAATAACCTAGAGACAGGGAAAGCTTTTCCCAACGATAATTCACTGCAACTGTCATATGACGCTGCCGAACACACTTGTAAATTACGTGTACTAATAAGAACACACTTCGTGATGGTTACATGTGAAGAAGATACTGTTTTTCTTATAAAATATAAATATTTATTAGTTTGACAGCAAACGACAACCCTGTTTCCAAGCGTCATTTTTTCTACTGGTGACGTAAAATAAAAATGTTAATATTATTAGAACTATGTAGTGTTACGTCGAACAAGTGTTGAGAGAGGGGCGGGGGGGGGCTAGAAAACAGCTTTAGACAAGTCAGCAAAATCCATGGCCTTGAAAATATCTTTGCCCCAAACCCCTACGCCCCCTGAGCAGCTTTGTGCCATTATAATAAACTGCATTATCTGTTTAAGTTACGTGTAGCTATTTGAAGCGTGGATAATTATTTACGCTTGGTATTACATTAATTAATCCTCACTATTTTCTGCCTGCTTTTTAGTGGGTTTCCTCGTATTCTTCCACACGACACGAACACGTTTCAGTGATACATTTGTGCGATATCCACTTTTCCATAATACTTCGAAAAATGCTGACCATATCGTTATCGTTGCTATTTATCGCTGCTATAAGTAATGAAAATGTACAACGATACATCGCAAATTTCCTATTTGTAAATACTTGTAACTACCATTCGCACCGACATCCAAAATATCCAAATCCTAACATACGTACTGGTTTAGCGCTAAATTATCAACAACAAATTTTAAACGTGTCACAGTATCATTATTATTGTAATTTTTTTAATAAGAATCATTAATACTTTTAAATATAGCTAATTTAAGCGATACTGGATAAATGGGTAATATTTAAATATCGCGATACCGACACATTGCAAAATGGCTAACGTTGCAAGCCGCTAATTTCTCGATAAACGATATACTGCTGTAGGTTATTTGGCCATGTGACTGTGGCGATATTTCGGGAATATTACTCACTGGTCGACACATCGCCATATCTCACAGCGCTATCCGTGGTGCTATCCTTGAGCAGGTTAGATAAATGAAACTTTTTAAACCCAAACAAAACAGCATAGATATTCCCTAGCAGCAACCACTCACAAGCGTTCAGGGCGTTCCATATTTAAAGTCATTAAGAAGCCTCCCCAGTCGCCATACGGACCTCGTTGTAAGCAGTCTTATAATTTGTAATTTAAAAAAAAACTATGGAATATTTCAATGTAAATATTTTTTCCAGGGCAGTAATGTAAGTCGATATTTCGTTACCGATNAAAAAAAAACTATGGAATATTTCAATGTAAATATTTTTTCCAGGGCAGTAATGTAAGTCGATATTTCGTTACCGATTCAAACATTTTGTTATTGGAACACAAATGCGGTTGTTGAAAAGTTTCGAAGCCAGCAAAAAATCGCCGTGAGTAGCCCTTTAGTTTAAGATATTTATGCTTCTGTAAAGAGCAACATTGCTGCGTCTTTCGCGAAGAGATTGCTGTATTGAGTCCCTGTAGCCACCGCTTGCAATTCTGAGGAAATCGTTGCGCGCGCGAAAGCTTGTTCATGCGGTTCTTCCATCGTCGTCTCGATGCTTCGTTACGGTCAGACGTGACCTTGAACTCGTGCAGCTGCTCCTGAAACCCGGCCCTACAAACAAGAGCAACGACATGATGCCGCCTACACACCCACGCACACACACACATATGTAGGTCGCCGAGACTTGCTACGAGGGAGGGCAAAAGGGAGGACTATCTTATTTTCCTGCTGCCATTATCTGACGACACATGTTCGTGCCACGCTTCCTTGTTTTAGCGTCGCCTGGAAATTAGTCGGTTCACCCCAGTGGGCAGACACATTAACTTCGTGACGCGCCCGCCCGTAATGACAGTATTTACAGGGCGAGCATTTGCCTGCCTATTCCCGGAAGCACTCACACCACGCGAAGTGATTACACGTTGAAGAGAGTTGCATCACCGGAGTATGCTCCTCAACGCGGGGGTATAGTGCAAGCCCTGGGGAGGCTAACCCCCCCTCCCCCACCAAACTATACAATTGTCTTCCTGAGACCAGCTATGACCAGGGGGCAGGCGGGGGACATTGCTAGCGTTGACGTAACGAGCAGTCGCGGAAACAAACTACTNGACCAGCTATGACCAGGGGGCAGGCGGGGGACATTGCTAGCGTTGACGTAACGAGCAGTCGCGGAAACAAACTACTCTTCACGCCATTGGCATCAGCGAGCTTCAGTGGCGAGACAGTCCGCAAACTTGGGTTCGCTTCTCTTGCGAGTTTCATTTTGTTGCGGTCAAAACCTGAATTACGCGCTGCACAAAAGATGGTGGGGAAGTCTGTAACACAAACGCGAATATGTATACAAATATCAGACGTGATACGTTATCATAAGAATTCGTTTCATAACCTGCAATATATCAACGCATCTCCGTAGTCGCGTATAAACAGCCGCTGCCAAAGACGTAAAAAAAGACGCTTGTTTATCGGTCCCGACATTTGACAGAGAGTTCTACTGCAACTAGTACCCTCTCCCTTACCAGTTGTTACGCCACTGGCGTGCTCTTCTATTCCTATACATACTATAAAACTCAACGTCTCTCTGTCTGTCTGTTAGTGCGCTTATCACTCGAGAACCACGTATCAGATTTACGTTTTTTTTTGTGTAATTCATAGCTATGTTCTCTGGCCAGGTTTCATTATATATTTTGTTACGTAAAGTAACATAAGNGACCAGCTATGACCAGGGGGCAGGCGGGGGACATTGCTAGCGTTGACGTAACGAGCAGTCGCGGAAACAAACTACATTTCACGCCATTGGCATCAGCGAGCTTCAGTGGCGAGACAGTCCGCAAACTTGGGTTCGCTTCTCTTGCGAGTTTCATTTTGTTGCGGTCAAAACCTGAATTACGCGCTGCACAAAAGATGGTGGGGAAGTCTGTAACACAAACGCGAATATGTATACAATTATCAGACGTGATACGTTATCATAAGAATTCGTTTCATAACCTGCAATATATCAACGCATCTCCGTAGTCGCGTATAAACAGCCGCTGCCAAAGACTTAAAAAAAGACGCTTGTTTATCGGTCCCGACATTTGACAGACAGTTCTACTGCAACTAGTACCCTCTCCCTTACCAGTTATTACGCCACTGGCGTGCTCTTCTATTCCTATACATACTATAAAACTCAACGTCTCTCTGCGCTTATCACTCGAGAACCACGTATCAGATTTACGTTTTTTTTTTGTGTAATTCATAGCTATGTTCTCTGGCCAGGTTTCATTATATATTTTGTTACGTAAAGTAACATAAGNTTTTTTTTTGTGTAATTCATAGCTATGTTCTCTGGCCAGGTTTCATTATATATTTTGTTACGTAAAGTAACATAAGGAATAATCAATGACGATAATAGTGAATCAAGTCGGAAAAAACGTTTGCCTCCAGCGCGCTCTCTTGCAATAATACGCTGTCTAAACCGTTAAAGATGGAACATTCGACCATTTGACAAGTAGCTAAACAAATCCCTCTCCCCCCCCCCCACTCGCCTAGAATTCGATATCTTATGTTTTCGTGGTATATAAATAATAACTTTGCAAAAGTACCAAATCATTTGAAAAATTCATCTTTTTTATCTCAGAGTAAATATGAAATCTTGATTTGCACAAATTTCAAGAAGTTATAGTTTAACACGAAGTTTGGTTTCAGCTAAAGTTTTTCTTAAAGTTACAGAGTGGCGTGTATAATTTCTTTGAAATCTGATCACCTGGTTCACCTGCAATATCTATTTTGACTTCAAATTTTATCTAATAGGTTAAAATTGAAATACGGATTAACTGCAAGCAAGTATTCAATGCATTCTGATAACATTGGCAATTTTCGTATTAAATTCGTTTAGTTTCGAAATTTGCACGAAACAAAGATATAAATTTAAAAGTAATTTTGTTTCCTTGCGTTCGTTTTTGAAAAATAATTTTCCGCCATTGTCATTGTCATGTTTTTTTTTTTGGAACTTATTACGTATAAAAACGAAAAAAAAAATGTAATATGCTAAAAATTAAGAAAAATGTTCGAATCTTTGACACCCTTCAAGCGATTCAGTTAGACGAAACGTAGAAATTCGACAGTAAAAAATTACATGTACATCGGTTATGTTCGGAAACGAGTTTCAAGCGGGGGAAGTGAGACATTAAAAAAGAACAACTTGTTCTCTGTATATTTATGTTGTCATCACTGTGAGAGCTTGCGAGTACGAACGCGTAATTAGGGCCGTCAGCATGCAGCAGAAAGAAAATAGTTCGTGCGTAACTAAGACAATTATGTACATAGCCGATTGTAATGGGGAACGTTTATCTAGCAATTAAATAGCAGTTTTAGTTTTATTGNGTTCGAATCTTTGACACCCTTCAAGCGATTCAGTTAGACGAAACGTAGAAATTCGACAGTAAAAAATTACATGTAAATCGGTTATATTCGGAAACGAGTTTCAAGCTGGGGGAAGTGAGACATTAAAAAAGAACAACTTGTTCTCTGTATATTTATGTTGTCATCACTGTGAGAGCTTGCGAGTACGAACGCGTAATTAGGGCCGTCAGTATGCAGCAGAAAGAAAATAGTGCATGCATAATTAAGACAATTATGTACATAGCCGATTGTAATGGGGAACGTTTATCTAGCAATTAAATAGCAGTTTTAGTTTTATTGCTGCTTAGCCTCAATTCAGTTGTGTGCCAACAAACACCCTCGCACGCTGAACCGGACACAAACCAACTAAAAACGGCTCGCTTGCCCACGCCATTCCCAGGAACCAAATAACATCGTCCTTTCACTCTGGAAACTATTTTCAGTTGGCGAAAAGTAGGCAAGTTTTCGCTAATCAAATTAGGCGCACACGAGGAAACCATGGTCGTTCTGTCGAGATAATTTATAACAAGTCAACGGTAACCGAGTGGTGCGCCCACTTTAGGAGTACAACGAAACACATTAATTCTTATTTGGTATTTATCACATTGTAGTCAGAAAACCTGGCTGCGCTTTTCGCAACGCTTAGCTTCATTATCTAGGCCTAGGTAAATGCACAGGAGCAGGCAGGGTGCGTTACAATGTACTTGTGAATAGTCGCTCTTGCTATAATCCATTCACGGTTACTACACACGTTCCTGAAGCCCTGCTAAAGTTCTACTTTCAGGATATTCCTCCGCCTCGTGCAAACTAAGCTTAACTAAGTCTAGACAACTACACCAAGAGACAACGCACCGAATTCGTGCGCACTCAGTTGTAAAATATTATTTTGCATGAGAACTATTTCTCACTAGGTGCTACCAACACACACATTTTCTCACTGTTTTTATTCATACTTATTATAAATGTATTATTATAATTTATAAATAAGATATAGGTGAAAACTTCAATTTAACGAAAAATAAGTTACTTTTATGTTAAAAGAGATATAAAACGGTTGTGATACATGGCGTATTTAGAAAATAACTAAACACGTCGTAAATTGGGTGTTTTTTCAAAGGTTTGATTTAAAAAAGTGTGAAGAAACAGCGAATAGAATATACGTGTGAACTTAGTAGTTTTGAAACCAACCTTCCAAAAATATCACTGGCCTTAGCTGCGTGTATTTCAACGAGCGCACCGGCATGCAGCCTATATAGTTGGTAACGACGAAGAGAAAGTAGTTCCGCGTAGTCACGTTCAATCAATAGGGCAAAGGAAACATTTGCGAATACTGATATTGTTTCTTTACATTTCTGGTTTTTTTAAATGCATACAAGTGTAAGAATGAGCAAATTTGTGAAAAAAAAATGTTTCTAATAGTTTCACAGCTTTACTTGACCGGCGCATGAACAAAGTGCTCAAGCCCACGGCAGTATNTCATACTTATTATAAATGTATTATTATAATTTATAAATAAGATATAGGTGAAAACTTCAATTTAACGAAAAATAAGTTACTTTTATGTTAAAAGAGATATAAAACGGTTGTGATACATGGCGTATTTAGAAAATAACTAAACACGTCGTAAATTGGGTGTTTTTTCAAAGGTTTGATTTAAAAAAGTGTGAAGAAACAGCGAATAGAATATACGTGTGAACTTAGTAGTTTTGAAACCAACCTTCCAAAAATATCACTGGCCTTAGCTGCGTGTATTTCAACGAGCGCACCGGCATGCAGCCTATATAGTTGGTAACGACGAAGAGAAAGTAGTTCCGCGTAGTCACGTTCAATCAATAGGGCAAAGGAAACATTTGCGAATACTGATATTGTTTCTTTACATTTCTGGGTTTTTTAAATGCATACAAGTGTAAGAATGAGCAAATTTGTGAAAAAAAATTTTTTCTAATAGTTTCACAGCTTTACTTGACCGGCGCATGAACAAAGTGCTCAAGCCCACGGCAGTATTAGTTTTACACATGGCGGAGGAATACAACAGTGTGCATACAAGTAGATACTTAACAGGGCTTTCGAAAGTACTCAGTTTACTGTGAACAGCCTACACTCACAAGTGTTGTATTTGCCTAGCATGTGCAATAAACGATGAAAATGTGAGACTTTCTGTTGACATGGGCGTGCTGCGTATTTTAACTGAAGCACTTGGTGGCGAAGTAAGTAGCCAAACAAACTGCGAATAGTCTAACAATAAGTGCAAAACAGATACAAATAGCCAAATTAGTAGTGTCGGAGAAATCATAAATAGTCAAATAAATTGTGTAAAAGAAGATTCAAATAGTACACAATATGTAGTGTTTGAGAAAAACGAAGGGGCTCTGCAGTTTAGAGTTTGCCCGCATATTTTTGTTTGCGAGATTTACTGAAGGCCCCCGTCTACCTGGGGCTTTTTACAGCGTCTGAGGCCCGAGAAGCGCGGGAGCGATAAGGACGACACTGCCACGCGCATCAAGTACGCCATCGCCGCTAAGCGCAAGGCTCTGAGCTGACGTGCAGTGTTCTCGTCACACCGCGTGTACCTATGGGACTTTCAGCGGTGACCCCATTATTTTATTGGTGGGAAAGTCTTTAGGAAGGTTCAGTGCAGGCCCCTATAGTAGTTTTGTATGTATTTGACGCGTGTATCTCGAGATACAAACAAATCTTTAAAAGCTGTTTCTGATGAGCGTGGCGTCTTGAAAGCACTCAACAGCCCTCGTCTGAAGTGCGTGTTCTTACCACCGAGCAGCATATTGTACGCACGTTTAATAGTTTCGCGGGTAAACGCGAGTTCCAACCACTCTGCGACACAGTTCAAGCGCCTGGAAGGTGGGAGGTATACTGTGTACCATACAAGAAGGCCACATTCTCGACAGTTGACAATCGCCGTGCCTTTTCGTTTATGCATCCATTCGCCATCAACTGGCGTGCCAAGTATATACTTTGATGCAGCGAGTCAGCGCGTCCAGGAGGTGCTGCTACGTGTGGCAATTTGTGAACTACTTGGGTGGCGCTGCATTCGTTAACGGAGCTTGGTGGACGTGTGTAGGGTCGTTCGTAAACGCTGTACACGAAATATATGTTACTTAAAAAAATTATACAGAGCTCGCGGGGAAATAAAACCGTTTGTAGCCTTGAGGGTGCNACACGAAATATATGTTACTTAAAAAAATTATACAGAGCTCGCGGGGAAATAAAACCGTTTGTAGCCTTGAGGGTGCGGGCCACAGAGAAGTTCATTATTATATGTTTGTACGGAACACAGTTCAACTTGTGGACATTGCTTGCAAATACTCTCTCCTCGCATAGAAATATTTTAGATCGCACGGTTTTTGCATTCTATGCCATTTCAAAATCACAATTTGAGTGTTTTTTTTGGGGCTTACAAATAAAATGAACGAAATAATTTATTCAGAAAATTCAAGAAGGATGACTGAAAGGTCGTGTCTTATTTAATTTTAAGGTATGCTTAGAAAACTTATCCAACAAAAAATCACAGACTGTTACAATTAAAAATTAACAATAATTTCCTTATTTATAAGCAATTTTTTAAAATCGCGAAAACATTTATTAGAGTGATTTTAAAGATTTATTGAATTATCTCACTGAATCTCATTTCAATATGTATTCACGTTTCGGTAAGCGAATTGGTTTTTAATATTTATACATCCCAAAAACACTACGATTGTGATTTCAACATACCACTGTGCAAAAAAATGCCATCTAGATTTTTCTTATGCGAGGAAATAGTACTAATAAGTAATGCCTAAAAGTTGAATACCATTTCGTACAAATATTAAATAATGGATTTTCTGGTGATTAGCTCCCTTAACGTAATATAATACAGAGAAATATTTTATTGTGAACATTGGTAATTTCCTTTGTACTTAGGACTGTAATATAACAAGTGACAGTGCACTTTGAGAACCTCGTTATAAATATATTAAAATGCACAAAATTAGTTTCTTCCATTTAAGATCTCGCATGCATTTATCGAGCGAGGTGGTTCAGTGGTAAGTCATTGGCCTTGCACTCGAGAGGACCTGGGCTCGACTCCCAGTCCGGCCAACCTGATCTCGGTTTTCCATGGCCGCCCGACGTCACTCCAGGCGAATGGTGGCGTGGTTCCTTGCTACAGGCAATGGTGGCCTATTCCTTCCCCGCTCCTCCTTCTCCGAGCAACTTTGCTCCGTCTCTAACGACCTCGCTGTCGAAGAGACGTTAAGCCTTACCAAACTTTCAAACGATCATAAACCTGGCCATGTCCTGGCAGTTGCAACACTATAATCACGCGTAATTATGAACAACAAACGACTCAATTACAGCCGTGGCACAGGAACCGTGTTTGTTTTACGACAGGCCTGTGTATATTCAGGCCAACACAAATTTCTCCTCGAACGATTATCCCAAAGCCTTATCTCGAATACAATTATTTTCTACTGCTGATAAAAAGTAATTGCTTTCATTTGCATTTACTCCGCACGACAGCGAACAGTAAAATTCCACCATAGACGCCAAACGATTACCCACGCATTTAGCAAATAATATGGCTTTTAGGAAAGCCGGCTGTTATTCGCGGTCATGTAATGTACGATTTATTAGTCGACGAACTCTCTGGCGACTGCGTGTTTCGTAGTCTGTATCGTGTATTACTTCGTCATGGCTCAGAAATTTCTTTAAGTAATACCTATATAAGACAACAAGCGTCTGGCAAAGTTGCTAGATCGGTTACTGCTGCTACAATAGCAGGTTATCAAGATTNATATAAGACAACAAGCGTCTGGCAAAGTTGCTAGATCGGTTACTGCTGCTACAATAGCAGGTTATCAAGATTTAAACGAGCTTGAACGTGGTGTTATAGTCGGCGCACGAGAGATGGGACATAGCATCTCCGAGGTAGCGATAAAATGTGGATTTTCGCGTACGACCATTTCACGAGTGTACCGTGAATATCGGGAATGCGGCCGGAAAAATATCGTGAACGAACGGGACAAACGACGACTGACGAGAATCATTAAACGTGACAGACGTGCAACGCTTTCTCAAACTGGCGCAAATTTCAATGCCTCCTGCATACCTTCAGACATTAGTCGAGTCCATGCCACGTCGTCTTGCGGCACTTCTGCGTGCTCGCAAGGGGCCCTACACGATATTAGGCAGGTGTGCCAGTTTTTTTGGGCTCTTCAGTGTACATAACATTACCTCTGACTGGCTTCCAACGTAAACTCGCGCGACTAACAACTAAACATTAACGCATCTAAAGCGAGAGAGTTGATATCCGTTCGAAATGTCAACGTAACTTCTTGTCTGAAATAAAGGGCAGCCTCGCATTTCAAGTTTTACGCATCTGACATTCATCCTTATCTATGAAATAGAAGCAAACATAACTTCGTCATAATATCCGAAGTTATAATTACGTTATCGCTACAGTTTATACTGCAGTCAGCAGTAAAATGCTATGTTTAAATTTGGTAGCGTAATGCTAATGCATAATTTCCAGGGCTTGGAAGAATTTGTAGAACATTTTAGTTTCGCGGCCATACGGCAAGAAATTAGAATTTATACGTTCATAGTAAACTCGTAGAGACGAAATTAAATAGCCCAGGCGCTGAAAATGTGTTACAACACCAACTGTTTTTAAAATGAAGTGTTCCATAATGGGTGAATTTATCCCCAATTAAAATATAGTTTTGACGGAAGTATCCGTAAATATCTGCCAAGACAACAGAAGGTATTTTTTGTACATACACGAGATGCGATCTACAAATACTATATAATAATAATTGGCAGAACTGGGAGAAAATTCTTAACACTTATAATATCAGCCCGGTTTAGGGTGAAGGTGAAAAAAAAAA
>NQII01002394.1:340276-355334 GCA_002778355.1 Clitarchus hookeri
AAAAAAACCAAACGCGACCTTAAATTACATATCCTCCTTGCGCAAAGGAACATTTGATGCTAGTTTTAATGTATTCATGCATTACAAGCAAGTTAACTTTGTTTAAATAGTTCCCAAATATATTTTAAACTTCGTAGCAACATTTTGTGAACAATATTAAAATATAAAGGGAAGTATTGTTTTAAGCTAAGGATAAAATAATGTCAAGTGTTTGGAAAATAATATAACGAAAGCAAACTTTAGCCCCTTTTCCTACTTTGCTATACATATTCCCTTCATAACTTTATGACTTCACTTATCAGGCTGCGACAACTACAAGGTGACTAGAGGACCACGAAGATTAATAGTCTCATTTTGTGAAAAAGTGCGCGCAATTACGTAAAAAGGGGGAGAGCGGAGACTAACAACCGAAGCCTTTAACGCCAGTGGAGGTAAGCGATGTGACGTAGGATCAACGACGAAATTTAATAGTATGCAGTTAGAAATAGCCGATTCACGCGAACCTGGCTGCTGACTGGGAAGCTGGGGAGCCACGATGGCCATCTTGGATGAAGTCACGCCGAAACCTCCTGCTCGGTCATCCCTCGAAAATGGCGGCCATCTTGGATTTCCCTTTTTTCCTTTTGGAATTGCACTTTTTCCCTCCTGCTCTATTATTCCACCTCGTCTCTTCCGATAAGTCTGCTTATGCCGTCATTCTGATACATTTTTCTCACGCTCTGCCGTTCCTTCCTATATCTTGTCCGTTCAATCCTTCCAGTCTTCTTTATTTTCTCTCTTGTCGTCCTTTCCTCTTGCTTTTCGCGTCTATCTTGGATGTTCCCTCATCCCCATAGTCTGCTGTAGGTGACCATCTTTAATTCCCACTGCCAGTCGTTTGCTGTAGGCGGCCATCTTTGATTCCCGCAACCTCCACTAGAGTGTAATAGCTACTCGTGGCTCGCTCCATTAGCGCACGTGCGTGTGTGTGCACGCTGCACATCGGTCGTGGGTGCCGCCATACAGGAGGCGGGCCCCTGCAGAAAATGAGTGGGCCTGCATAGTAGAGGGGCCAAGACCCTGCCCTCTGCTCGTGAGCAGGCATACCATTCGGCAGTCTGTGTCGGGGAGGGAGGCGAATGGTGCCAATGAATCCTGCTGGCCGCGGTCCTTTCCCGAGCCCTTTCACAGGTGGGGAAAAAATCCAGTTTGGCCACGTCCCCTTCGCAGGCGGAGCCGTGGATGAGAATGTCTACAGAAAAAAATGCACCATCCCTTCAGATCATAATGCTCGCTCGCGTGCCTGTAGTAAATTCATGTTCATTTACAGTACTTTTGTAATGTATGTTGTTACCGACGCACAGCACACACACACACAAACACACACACACACACACACACACTGTACCTGGATGCTGCTGCTAACATTATTCATATTAGCAGAAATGAACCAACCAACAATATTATAATCTGGAGAGACAATTAAACTTCAGTGGGCTAGAGTTCGCTACCCCTTTGCGCCAAATACCCCTGTTTGAGAGGACCAATCCTGGGGTCAGCATGAATGTATATTCTCCCGACGATAATAACAAGGTGGTTTCTATACGCATGTCGAAGGAATAACTGGCCCAGCACTTTGACCTCCTAATGATGATGGAGAACAAGAACTCACATTATTCATTATTGCCATATTTCTGATTTCTCCCGCCTAGTATGTTCACAGGTGACATCACACACAGAGAGGGTGCACATCTGCAAGCGATGTCTCAAGGGGTACGATAATCAACCTCGTGTGATGGGGCTTACAAATACCGAGACACTGGCTGAGCACAGGAGGTATTGCAACGAACCTGCACCAGTCCGTGCCGACATGCATCAGACTGAGAAGAACGGCAAGCCTCTGGTGCCCAAGTTTCCGAATATTCATACTGGTGATAATGACACTATTAGTCGTGTACGCTGACTTTGAAGCCGTGTTCGTGCTGGTCCAGTCGTGTCAGCCAAACCTGGATGCTTCCTACACATATAGGTACCAGAAGCATGAGCCCTACAGTTATGGTATCCACATCAAGGTAGATAACACAGTAATCCGTTCCTCCAAGACCTCCAGCCTGCCTGCAGATGTGCGCCTGTACACCGTGGATGATGCATCGAAGAAATTCATGGAGGAAATCGTGAGGATTGGCAATCTTATGAAGAAGATAAATAACCAGTCCGAGCCTATGCGAGCGATGACTTCTAGTGAATGGACTGGCTATGCTCTGGCCACTACCTGCTACCCTTCACCCGCGATAACCCCAAGGTTCACGACCATGATCATTTTACTGGCGATTTTATCGGGGCGGCATGTACTAATTGTAACAAGCTCCGCCGCCACCCCTAGAGACTGTCAATCCTGTTCCGCAACGTGATGTACGACGCGAATTTTATTATTGAGCAGCTTGACTATGATACCCACGACATATTTATTATCCCACACACAGAGGAAAAATTTATTACCTTCAGCAAAAGTTTGGGCGACAAATTCACAATTCAATTTATAGACACATTTAGATTCATGTCTGCCAGCCGCGCAACACTTGCACAGAACCTGCCATCCAGCACATTTAAGACCACAGCAACGCTTTTCAACCCCGCACTACTCGAGTTGGTGACTAGGAAAGGAGTGTTCCCATACAACTATGTCGACTCGTGGGGGAAGCTGGTCGAGCCACAGCTGCCGCCCATTGAGGCATTTCACAACAACCTAATGGATACCACATTACCAAAGAAGATTACCGAAATGTGCAAACTGTCTGGGAGGCATTCGAATGCAGTACACTAAAGATGTATCCGGTGCTATATTTAAATATGGACATCCTCTTATTATACAATCGTTTCGAGAACTTCCAGGGGCTATGTGTGGCAACATACGGACTGGATTATGTCTGCTATGCGAGTGCCCCCGGATTCTCCTTCGACGCAATGTTGTGGAAGACAGGTGGCATTAGATCTCATTGTAGACTACGACGTCCACCTGTTTATTGAAGCTGGTATCGGGGGAGGGGTGGCCCAGTGCATAAAAAATCAAGCAGTGGCGAATAATAAGGATGTTCCTGCCATGTATGACGCCAGCAGGCCATTTACTAACCTCCAGTATGTATACGCCAATAATTTATATGGATGAACAATGTCTCTAGCACTGCCATAGAGCGATTTCAAATCGGCTGGTACGAATACTTATGTCATGTCCGCAACGGACGACGGAGATGTAGGCTACATACTGGAAGTGGATGTAGAGTACCCTACCACACTTCACAAGGATCATAAAGATCCTACGTTCCTGCTGGTGAATGAATGACTCCCCCGGGTCCAAAAACCCAAGCTCATGACTACCCGTGAGGCGAAGAATAGTTATATTGTGCACTACGTTAACCTCAAGCAGGTATTGAGTCATGGGTTACGACTGTAAGATACGAGGGATACTGCAGTTCAACCAGAAGTCGTGACTGAAACCGTATATTAACCAGAATACTGAGAAATGTAAGGCAGCCACGAAAACCTTCGACAAGAACTTTTACAAGCTGATGAACAACACTACATACGGTAAGCTCTTAGTGAATAAGCGTAAACACCAACAAATGGAACTTGTATGCATCGAACTGCGCGCGAAGTATAATATAGTATATATAATGCAGAACTATATACGATGAATCTCTCTCATTGGTTAAATTATATAATGAACCTTTTACATTTAATAAGCCCATCTATTCCAGCTTCACCGTACTTGACCTGTCGAAGACACTCCTCTATTGCTTCTACTACGATGTTATGTGGGCACGGTATGGCAGTAATGTGAGCCTGATATGTACAGACACCGATTCATTTGTGGTGGAACTCAGCTGTCCCGTCTTCTACAGGGACCTCGATGCAGACCTGGCACTAATGGCCGAGTTCAACACTAGTGCCTACCCTCCCATTTATCCCTGCTACTCGTCCACCAACGCAGGGGTGATTGCCAAATTTAAGGATAAGTATGGAGGTAATGATATGATGAAGTTTGTCAGGCTGAGGGTGAAGCTATATGCCAATACATGCAAGGATAAGGTAGTGAAGCGAGCCAAAGGCATACAGAAAAGTGTCGTTGAAAATACCATCACCTTAGACGATTATAAATGCATATTATTGAACCAGCAAATAATGAGAGTACAGGTCAACAGCATTAGGTCGCACTATGTCGAAGAGTATACACAATGTTCCAACAAACTGGCTCTTATGCGGATGGACGACAAATATGAAATTTGCTATGATGGAATACATACAGTCCCTTATGGTTATCATGGTTGATGTGTTGTACATACATATCTGGGGCAGACATGTCCCGGGAGAGCAACAGGGGTCTGGATGCATAGTAGGAGACAGTTCCGCTGCTAGAGCTTGTCAACGCTGAAGCACTTCCATTTCCCTTTCCCACAATGAATGATGTGTGTGTGTGTGATGATGATTTCTTCTTTTGATGGGTTATTTCCAGCAGCATACTGCAGCTCATGCAAGAGCCATATTCATTCTTCCAGGTATGCTGTTGTTCATGATGTATGGGGGTATGCTGTAGCTCGTACAAGAGGTATCCTTATCTTGTCAGGCGTGTTACCTATATGCCCAGCTGTTTGTGTACTGTTTCAATTATGTGTTTATTCCAGCAGCATTCTGTACCGCATGCAAGAGCCATATTCATCTTGTCAGGGATGTTGCTGTTGATGGATGGCGGCACAGTTGAATGGTGGCATGCTGTAGCCCATGCAAGAGGCATACTTATCTTGCCAGGTGTGTTACCGATTTGTCGTGATACATGTACTACTTCGCATTCCACAATCACTCGTCCACATTCTTTTGCACGAGATTTAGCGCCAATATTGGGTTTCTAACCTGGGGTTCTCAACACTTATCCTAGTAGGTATCCTAAATGGTATTCGTATCACGCTAGCACTGTAGTAACTAGTGGTATAATCGTACTTGCATTTACTCATATTTTACAGAACTGCCCCCCCCCTTCTTTTCTCTTCAGCTACCTTGACTGTACTCTCCGTCTGTTGCTGTCATCTGTATGTAAGTTCCATTTCTGCATAGATTTTTTTTAGGTGGGCCGTTTTTCCCGTTCGCAGTTTCGTAAGCTGCCAGTGTACTATGCTTGCGATGCCACTGGAGTTGTTTTATACACATACATGTACACTTCTTTTTTGCATATAAGGAGAATTCCCAGTGGTGTTTTTTACTGGCGTAGTGTACTGCCCCGGTCCCAAGCCCAGGAGCTGTCAGCATGGTTATGCCAGTGTGAGAGCGATGCTGCGGACTTAGTGATCATCCTTGCGAGAGCGGCGAGAGAGCGACCACGCTGCTGCTAATGAGGTCGTGTAAATGTTATTAGTGTCTTTTATCCTACTGCTAGTTGTTTCAGAACAATAAGAAAGACGTGTTTCCCCTGCGCGAGTGCCGGCTACGTCCCGCACTGAGTGTGCGCAGACAAGTTAAATGCACAGCAGCAGTACACGAACGCTCGAATTTCTGGTCAAGTTGGAGAAACAGTAATGCGCACTCTCGCGAATGATCGAGACACATTTACATTGCTGCTCAATTGGCTCTGTATGAATGCATATAACTATTATTTAGAGATGCGACCTGTCCGATTTATATATATATATATATATGTAATTAAATTGTTTTGTACACTAGAATGATTGTATTTTTTCACACTATTATATATATATATATATATGTATATACCTAGAAGTGTGTACATGCGTGTGCGGTGCCTGCAGTCTTTTGTGATATGATGAGTTTGTCTGGAGAGTGCAAAGGCCGATGCGAGTATTTACAATATTTCTTCTCATAACCATGCAATGGCTCCATAGCCAGCAGCATCAGGTGCACGCATGAACCTACATAGTGCGTGGGCCGATATGTTTGTTTTCTTTATTTAATCTAATATCACTTTCCATGCAATGGTGGTCGTGTGGTCTAGATGCCGGACTGGCGACCGAAGGGTGGTCGAATCGAAACTGCATGCCTCCTACATTTTTTTGAGTTCACAAAAAACTAAAAAAAATTCCCAGCGCTCCTGGCGGCAACCGTTTGAACTTACCTGCTCAATGATAGCATGCCTCTGCAGGTGACGAGTGAACCAACACACATGCACAAAATGGCCTCGCCGATACCAGCACTCCTAGCTGCGAACTGTAGAACTTCAAACACTCTAGTGGAGGGCACAGGAATCAAAGATGGTCGCCTTTTTCAGCAGCCGACTGGCAGCAGGCGCGGGAATTGAAGATTGCTTAGCACACTCTGGTGGCTGATGTGGGAATCAAAGATGGCCACCTACAGCAGACGACTGGCGGCGGGAATTAAATATGATTACCTACAGTAGACGATGGTAATGAGGGAACATCCAAGATGGAGGATGCGAAAAACATGAGAGAGAGAGAGGAAAGGACAACAAGAGAGAAAATATAGGAGACTGGAAGCAACGTGAGAAAGCCCCCAAGGGATAGAACGGACGAGAGAGACAGAAAGGAATGCCAGAGCATGAGAAAAAAGACACAAGAGAGAAAATATAGTAGACCGGGAGGAATATGAGAAAACTCCCAAGGGATAGAATGGATGAGGAAGAGAGACAGGAAGGAATGCCCGAGGATGAGAACAAATAACATCGGAATGCAAGATCATGAATAATCGAGGTAGAATGATAGAGCAGGAGGGAAAAAAGGGACATTTCAAAGGGGAAAATGGGAAATTCAAGATGACCGCCATTGGCAAGGAATGACAGAGCAGGAGGTTTCAGATTGAAGTCATCCAAATATAATAATGCATATTAGAAACATCATTTCAGAGTACTTGTAAATGGCCAGAAACTGTTTTTTTCGAAGCGCTGTATCTCATGTACGGTGTCAGATATACATGCAAAACTACAAAGGGGCATGCACTGAAACTTCCTTCAGGTTTCACACCAATAAGATAGTAGGGTCACTGCTGCAAGCCCCATAAGTACACAGTGCGATAACATTGCACTCCAGTTGAGAGCCTTGAGCTTAGTGGCGATGGGGCACTTTGTGAGCGTGGCAGTGTCGCCCTTATCGCACCCAGGCTTCCCGGCTTCAAACGCGGAAGAAAGCTGCTCCAGGTAGGTGGCAGCCATGAAGCTACAGTTGAACTGAGATGAAACAGGACCACTGTGGGTAGTAAACGGAAACTGGGACAAGCACCTTGGCGTGAAGCTACGTCATCCCCCCTTAGGTAGAGGCTGGAGGGGAGGGGCTCATCGGCCGAGCGAGTGCAGACGTGCCCTTGGGCCGCAGACTGAGAGGCGCAGGGCAGGTTTGAGAGCGTGACGAACTGCAGCCTTGCAGCCGCCCTTGGTCCCGATATCTGGAGCGAGCCACTCCCATTGTGATCCACCTCCATGCGCCTGCTCTCTCCCCCCTCCCCACCCCGCTGCAGCAGCAAACTCCACACCACCTATTCTCTGTCTCATGCAACTTGGCAAGATTTTGACAGATCGACGAGANCGCTGCAGCAGCAAACTCCACACCACCTATTCTCTGTCTCATGCAACTTGGCAAGATTTTGACAGATCGACGAGAGTATGGCCAATGTTTACTTTTCGTTTATGTGTCCTTTCGCCATCAGCTGGTGCGTCAAGTCGAGGCTGTATATTTTTATCAACACGCTGTCAGCTAATANTTTATGTGTCCTTTCGCCATCAGCTGGTGCGTCAAGTCGAGGCTGTATATTTTTATCAACACGCTGTCAGCTAATACACTTGCCATTGTACTGTAATGCTAAACAAATTTTAAGGTATTTTAGACTGCCATATGTCTAAAAAAAATTTTTGTNCACTTGCCATTGTACTGTAATGCTAAACAAATTTTAAGGTATTTTAGACTGCCATATGTCTAAAAAAAATTTTTGTAGGTTATAAAAGTAAAAATATAAAACCTTGCAAAAAATTTAATATTTTCTAACTCTTTTTTAATTTGTCCGAGACAGCGAATTTGGGTTAAAATTTGTGAGACGGTAGTTGTAGTTCTTATCACACTTTGGATGTCATAGCTAATATAACTGAAACTGAAAGTAATTCGGGAAACTTGATTGACAATGTACTTTTATTCGCCAACAACTCACCAACGACNATATAACTGAAACTGAAAGTAATTCGGGAAACTTGATTGACAATGTACTTTTATTCGCCAACAACTCACCAACGACTATTGCAAAGCAGTAACTCTGCTATTACTGATACTAAATAGTTTGAGTTGGAAATATGTGGCGTGGAATAACGTAAGAATGCTTAAAAATTATTCACGCGCGTCCCACTTTCTTCGTTTTATAAATACAATAGAGTAACAACACGGAAACAATGAAATGGGTTTTGCGGGAGAACAACATGGCGATTATTGGTCGTAGACGAACGATTACAGGCCCAATATAAATTAATAGTAATCAAAATCGCTGTACACGAAATATATGCTACTTAAAAAAATATGCAGAGCTCACAGAAAAATAAAACTATCAGAATATTTTCGTAAATTTGTTATTTTACACACAAAAGCTATTTTTTAGTGGATGGTAATGCTTTGGGAAAGAGCGGACAGATGGCGCGCATGGCATGGCAGGACGAGTTGAGAGCCGAGAGCGTTAACAGATAGCAGCACGTTGGCCTACCTCTTGATCCCGTCTTTTTATAAGTTGACTTTTCTTATATTACTGGATCGAAAGACACGAATTTAAAATATATTTCGTCAAATTATTAGAAAAAAATAATTCAACAATACCATGCAATGTTTCTGTATGCTTTTGGAATTAGTATCAAGCACGTATGGAAAGCATGGATGGAGAGTGGGGAAACGACGTGAAAACTCTCAAGGTTTTGAAGTTGCATTTCGTTTCGATACGGATCATTTTATTGTGTATTTCATTTTGAACACCTATACATTACTTCTTTAGCACGAAGTTTAGTTTGTGAATCTTAACAATCGCTGTTTTGTGACCATGTAAAATAAAATGTATTAATTAATCTAGGAACTCTTTCTCATCGCGTATTTTCTGCTTGTCTGATGTGCGTCGGCAGTGCACTCAGAATAGCCGATGTAATATTAACTTTTGTTCGTTCGTGCATCAGCTGATACAGGATTTTGTAAATGGCACTTTGTTTGTTTCGTGTACGCCAAGTGCCACTCACTGACTGTCATAATCTTGCCAAGCTATACGAGACGGACAATACTTGGCGAAGCCGTGCTTCTACGACCAAGACACCTGTCTCTGCCTGCACTGGTCGACAACCTCTCACTCCGACAGGTGCAACGAGACTCACCTGGACTCTTGTCGAACGGTACATATTAGAGGCGGGCCAACAAGTTACTTTCACGTAACGTGTATCATTGTTCCAGTTCCAAGTAGGTAACAGGTTCCAGTAAAATGTTATTTTTGTAAGAGGTTGCTGTGAAACATTATATCTCAGACTAAAGATGAGGCAGACGGATTCTTCGTCTTCTGCACATGTACCCAAACACTGACCTACCCGAAACCAACACAACTGTCAACGTCAAATGGTAAACAGTGATGAACGTGTTTGTTTATAACTGTATTAAAAAAAAAAAAACAAGCACTTTTGTATGCACAAAATACTTTTGCCAATTTGACTTTAATCTAATTTCATTAAAAATTAACCTGAGGAATATGCAAACATCTCAAAGCACTTGTTTACATAAACAGTGACTTAAGATAAAATCCTATCCACGTTTTTTACGACAGTCATCTTGGCAACAAAGCAGTTCAATGTTGAGACACGAAGTTTGGTTCTGCGCAGCCAACGAGATCGCTCTACTCCATATTCACTCTACCAATATAACAAGACGTTCCGAGAAATAACGATTACGCTGTTTTCACTGTCCCAGAGCTTGGCGTTCCAAGAAATAACGTTAGCGCATGCGCACACTTGAAAGCCAAGACCTTAAAACAATAACTTCTACGCATGCGCAAAGTTGCAAGTGGAGACGTTCTAAAATATCATTTTTTACGCATGCGCACAAGCCTGACGTTCCAAAAAAAAAAAAAACTTTCATGCATGCACATTAGTGAAGTGCTGGTTTAATGAAAGCAATCTAAGACGTTCCAGAAATAATTGTATAAATAATGGGATGCGTTACTGGTGTAACACATTGCCAATTTAACATTGACATTAAATAAGGCCCGTCCCTAGATTTCTAGTACACGTTCTCTTGTGTGTTTCAGGTGTTTACTGGGCGATACGAGAGGGAGCGCTGGGTTGCACATTCGCCCCATCACCAGGAGTGGTCACGTATTAAAAAAAACAAGCTCGACCAGATGAAAGAAAGACCGCATATACTGCTAGTTTTTAACCTTCTTGTGTTTCAAACCTCTTTATAATGAAGACATTTCCCATTATCTGTTTCTAGTAGAGCTTTTTTTCTACTTCGTAAATTTTATGTACGTAGTACCTATTGCAAATTATTTTCCATCGAGGTTTGTTTTTACGCGCTACGCCGGTTTACCCCACTCCTCCTCCGGCATCCCACCCCCCTCGTTATATGGTTAGTCAGTTAGCATGGGACGTAAACATGGACTGTTTGAGACCACGTTTACCCAATCACGGAAAAGTCGCGGTGAAATTGTTCTGTGGTTATACCCTATTCGCGGTTTCTTCACACTTTTTGAATCAAACCTTTGAAAAATCACTTAATGTATGACGTGTTTGGTTATTTCCTAAGAGAGTAACGCATTTCAAACATTTTATATATCAGATAATATTAAAATACCTTATTTAAAATTTAACTGAGACGTTACACATAACTACAAATTATATATTTCATTTATAAAAAAAAAAGNAAAATACCTTATTTAAAATTTAACTGAGACGTTACACATAACTACAAATTATATATTTCATTTATAAAAAAAAAAGGGAGAAAGTAGATATGTTGGTAACGCTTAGTAAGAAATAGTTCTTGCAAAATAATGTTAGATTGANAAAAAAAGGGAGAAAGTAGATATGTTGGTAACGCTTAGTAAGAAATAGTTCTTGCAAAATAATGTTAGATTGAGTACGCACGGACGCGGTGCGTTGTCCTTTCGGTGTAATTTTATGGACTCAGTTAAGTTTTGTTTTGCGTGAGGCGGAGGAATATCCTTGAAGTAGAACTTCAGCAGGGCTTCAGAAATGTCGGGAAGTAACCGTGAACAACTTATAGTATGTCCCTGCGTATCTGGAACCATACTTTGGAACTCTGTAAACTTTTTCGTTTATTTTATTTGTACATCCCAAAAAACTCTAAAAATTGTGATNAAAAAAAGGGAGAAAGTAGATATGTTGGTAACGCTTAGTAAGAAATAGTTCTTGCAAAATAATGTTAGATTGAGTGCGCACGGACGCGGTGCGTTGTCCTTTCGATGTAATTTTATGGACTCAGTTAAGTTTTGTTTTGCGTGAGGCGGAGGAATATCCTTGAAGTAGAACTTCAGCAGGGCTTCAGAAATGTCGGGAAGTAAACGTGAACAACTTATATATAGTATGTCCCTGCGTATCTCGAACCATACTTTGGAACTCTGTAAACTTTTTCGTTTATTTTATTTGTACATCCCAAAAAACTCTAAAAATTGTGATTTTGATATGACGTGATATAAAAACTAATGTGATATAATTTTTTTTTCTATGCTAGGAAAGAGCGAGTGAAGAGATTTGGGCGGCTCTTAAGGCGCCCGTCTACCTGGCGCTTGAACTGCGTTGCAGAGTGTTCCAAATACACGTTTTTCAACGAAACTATTAAGCGTGCGTCCAACGTGCTGATCTACGAAAAGAACACACACTTCAGACGAGAGCTGTTAAGTACTTTCAAAATATCACGTACGTTAGAAACATCAATTCAGAGTACTCCAAAACCGCTAAAAACGGCCTTTCCAAGGCGCTGTAGCTCAAAATGCACGCATCAGATACATACAAAACTACTATAGGCGCCTGCACTGAACCTTCCTAAAGACTTCCCACTAATAAAATAATATGGTCACCGCTGAAAGTCCCATAGGTACACGCAGCACGACGAGAACACTGCACGCCAGTTCAGAGCCTTGCGCTTAGCGGCGACGGCGTACTTGATGCGCGAGGCAGTGTCGCCCTTATCGCTCCCGCGCTTCTCGGCCTACACATGGGAAAAAGTTCCGGGTAGAAGGGCGCCTTAACAGCGAAGTCTTGAGGGCCGAGTTAGGAAAGAGTACTTACAAGTCATGTGTACAGGTTGAACGATATTTCGTACTCATATAAAATAATGCATTTCTTGTTGATACGCGGCTGACGAGTTACAGAAGAATAGGTGCGAAATCATACGCGGCTACGTGCAACTAACGTCGAATGGGCGTGACGCAGAGGCCACTAGTCGTTCGAGGACTACGGCGCCGATGAGGGCGACGTGCGGCGGAGTCAGGGCCGCAGCGGAATGCAATGGCCGGGGGATGCTGGAGCACCCCTAGAAAACCCACCAGCCTCTGGCAACGCGGAAATCCAAGTCAACCACGCCGGGATGGAAGCCGGTCCATCGCGGTACAAGGCGAGTGGCCTGACCACTACACCACCGCCAGAACTGTGTAAACAACGCTGAGCACTTCTGAAAGTCCTGCTTGGTATCTACTTTATGCCTCGTTTTGTATTCTTCCGCCATCTGTATACTTTACATTGCCATGAGCCTAGTGGCTTTATCAGTGCGCTGTCCGAGTGATAACTTTAAAATTGTTACAGACGTAAACGTGTTACGACAGTGGCGTGTGGTGGAGTGTTGCAAGGTAAGCAGGTGCTTGCTCACTACTGTACGTTCTCGGTGCACGCAGCAGGAGTCAGTGACCACCGTGCAGCCTGGGGAAACTGAGTGCATTCCGACCACTCACAAGCGAGCAGCGAGGGACCCATTACACGCGTCCTGTGACGTCAGCTGACGAGCTACGTTTTACTGGCGGGAGTGTGAACTAGCAAGCAACAGGGTACAGCACACAGCTAACTCCAGCTTACCTCGTAACAGTTCACCACACGCTAGTGTGTTACAAATATGCCAGTTCGTGCCCTAACGTGTATAAAGTAGAAAACCACCAACTTATTTTACCATAAATTTAAACAATACAATTGTAATGCAACTTCAAGTCTTGGAACTATCTTACTTGATTCGCTGCTTACTTGCTGTAACTGGGAACATGTATGCCGGCGTGCACTCTAGCGCACTGTACATACAATAAATGAGCAGTGATTTTCTTCAGAAGTTGATTTCAGAAGTACTCACATTACTGTGCACGGTGTATAAATAATGGAATTTCCGAGGAAGTGTTCGCTCGGCAGAAAAAGTTGCCTATCCAATTTTTAAGGCGGGGCTTCACAGTTTGGCAGTAAATTCTTAGTTTATTTTATTGACGATAATGCATCTTTTTAATAAGTTGACGGAATTTTATCTATTGGTACATAAATTATAGGGTTTTTTTCTTTGCTTTTTTTTCTTTCACAAGAAAACATACTGTCTGAAACTATTTTAAAAAAATACTTATATATGACACTAAACAACATCTGTGAACACAGTTACAAACAAATATGACGTTATTAACATGCGGACATAAGGATTTCTGTAATAATACAGAATACTTTATGAATATTCTTTCCTATTATGTGCTGAAAGTCATGCTGCCATTGAAGGAACTATATTTAAATTAATTTGACTGGTTTACAAAATACTCGATTTTTAATATATGACACACAAATTTCGATAATTTTTTTGATACACATGTTAAGTCGAGTTTACGCTTCAATTTTGACCCTTGATAATTAGTACTTGAGAGTAGTACTATTCTCTAAGATTCGTTTGAAATACTGCGGGCACTCGCGCGCCTCACGTTGACAAACCCGCCACCAGAAAGCAGGCAGTGCGCTGCCAGAGGCCAGTCTGTCTTCCGGCGGGCCGCTAGCGCGCGCAGAGTTGCCGTATCCGTACGCGAGGTGTGAACACGTGTGGCTAGTAACAACTACAACGGGTAGATGGAGAACTTGTTACCACAGTAAGAAGAAAAATAAAAAACCCTTAGCGAAAATTTTATCTTGGCGAAGAAGANTAGATGGAGAACTTGTTACCACAGTAAGAAGAAAAATAAAAAACCCTTAGCGAAAATTTTATCTTGGCGAAGAAGAAAAGAAGGTAAAACAACGAGGACGCAACAAGAACGAAGCCCAATATTCTCTGCAGCAAGTAAATGAAAAGTCTTTGCATTAACTGCGATATTAATATTTATTATAATGAATATAAATCAAGCTTGGTTTATGCCAGTAGAAAATAAATCACTAATGTGCATTTGTTCATTTCACTTCAAATTTACATAAATAGTTTAGTTGAAAAAAATCCATCAGTGCAAAATAATATTAACGGGAAAATCCCTTGTTTAAAAAATAAACTGTCATGTAAACTATTTTTTTTTCTTAATTTTAATTTATCTTTTGTTACTAATGATATAAATTGCCATAAGCGTGTTGTAATTTATAATAAGTTAGTTATATTTGTGCCTGTGTGAGTGACGGCGTGTGCATAAGCCGCTCGTGTACGTCAGAGACTAGATCAGAGGCAAGTGAAGATGTGAACAAAACATTTCTGGCCGTAAATGTATAATATACTGTACTCTTGACCCACAAGTAGTAAACAGTTAGAAAATTACTACAAACAACAGTTTGCAGACTGTGACAATACTTCAAGAAAAAAAAATTCTTAAGTGTCAGTTCAGTTAAGTGAATAACTTATTTATTGTACAAGTATAGAAAAGCATTTTCTATTGAAAACTGAAGCGTAAAAATTGACTAGCGTAGTGACCCCAAAATACGCGTATTATTTTGCGCATTCAAACCTGACTTGATTTCATTGCAACATAAATGCAAAATAATCTATATCGTATAGAAAATTAAATATTGAAACAAACATATTGTCTTTATTTTTGATTTTATTTTATTTTTAACTTATGCAGCACCCGTCACTGTTTCTTCAAATAGTGTGCACGATTTGTTTTTCTTGTTTTCATG
>NQII01002395.1:10122-261518 GCA_002778355.1 Clitarchus hookeri
GTAAATTCACTTATATCCTCTCTTTCCTCCCTCCCTCATTTCCTACATGTCTCCCTTGTTGGAGGAGGGGGGAGGGAGGATGGCGCAGTCCACTTCATACAACGCACTTCTTACACATGCCATGGTTCGTGAAGGTTGGAAGGGGGAGGTGGTGGCCTGCACCCTGAAACTTACCCTGTCAGCTTATTCTTCCGCAGTTTGGTTAAAAGCGGTTAGGGGGAGGAGTGCTTGTGGCACCACTTTCAATTTGTCAGCCATTTTCTCTGGCGTGAAGCTAGAGGCGCTCTTTCTTGGCTCTGCAATTACTCTTGCTTTCCTACATATTTACATAGCGCCTTCCGGGTGCTTCGGCGATATGCCAACTCTTACTCGGCACAACCTTGACATTTGTAACTGCGATCCGTCCTGGTTTGCCCTGCTCGCGGGGAGGAAAATATGGCGGGGAAGTCAGAGAGGTTTCTACTCCCAATATACGTTTCACGTCATGTTTAATGATTTCTTTGTATTCCAAAAGAATAAATAGCCAGTTACTCGTAATTCTATGAAATGCCTAAATCCACACAAAATTTGTTGTAAGGGAACTGTCGGGGTATTGTAAACACTTCACTTATTTAGGTGGTGGAAATTTCCATACTGAGATATGTCGTGCTGTCGGAACGAGCTCGCTATGACATCGTAAATTCAGCTTTGCGGTGTGTGATATTAACCGATTTACAGTCGAGTTAACTAAGGCGTTACCTCGTTACCTTTACACTTTCAGTTGTGGTGTGCTACATCTGAGATGTTGCGTAAGAAGTGGATTTAATGATGCGAAATGTATACCACATCACATCGTTCAAGATGAGATACCCTTCACTTGGTGGGAGACATCATTCGTTATTAACATTATATTGTGCAGTTTCATAAACACCTGCTGCTAATAACAAATAATAAATGATGCATTTGTAATTTTGCTACTCTAGGCTGACCACGGAAAAATGAATACTTTTGAAACCAACATTTTAAAAAAGTCACTGACCCTACTTGCATACAATTTAACGGGCACACTGAGTGCCCCGCACCCAGATAAGTTGGTAACGATGCAGGTAAAGTAGTTATACGCGTTTAGGTTGAATTGAAAGTTTTAGGTATACACTCGCGAACACTAAAAAAATTATTTTGCTTAGTGTTTTTAATACACATAAGTATGGGATTCAGCAAAAATGTAATANTAATACACATAAGTATGGGAATCAGCAAAAATGTAAAATATTTACATTTGCAATACTTCTAGTTTTACTTGACCGACGCATGGATAAAGTCAACAGGCCCATGACAATGTTAGTTTAATGTCTGAAGAATACGCAGTGTGCATACAAATGCAGTAGAACCTACGTAGCGCTGGTGATCGCAGACTCTACCTCCTCTCAAATTGCGTCCTTTTAAACTACATAATAAATAACAACCACAAAGAAATTTCGGGCAGAAATCTTTTTTTCGGCTATTGGGTGACGCGATATCCTACTAATATTATAAATGCGAAAGTCTGTGTGTGTGTGTTTGTTACCGCTCAGCTCCATAACGGATTAAATGGATTTTGATGAGATTTGGTATGTAGGTACTTTAGGTCCTGGATTTGGACAAAGGATGCTTTTTATCCCGGAAAATTGTACGGTTCCAGTAGAATAACAATCAAACCATATTCTGCAACGCCTGGGAACGAGACCGAAATATTTTTTTCCTCTGGTGCCAGAGTTTATCAGGCCGCCTAAGGACCTCTGAAATGGCTTAACGACTTCTATAGAACGATAACAACCGGGACCGAATATTTAACGTGCCCTCCGAATCCCGGAATCGCTCAGATGTTATGCTACTAAACGATCGCTAGCATTATAAATGCGAAAGTGTGTTTGTTTGTTTGTCCTCTCACGTCGCAACGGAGCAACCGATCGATGTGATTTTTTGTACAGAGATTGTTGGAGGGCCGATAAGTGACATAAGCTAGTTTTTTTCCCGAAAAATTCTCACATGCCCTTAGGAAAAATATGTTAGTAAAAATAGCGCCCGGGGTAAGATGCTGCGTCAATGTTAGTTGTTAGTGTGGGACGAATGCACAATGTCACATAAAAAAACGATAGAAGCCCTAAACAGAACTCTACGGATATACGAAACAATAGACACTGTGGGAGGAATGGTTGTGTTAATGGCTGGTGACTTCCACCAAACTCTACAGGTGACTCAGAGGGCCACACCTGCAGATGAAATAAAAGCCTGTCTCAAGTCGTCAAGCTTATGGGCAAATGTCAAGAAATTCAGCTTGACAACAAATATGAAAGTGCACCTCTACAATGACGTTGATACAGGAAATTATGCTGATACACTATTAAAAATTGGAGATGGGTTGTTAGAAACAGATGCCGAGGGCTGTGTGTCACTAACGAGGGATTTTTAGTAATTTTGTGCAGAGTGATACGGAACTGATTGCTAGCGTTTACCCAGAGCTACAAAGAAATATAAATGACGACCGGTGGCTATGTAAAAGAGCGATTCTAGGACCAAAAAATGGCATCGTTAGAGCCTTGTTCTGTTATTATGATCAATGTATGTGTACTAACAAATGCCGTTATTTCTCCCTTTAAGTTTATTAATATAAGAACGCGAGCAACATTCAATGGCAAAGTTTTTCACCTTGCACTCATTGAAATTGAAAAGCATTGTCAGGAAAAAGTATGAAAAGCAAGAACTTTATTTAAAGAAAACCTAAACAATAATTCTGTAGTCCACGCGAGTGGAGCAGCGGGCACATTTAGTTCCAAAATAACAAATAAAAATTTTAGGAGGGACTGTACATCCACCCTAAACGTGGTGCTAATAGTATTCAAAAGTTTTTGTTGGTAGAGTAACTGAATAATAAATAATGTAAACTTTTTTTTTTGGTAGGTGTTTGTCTTCCCAACTTTGCCACTTTCTGGTTTTGCCACAATGGGCTATAGCGTCACTGAGCCCCTCATTTGNTGAAAGTGCACCTCTACAATGACGTTGATACAGGAAATTATGCTGATACACTATTAAAAATTGGAGATGGGTTGTAAGAAACAGATGCCGAGGGCTGTGTGTCACTAACGAGGGATTTTTAGTAATTTTGTGCAGAGTGATACGGAACTGATTGCTAGCGTTTACCCAGATCTACAAAGAAATATAAATGACGACCGGTGGCTATGTAAAAGAGCGATTCTAGGACCAAAAAATTGCATCGTTAGAGCCTTGTTCTGTTATTATGATCAGTGTCTGTGTACTAACAAATGCCGTTATTTCTCCCTTTAAGTTTATTCATATAAGAACGCGAGCAACATTCAATGGCAAAGTTTTTCACCTTGCACTCATTGAAATTGAAAAGCAAGTGAAGACATTGTCAGGAAAAAGTATGAAAAGCAAGAACTTTATTTAAATAAAACCTAAACAATAATTCTGTAGTCCACGTGAGTGGAGCAGCGGGCACATCTAAATCCAAAATAACAAATAAAAAATTTAGGAGGGACTGTACATCCACCCTAAACGTGGTGCTAATATAATTCAAAAGTTTTTGTTCGTAGAGTAACTGAATAATAAATAATGTAAACTTTTTTTTTTGGAAGGTGTTTGTCTTCCCAACTTTGCCACTTTCTGGTTTTGCCACAATGGGCTATAGCGTCACTGAGCCCCTCATTTGNAGGTGTTTGTCTTCCCAACTTTGCCACTTTCTGGTTTTGCCACAATGGGCTATAGCGTCACTGAGCCCCTCATTTGAACGCACCTCTGTACGTCCCAGCATCTGACAGAGTGTATACTGATACTTTTTCAATGCCGAAGAAATATAAGTTTTTTTCCTAAAATTAAGTATTTACATGTCTCTCAAAGGGTTAACATCGTATGCAGATTTGCGATTAAGGTTAAGGTCAAGTTTCCGATGAAATCCTAACTCTGAACGGTGCAGCATTTTCATTTGGCGTCTTACTACACTACTTTACACTATTTCTCGACCATATTTTATTAGTGTTGGGCTGTCTGTAACAATTTTCATTAAAGTCCCATATACAAGTTTAAGTTACACTCTACAAAATTATTCGCAAATTTACTATATGAGTGCATACGCAGATTGGAAAAGCGCGAATGTTAAAGTTATTTCCCATACATCCATGCTGGCGTTCCTTCATTTGCTCAGGAAACAGTCAAACGCTTAGGAAACTTTCCAGCTTTGTATAGTGGTGACTCTAAACATTTAATGTTTATAGTCAGATGTGTGGTTAAATGTCCATACGATATATTGGTTAAAAACATACAATTCAGTTTAGGAAGTTCACCAGAAATTTTCGGAGTGTATATTCGCTTAGTAGGATGATGTATTGGACAGAAAAGTAAGTTTGCAGCGGCGCTCAAGGAAGACGTGTTCTATATACTGGACTAGTCCGAAACGATGGAGAGCAGGAAATTTCGCGTGTTCCAGGCTAAACTCGATATTTGTGTTACACCTCAGGCATTGTCATTAGTTCACTGGCTGTTCTCTCCATGATGAGCTCTTTATCCCGTATACTACTAAGTTGTACGTGATTCGCTTAGTTTCATTCTACATGTGCTACTTGTGTTCACAGTTCTGCAGGGCTTTTCAAGAGACGAGTGGCCCATTCGACTGTTCACAGTTGATTGAGAATGTTTAAAATCCCTGCTTAGGATACACTTTTCTTCTAGATTTTTAACCATCCACTATTTGTGAAATTAAAGTTGCCATGGACCATCTCATTCGTGCTTCATAAGTGCAATCTTTCAAATTAAAGTAAATATGTTGATAACATGTGTGTAAAATAAGAAACACTGACTTCAGATGGAGTGAAGTTAAACACTACACTCTCAATACAACGCCAAGTCGAAGAACGATTTTTATTAATTTGTTGGCAACCCAACGAAGAGCATGCAAGCCAATACTGGGGCGACCAAACGTCCTGATTGTCGCAGTATAGACCTTTTTCTAAGCACTGTACTGGGGTACACAGGTCAAATACAGTAAAGTTATATCCTCCTTTTACCAAGTGTCCTGCGAAAAGTCCTGCTGTTTACACTAAATTACCACTGACAATTTTCACTGTCAGTGAGTTTCATGAACAGTTTATGCAAGATTACACTTTCATGCATGCCATTTATTTAAACAAAAAATATTTTTACCAAAGAAATATGAATGTTTAACTGTTTTACTAGTATGTGTCAGCTTACAGTTAAATTGCAATAATGTTTTTTATTTACATTGAGATACACTCTTTTCAGTTTTTCCGCAACAGCAGCTTGTATTTACAGCACTGCCATTCCTGGAAGTTAATCACATTCCTTTTATTATAAATTACATTTATTATGACAATTGCCCTGCTACATGCATTAAAAAATCTGGTCACCCTAACCAGTCAGTAAATGTATAGTTATTGACAGTAATTTTATTTATTGTTTAAAGTTTGATTTCAAAAGTGTTTACTTTCCTATGAACAACTTTTAACAAGAATGTTTAAATGTTGAAAGTGTATTTTACTAGTTGTGCCCGCGGTTTCACTCGCGTGGACTACAGAATTATTGTTGAGGTTTTTTTTTTTTAATAAAGTTTAATTTTACTTAGTATTAAACTTATATACTTTTTACATATTATCAAACTCAACGTTTCTCTGTCTGTTTGTCTGTCTGTTAGTGTGCTTATCACTCGAGAATCACGTATCCGATCTATGTATATTTTTTTTTAATTCATAGCTATGTTCTCTGGCCAGATTTTAGTATATATTTTGTTACGTAAAGAAACATAATGAAAAAAAAGTGACGATAATAGTGAATCAAGTCGGAAAAAAGTTTTCTGCCAGCGCGCTCTCTTGCAATACGCTGTCTAAACCGTTAAAAATGTATCATTATCATGCAGTAAAGAATTGCGTAAAATTAAAAGACCTATAAAAACTTTACGGTAGCATATATCTATCTATAACAGAGAAATACTTAACAGTGTTGCGGTGGTGTAAAATTATAATTTATTATATAAAGATTTTTTGATGCAGTCATTGTTAATGGTTTAATCTACTATGTTATCTGGTATGGGTAGGCCCATGTTTTTTATACTTTTTCCTGGCAATGTCTGCACTTGATTTTGAATTTAAATGAGTGCAAGGTGAAAAACTTCGTCATTGAATGTTGCTTGTGAAGTAAATTGTAATAACGCTTATTAGTATTTCTCTGTTATATATATGCTACCGCGAAGTTTTTTTAGGTTTTCTATTCTACAAAATTCTCTACTACATGATACTGTTACATCTTTAATGTTTAAGACAACTTATTGCAAGAGAGTGCGACTAACAAAAAACCAATTCCTGAATTTCCCACTTGTACTTTTCTACAACTATGTCATTCACGGTTATGTCACACTTTTCTGAAGCCCTGCTAATGTTATACTTCTGGTTTTTCCGAATTGTTACTATTTTCACTGCTTATTACGTATGTTACTTTACGTAACAAAATATAAACTTAAACCTGGCCAGAAAACATAGCTATGAATTAAATAAAAAACACGTGAATCAGATACTTGGTTATTGAGTAATAAGCGCACTGACAGAAATACAGACAGACAGACTGACAGATAGTTAAATAATATGTATAGACGATAACACAGCTTGGACTTGAGATTATAAGCAATCTCTTTTTGCGATGAAACAGATTACGCACGCCTACAGTATGTTCTGATATAAACATGTAGGCTCACTTCAGACATACTAAATATCAGATCAACCACGCACGCGCCACGGCGTGCATACGGGGGCCGATCATCACTAACAGGTCTGCGTCCTCCCTCCCCAAGCAACAAGCCTCAACGCGCCACTGGTCTTCCGCGTAGCTACAATACGGGCGATTATTAATTCAGTGATCGGTTATACCGCGGGACGTGATGTCAGCCGTAACTAGGCCAGTGTTTGACGCGTGGGTTGAGAATCTCCCGTGGTCCGGCGTGCTATGAGCTGAGCGGGAGGGGGAGCGGGTAGTTGAGGGTGGTTGAGGGTTTGATTCCCAACGGACCACTGCTCGATATTGAAATCAGGGTGAATCTGCATAGGGGAGGGGATGGGTTGGGGAGTAATGGGGTCTGATGCCGGATTCCTGGATCACTTGCCAGTCCGTATCGCGGGACGGCCTTGCATATTCATGGCGTTCGATCGCCACCCAAACCCCCACTACCCCCATGTCTTCTTCGTATATCCCGCCGAAGGCCGCTGAGCTCTGAGCTTCGAGCTAACCGGTGTTCTAGAGGAAACAATGGATTTTCTCCCACGCCTTCGGCGAGAATAATTCAATCCCAAAATTTAATTTGTTCCGTCAAACTGTAAGCTCCTACAAATATCGTAGGAGGACAATACGAGATCACTAGGGCAATTGGCAACATGCAAATTTCGCAAATATAGCGAAAAATGAAACTAACACATTTTTATATGCGTATGAAAATAAAAATGCGCTGTTTGTTCCATAATAATCGGGTTTGACAAAGTTATTTTAGTATTAAAACAGTAACTGTTAGGGCCGCTGTCATGCGAATGCGGAACGCTCTCTCATTGGTTTGACGTCACTAGTCATACGCCGGCGGCCGGCCCTGGCACGTAGCAAACAAGTAGCACAAAAATGGAAGGTAATTTTGTGAAAGGGCAATCGGACAATCTGCCACGAGTAGATACCGATATGCTACCTAATTACTTAAATTTCAATTGTTTTGTGAAACCTGATATAAGAGGAGTAAACTTACAAATATAAGAACGTGTCTCATATCACACAGCCCTGATCTTCAAAGCGACAGTAGGCCTATATCACATGTAAAAACTTTTTTGTTTGTACATATTATTATTATTATTATCATCTGTGTTTATGTTTACGATCGCTATGATTCAAAATTGGAAATCAAAATATGGAAGAATTTACAAGAATAACAAAATTGTAATGAAGGCGACTGCAGTGAGCGTACTGTGTGGTCGCGCACCATTATGTAAGTCTGTGATAAATTGACTACATAATTTGGAAATCAAACGTAATGTTGAGAAAGAAAGTTAAACATATGTCCGGATTCTAAACCACGTTTCAGTATTCATAAAACACTTTTTTTGCTTTCGAAATGTCAGATAACGAGCAGTATGATCACAGTAGGCCTGAACCTAGCACGCTAGTAACTACACGACACCGCACGACTTCTCGAGCAGCTGCGGCTCGGTGGTGGGCAGAACGCCGCGCTGTCGGACGGCAAACCTGTATTTCCGCGTTCCACCTCGTTTCTAAACACTATATTTGAGACTTCAAATATAGTGTTTAGAAACGGAAAAATTTATTTAAAAAATTAGTTGCTTATCTTATTGTTTCTTATGTTTTGTGTACCTAACATACCTTTTTTTTTATCACGATAGCTGTGTCTACACTTTCTTTTTAAAATGTTACAACTGTACACATAAGCTGAAAATAGAGAAATGGTAGTTTGAGAAACACTTAATACCTGGGATGAGATTAAATGCAGTAAAGAAAATGTGTAATAAAAGATTAAGAATTTGTTTTATACCTCAAAAGTATTTTTCTTTCTGTTTATTTACGGGGAAAGGTTATAAAAGTAACATAGCTTACTTGCGTAAAACGCGCAGGCCTATTTTGTGGACGTAGTCTCGTAATTCTTTTGTTACGTCCATCTTAGTAACTTAGTAAAAAGGGGAAGGACAAATATGAAAGTAAGATCATCCTTGATAAACATTTCTAAAACATGCATTTTAGTGTTTTGAAAGTAAAAATTAAGTTAATATTAAACTTAAATTGTTAAATTTACGAAAGTTGACTAAACACAATTCAAAACAACTTAAATTTATTAAAAAATTCCATGTTTGAAAAATACCGTATAATATAAACCAAACTTTTTGCAAGACGGAGTCTGAGCTCCACCCAAATAATTTAATGATTAATTTGCATGGCTAACATCGTGACATGTAATTATTTAGTCATACAATGTGAATATAGCCTAAATATGATATCTGTGATTTTAAAATGCCTATAAAATTCCGTTTGTTAGACATTACTTGGAATGTTTAAAATTACAAAATGTAAAATTTCCATTGTGTGGCTAATTTTTGTCATCATAATTATATGCCTTTATTATTATGAATTACGTTAACGTATTTTTTTATGCTTGCGTCTACATCACATACGAATTGCTAAACGCGTTATGGTGTATATTATACAATTCCATAGTACCGTAATGAAGGTTAGGTGAGATGTGAATAGTAGACATTAAGAAGTCCAGTATATAAACTACCTAAATAGGAGAAACATAAATACCTTAAATATAATTACGTACGTCAATATGGTCTTCGCAAACAAAAGGAACCAATTTTGGCGAAACATCTTCAATGTCTCGCCTAACTGTGTTAAACCACGTCTTCCTGTTTGTTTCGTTTTTTGTAAGNATTTTGGCGAAACATCTTCAATGTCTCGCCTAACTGTGTTAAACCACGTCTTCCTGTTTGTTTCGTTTTTTGTAAGCAACAAATATTTTATCAGGTGTTTTGCGAGATGTACCAGTACACTGTGGTACAATTTACCATTTCGATGATTTTGGTATACCCGATTCTTTATTTTCTCTTTCCACTACTTCAAACAATTTCTATTTTAACAAATACACATCATCGCAGAAGTAAATAAACGCAGCGGCCGAAGTAATATCCGACTTGCGACGTCACGGAGTGAGCAGGTGCGACAGGCGCGTTCTGACGGGCGTTTCAAACGTAAAGCTTTCATTCAATCATAACTTTTTCAAAACTAATTTTTAAAGTATGACAGTTCGTAAATATATTTCTAACTCATAAATGATTGAATATCAAGTGCCAGCAAAAAATGTGCATGTTGCCTATTTACCATTGGTGCAGCGAAGACGTGTTACTAGCGGCGTGATCTGATGGACACCCCGCAGAATTCAAAATTGTGCTTGTCGTTATGCGCATTTTAGACACGACCATTTCTTAATATTGCGAGAAAATGTTGTTGTAAATAGTCAGATACAAAACCTTTTTATTCTTATGACTATACCATATTAAATAATTGCTGGTTTTGGAAAACTTAACAACTAATCTCACTCTATCACTGTGAATTAACTTTCCTATTTATCCATTAGAAAGACACAACTAAACAAGCAGGGATAAGTTTTAAGATTAAATTAGCCTCCAAATTAGCAAGCCTGTATTTTAAAATCACGATTACATAATAATTTAAAATTAGCCAACATTGAAAACTTCTAGAAGTGACCACCGGTAAGTATTTTATCGCAGAGTGGACAGCTGTCCTATTTGCGGGAGCCGATATTAGCAAGACTTGAGAAATAATTTATAAATTTTCTATATTGTTAGCGTCGTAGAAAAACGTTGAAACAGACGAGCTGACAAGACGCTGTGATTTAAAGGTAACGTACAGAAGGCAATTCAAAGTAGGCCGACATGGGGGTGGCCTTAAAGACAGAAGCGACATATACGTCACATAAATACATATATACACGTTGGGGAGGAATCAGGACAACAAACATCTTTATGAAAAAATCAAATGGTAAATAGACGGGCCACTTTCTATCCAAACTGAACATTAAGGAAGATATGAGACCTTGAAAATCGATATTGTATAATATACGTAAATTCCAGCACCGGTTTGAGATGTTATAATGCCTTTCTTATATCATTTAAATGTATATAGAATTCAAATTGTCCTTTAATGCCTACAGCTTTAGATAATAAAACATGCATCTAATAACAGGGATTCTGAGGTATAGCGACTAACAAGAAATTGCCAAATGAGTAAATAATTTGGAAAGCTTCTAATAAACTTCTGTTTTGATGTATTAAAAAAATAATAATGAATCACTTACGTAAAATGGCTTTACGAGAAATATTTTACGTTAGATTAATTTCAAGATGTTTCCTCACACCGAAGACTTGTTACCAGTGCATTGCTAACCCCGCCAAAAACCATTTTTAGCTCCCATAGAACAAAGTTCAAGTAAAATACGAAGCATCGTTTGAAAACCAAACTTCTTTAATTACATAAGATGGCGAGGTCCCGGATGGTGCCACATTACAGATGCTTCTCCACGTGATTGGACGGAAATACTTTACTTCGACTTCTTCCTTAATGAGACCTCTGGACAAGGAAGTGATCTAGAAGGCATGGATGGTGGATCTCAGGGTCCAATATAAGTACACTATTTAGCTCATTGAGATGTGTGGTGAACATGTAACAAGAAAACACTCAGTTTTAACATCATAATGTAAGTTAACAAACAACCCTCACTGCAGTAGCGTCCTTCTGCAGCTTACAGTCTGGAAATGAGTGTCTCGTGGTACACAACTTACAGAATAGTTTCTCGCCATTCACGAACAGGTGGTTGTTTAAACCACTGCAAAACAGAGTTGCACCATGTGGATGTAAGTGGTTACTCATTAAGCCTGCATGCAATTACCATGAATTCCTGTACAGACGAATAATTTATTTTCTTCTGTCTTTGGTAGCATAATAACCGTACAAAACTGACGTAATTTGAATAATAACATAAATTTTTTTTCAGACAAATTCACTGTCACTACTATTTTAGAGAATTATATTTTGTCATTAAAATGTATAGTTGCCCAAGTAAAAATTTTTAAATAGTTTATTTCTCTCGCGGCATTGAACAAAGTGTCTTTTAGAATGGTAACTATCTTATCTAGGATGAGGATATACTCTCGGACAGTACAATAAAGACGCGGCACCATGTTTTAACAAAGATGTAGTCCCAACTATATTTTGAACATTATTTTCTTCACCTGGCAGCCATATTAACCCCTTTGGTTTCTCATGGACTAATACGATTAACCCTCACAATTTAAATATCGCAGTAAATTTACGACATTATTCAAACTGCCATTTTTAGAGAAGGCGGAATTTAACATTTTCAAACTTATAGGTGGCAGACTTTTTCTATCGGGCTAACAAACGGTTCATTTAGGGTAACTTATTACATCATATTCATAAAAAATAAATCAACCTTACTTTAACCGCTTGCAAAATAATATCCTCAGTTAATTATACCTCTTCAATCTTCAGCACGATTATAAATATAGTAAGTAAAAACCGTTCCTATGCCCATATGTCTCTGTTGTGTATTTATGCAAAGAGCGTAGAAATTAGCTGCATTATTCATACTTAATACTCGGACAGTCACTCTTCCAACTTTCAGTACGAGTATAAATAATGTACATAATACTTATTCTTATGCTCTCAAGCATTTATGCGAAGAACATAGACATTAGCTGCAGTATTAATACTAAATATTGAAAAGGTGTTCATTTTCGTTTACAAAATTTATCATAAGCCGTTACTGGTATGCTGCGAAGCTGAAAGTCGTGTATTAAACTAGTTANCGTTACTGGTATGCTGCGAAGCTGAAAGTCGTGTATTAAACTAGTTAAGTAATGGATACTTTTATTTCAACTCCGGCCCAATAGCTTGGTGTTGCCGTCTAAGATGGGTTACAGTGTATCTACCCGCTACGTCGTTGCTGTACAGCTCTAGCAGATTCACGCAGATGTTATGAATAATCTTGCTGATTTGGTAAGGTCCACAATATATTTACACATATTTTTTAATTAAAGACACCGTATCGCTAACTCCGTGAACAATAATATCAATTCAGCTGATTGTATGTGAGGTTCTCGCAGAACGCTGTTTGCTTTTGCTATATTGCCCGCTGCTTTACACAGCTGAGCCGAACAAAATCCTTTATCTCTTTTATGGTTTCTTTAACACTTTTTGCCATTCTAGCAGGAGTGTGCTTTTCGTCAGGTCTATTCAAGTAATTATCAAGCACTCTGCACAAAGGGTCACTGCCTGAAGTCTGAGTGCTGTGAGATACTACCTGAATTATTTTCCCCGTTCCTTACGTCGCCTCGGCGAATGGTCTCCACCTTGTCATGTGTGTTCGGTCACTTTGTCACTTGGATGGAAACAGAGCACCTCCGGATTAACCATAAGTTCTTCGTTTCGAGTATATTTTGCAGGCTGGCAGTTACGTTTTGGCGATTCAGATTTTATTCTATCCCCATCATCATTATAATAAGTTGGACGTTGGAACTCCGGCGAACTGGACTGATGCTTTTCTGTATCGTTAGCGTGACGATTTTCTCTTCGTTGTTCGGGGTTGCAATACATCCACTTCTCCGAATCACGTGTACGCTGATTATTTCGCTGCCTTTCGGGTGTTCTCTCGCTATGGAGCTGGTAATAGTTTTGGAAGCGTTTCGGTGATTTCTATTAATCGGTATGATCACCATCATACTTCTAGAATGGGCTTCGTCATTACGCTCGTACAATCAGGGACGCAGTATTTTATTCAGACAGAAGGGTTAGTTAGGCTTACATTTGTTTTGGCGAAAAATTATTTCCACTTTGGTAGAAGTCCTTCTAATCAGACGAGCCTGACCTGGTAGGCGAGTTCCGNAAGTAATGGATACTTTTATTTCAACTCCGGCCCAATAGCTTGGTGTTGCCGTCTAAGATGGGTTACAGTGTATCTTCCCGCTACGTCGTTGCTGTACAGCTCTAGCAGATTCACGCAGATGTTATGAATAATCTTGCTGATTTGGTAAGGTCCACAATATATTTACACATATTTATTAATTAAAGACACCGTATCGCTAACTCCGTGAACTATAAGATCAATTCAGCTGATTGTATGTAAGGTTCTCGCAGAACGCTGTTTGCTTTTGCTATATTGCCCGCTGCTTTACACAGCAGAGCCGAACAAAATCCTTTATCTCTTTTATGGTTTCTTTAACACATTTTGCCATTCTAGCAGGAGTGTGCTTTTCGTCAGGTCTATTCAAGTAATTATCAAGCACTCTGCACAAAGGGTCACTGCCTGAAGTCTGAGTGCTGTGAGATACTACCTGAATTATTTTCCCCGTTCCTTACGTCGCCTCGGCGAATGGTCTCCACCTTGTCATGTGTGTTCGGTCACTTTGTCACTTGGATGGAAACAGAGCACCTCCGGATTAACCATAAGTTCTTCGTTTCGAGTATATTTTGCAGGCTGGCAGTTACGTTTTGGCGATTCAGATTTTATTCTATCCCCATCATCATTATAATAAGTTGGACGTTGGAACTCCGGCGAACTGGACTGATGCTTTTCTGTATCGTTAGCGTGACGATTTTCTCTTCGTTGTTCGGGGTTGCAATACATCCATTTCTCCGAATCACGTGTACGCTGATTATTTCGCTGCCTTTCGGGTGTTCTCTCGCTATGGAGCTGGTAACAGTTTTGGAAGCGTTTCGGTGATTTCTATTAATCGGTATGATCACCATCATACTTCTAGAATGGGCTTCGTCATTACGCTCGTACAATCAGGGACGCAGTATTTTATTCAGACAGAAGGGTTAGTTAGGCTTACATTCGTTTTGGCGAAAAATTATTTCCACTTTGGTAGAAGTCCTTCTAATCAGACGAGCCTGACCTGGTAGGCGAGTTCCGNGTTTTGGCGAAAAATTATTTCCACTTTGGTAGAAGTCCTTCTAATCAGACGAGCCTGACCTGGTAGGCGAGTTCCGTCTCATTAGTGTATTTACACGGTACTTGCTAAGTTCATGTGACGGACTAGCGTTTCCCGTTGACGGGGGATTAAAATGTCCCTTGTGCAAACAATCCAATCTCGAATACTGTAATTAACACTCTCTAAACTCTTACAGAGATGACTTTGGTATGCCAAACTGGTAAAACTTGTATATATAGGGCAGCTGAACTAACACAAGGCAGATACACTCTTTGTTGGTTATAGGTGCGTTGAGGTGTCTAGTAGGCTGTATGATACAAACAAGTGTTATTCAAAAGAGTTGGTTTTCGAGGAATAAAGCATGTCTGTATGTAACTGAGCCCTATGTCTGCCATGAATCTTGGGATTTCAAGACCTCGCCTCGAAAGAATGCTTGAATTCACTGTGCTTTGGTAACTCCCGCTAATAGTGAGCGCTTTCTTATAGTGCAACATCCTCATATGGCAACGACTCAGGCTCAGCAATTTGGATCAATAATTTGTCGAGCTTCCTAAGAAAAAGAGGTAGGATTCTCGCTGTCCCTTCCGTGAAATGTTGGTATAGCTTCTACTAGCATCCGAGGCTGATTTTATATATGTAAGAACTGTTGCAGTATAGTTAGATTCCCTGTTACTCCTGCTGACGTGGAAGCAGCTGGTTTACTACAAGTATTGCTCTACTTCGTATTTCGTAAGCTTTAAATAACATTCATAAGCTTAGTGACTCGCTCGTAAACCTCAAACTATGGAGTAAATAAGCGAGCTACAGGTGCGGCTGTAATTTGCAATTAACGAATCCTTAGAATCGCTTCTGTCAGCGGCCCTTTGAAAGTGGTGTGATAAACATATCTCAGCCACAGAGTTTACACGCTGGGAAACATACTTAAGAGCAAGCGCAATTTCTAGTAAGGCTTCTGCTATCGCGGATATACAGACCCCACTCATTTTGGCCTGACATTTGTAGCGAACATCTGAATGTCTGTGCGTAATGACTCAGCTAAGACATGTTTGATATCCTCCATAGTGGCTCGTATAGCTTTCATTTTCTCTTATAAATTGGACCTAGTTTCCTCCTGTGTTAGCTTTAAACNGAGTTTACACGCTGGGAAACATACTTAAGAGCAAGCGCAATTTCTAGTAAGGCTTCCGCTATCGCGGATATACAGACCCCACTCATTTTGGCCTGACATTTGAAGCGAACATCTGAATGTCTGTGCGTAATGACTCAGCTAAGACATGTTTGATATCCTCCATAGTGGCTCGTATAGCTTTCATTTTCTCTTATAAATTGGACCTAGTTTCCTCCTGTGTTAATTTTAAACGACTTTCTAGACTTGCTTGGCTGGAAACTAGCTGGGTTTCCAAGTTACAGACTGTCCCGCCTGTCATTCCCACATCAAATTAATTAATACAGCTATAGGTTCGTGCTGGCACAAATTCATGGCTAAGGGATGCAAAAATTGCCGCTGCATGCCTGGACATATGTTGTANCTATAGGTTCGTGCTGGCACAAATTCATGGCTAAGGGATGCAAAAATTGCCGCTGCATGCCTGGACATATGTTGTTAGGTTAATTTGTTGTGTGCGTAATATTTCTGGTTATATTCAGTGGGCTGATACCAGACACACTGAGTGGCTGAACGCTTGGCTGTTCAAAATCCTCAAATTTCAATGGTTCCGTTTACATCATTNGCTATAGGTTCGTGCTGGCACAAATTCATGGCTAAGGGATGCAAAAATTGCCGCTGCATGCCTGGACATATGTTGTAAGGTTAATTTGTTGTGTGCGTAATATTTCTGGTTATATTCAGTGGGCTCATACCAGACACACTGAGTGGCTGAACGCTTGGCTGTTCAAAATCCTCAAATTTCAATGGTTCCGTTTCCAGCATTAATAGCACCGCCATTTAGTGAGTCACTTATAACATTGTTCGTTTTGTCTGCAGTGTAATGTTCATGGCTCCAGTATATTCTCTATGGTTTACTCAATAACACTAATTCGTAAACCGCAATTATGTTTAAACTTGTTTGGGATAGCACATGGTTTAAATTAAAACTTTTTTCTTATTAGTGGCAAATACTTGTTAATTCTTCTTCGCCCCTCGTTCTCTGCGCTATTTCTATATCCTTTAATTCCAGCTCCAGTTGGAAAGGTTTTAATGTGGGCGCTGCTATTTTTTAAATGTTCATGGAATAAATTAATTTTTTTAGTAGCTACACGTAGACATTAAAACATGAACTTAATAACAGGGATTCTGAGTTATAGAATCAATAAGATATTGCCAATTGAGAAACTATTTTTGTAAGCTACAAATATATTATAATCCTAGTGTATTATTTTAAACATTTTTAAGGCATTATTTTTATTGTTCAGTGTACCTAAAACTTGCGCTTGCACAACTATTAGGATCTCACTCCAGCTATATAAGCTCTTTAAAACTTACAATATATAAAAGTTTATGTTTTATCATTAAATGTACTATAGCGAATAAAGCTAACAAATTAATTACTGGATAAAACAATGTGAGAAAATCTGCTAACGTCTATAGATTATGAGATCAAATATTGCTGAGTAGGGAAAAAAAATTAAAACAACAAGAAGTAACTGATAACTAATGAGCCTGCTTTCCTTTACATGGGTGCAAATAAATTTTAGCAATGTTCTTAAAAGCTTAGATGGTAGGAAGGCATTGGCGTCTCATTGACAGAAATGTCATTAAAGAAGAAACCAGAAACATGTTTACCAGTACCAAGACAGGTAGAACACATGAGTAACTTACACGTGATTCAAATGTAAAAAAAAATCGTAAAATTAAGCTAGTAATCAACAAACTGCATCATGGAGGTAGGATTCGGACCATCAACTTCGGATATAAACAGTTTAATCTTTTGAATGTTAGGGTTCACTAAACTCAAAAATGTACGCGGCCATCATTTTTAAAATAAGTGTCTGAGCCACTTAAAAATTATTACTTTACATGGCCTACAGTACCGCTACTTGTGTGAAAAATTTGGTGGAAATCGGTCGATTTTTCCCCGATATATGGCATTAAACCTTATTTCGTTAAACGGAGTTATCTTAAAACATTTCGTAAAAAGAGGCTCTGTATACGATGTTTCTAATAGATACTGTTGAATACTATAATTTTTATAATTTAATTTGCCTTTAATAGAAAAAACTAACTATGGTGGCTTTTGAATATATCAAACTAAATATAATGTTTTTTAACAATACCAAACAGTCATAGAATACATAACATAGTACATACATGCACTTCAGATAGAATTACATTTTAATTGGCAACTACAGCACTTCTCCTCAATAAAAAAAACAATGTTTAGATATATATATGAAAATATTTTAATCCAAAATGAGAAATAAAATTTTAAAATTTTATGCCAGTCACTGGCTTTATGAAAAAATTAGCAAACCGTTGGCTGGTCTCTAAGTATCTCACCAACACTGTTTGTTGCAAACAAGATAACGTACAAAATTATACTTGATATCAACATGTTTTGGACGCTTGCGTTCCCATCTATCAAGAAATTTTAAACATGACTGATGGTCAATATTTATATTTATAATTCCAGTAAAAAAATTTATTTTTTGAACTAATCCTTTTAGCCAAAGAACATCAGCAGCTGCTTCTGCTAATTACACGTTTTCAGCTTCTGTAGATGAAACTGCTACTGTAGACTTTTTTTTTGTATTCCAGATCACAGTAGCTCCTTGCACCTAGATAAAATATCCAGATGTGAAATTTCTTCTTGAATCACCGCCCCAATCTGCATCTGCATACGCCTCAACTGTATTATCGACATACTGTGGATAGAATAATCTGTTGTTGACAGTTTGTTGAACATATTGAAGAATGCTCTTTAGAAATTTCCATTGATTCTCGGTTGCATCACTTNTCTGTTGTTGACAGTTTGTTGAACATATTGAAGAATGCTCTTTAGAAATTTCCATTGATTCTCGGTTGCATCACTTTGAAATTTGCTGAAGTAATCCTGAGAAAAGCTGAGATCTGGCCTTGTTGCTAACACTGTAAACATGAAACTCCCAATGAAATGACGATAGGGTTTATTATTAATGATACACCAAGGGTTGGCCCGCCGAATCCGCGGGTTCACTATCCTTGAGTGAGGCAGGTAAACAGGTGCAATTTGAAACCCACCCTTTTTTTTTTTTGACAGAGTGTAATTGTATGAATGTTTTCCTAGGTGGCCCGCATAACCCGCGTTCTTACTCAAGAACGATAAAGCATATACATGCGTGCAACCTCAAACCCAGGTCATAAATACGGCCTGCGATAAGCTTGGTAAGTGTAGATAGAGTCCATTGCGGAATGAATTCCGNGGATGGGGGTGCTGCGCGCCACCAAAGTCACCCTTCAAACTTCCGTTCTTGAGTATGATTCAGCTTCTTTATCATATACTGGCATTGATGGTATTGGAGTCTTCGCTGGAAACCTCCTTCCATTCCAAATTTCTGTAAAATTCTTTATAAATAGTTAGTTTGACAAATTAATAGCTTCATTATTTGGCTTGATTTTTATTACCAAGAAATTTTTCGGTTCCACTAAGTCCTTCATATCAAATATACTATCAGGTCCTCAACATGTAGATCATACAAATATTTTTCCCGTTCAAGCTACCGGAACCCAAGTTCCTTGATACTTTGATGTAGCTGATCGTTCCAGGCTTGTGGAGCCTGTCTCAGGCCATATAAGCTTCTTTTTATTTACAAACTAGTCCAGCATCCTTCACAAAACCAGGTGGCTGTATCATATATATCTCCTCCTCTAAATCACCACGAAGAAATATATTTTTAACATACATCTGAACACTGAAAAAAATATTTTTGTTGATGAGACCAGGAAAGGTTCTTAGTGTGGATATCCTTGCTACAAAAGCGTACACTTCATTATAATCAATACCGGTCCTTTGAGGATAGCCCTTTTCTAAAAATGTTGCCTTGTATTTAGTTTCACCATTGGCATTATGTTTTATTTTGAATACTCACATACAATTAATAACCTTCTTACCATGAATAAGTTTGACTAGTGTCCAAGTGTCGTTTCTCCCGATGGACTCCATCTCTTCCTGTGCAGCCTTATATAACAAATTTTCATCCTCCGTTCAATTTATGTCTTCATAGCTTAGTGGAACATCATCCACGAAGTTTTCAACACCATGTCCAAGGGTGGAAAAGTCTTTAAGATATTGTGGTGGTTTCTTCTCTCTCCTACTTCGTTTAAAAGAATCTTTATCCACNCAAGGGTGGAAAAGTCTTTAAGATATTGTGGTGGTTTCTTCTCTCTCCTAATTCGTTTAAAAGAATCTTTATCCACACCAGTACCTTCAGCAATATATTTTCCTTCCCTCTCAACTTCTCCTCCCGAAGGATAGTTACTTTTATCATTTGGAGACATTTGGAAGCAATCCTGTTTAGTAAACCGTTTTGTTTCTGAGCTGACAAATAAATTTTCATTAAATATTACGCCACATCCTATTACAACTTTTTTTTCTTGTAGTGACTAAAGTCTGTATCTATGAGGACAGTAACCAACAAAGTAGTACTTTTTATATCGTTTATCTAATTATCTTTTTAAAAAATTGTATGGAACACGCAAGAAAGCTACACACTTAAAAACTTTTAATTTGTTGTAGTCTGGAACTGCACCATACCACAACTCAGATGGTACTCCAATCTGTAGTGCAGCAGTAGGAGATCTATTTATGAGGTTCACTGCGGTCAGAACAGCTTCAGCTTATAATGTTTTATCTAAACCAGAATGTAACAACAAACATCATGATTTATCAATTGTAATCCGGTTTATCCTTTCTGCCACCCCATTTTGACAACTTTTGAACATAATTGTACGTTCCATTTGAATACCGTTATCGTCAAAATATTTGACCATATAACTGGTGACATACTCTTCGTCATTATCACACCTTAATTGACTTAATTTGAGACTTAAATGAGCTGTCGCCATAGCCACATACTTCTTGAAATACGTAAATACCTCAGACCTGGTTTTTGTAGTGTATGCATAATTAAAATGCGAGTAGTCATCAATTAAACAAACTACATACATTTTCCCGTCATATGATTTAGGAATACTAGGTCCAAGGACTATGGACCAGTTCAAGTGGCCTCTTAGCTCTGGTTCTGATTCTATTGTGTGGTAAATTTGTTTGTTTAGCCTGGGTGCTAAATTCTCAAATGTCTGGAACAGCATCTGATGATTGTATTCCTTCGTACTTTTGACTAGGTGCCTTTAAACCACTTGCACTAATATGTCCAAGACGCTTATGCTATAATTTTTTACGGTTTGTTCCCACTGTGAAAGGCATTAACTTATTAGTACCTGACGTATACGATGAAAAAGTTAATACTTCCTCACTCTCAGCGGCTACTAAAAAGACTAAACGATTCTTTAAAAAACAGCCTTATTATTTTCAAACAGTACTTTACACCCATTAATGTCTAACTTAGTAACTGAATGAGGTTAACCTGCAAGTTTTCAACTTTTAACACATAATTTAACTTTGGTTTGTAAGATTTCTCTTGAATTTTATATATTAATGAGATATTTCCTCTTTATTTGGCCACAAACATTGTACTTGACTTGGCCAGATTTATTTTTACCGGATGCAACAGATTTTTCTTATCAGAAACCTGATAACTATGTTTTTCACTGATCATATGTTTTGTAGCTCCAGAATCAATTAGCAAAACACACTCCACCTTACTATACAATGCTGAGGTAACCAAACTAAATTCTTCTTCACTTGTGCTGACCACTTCACGTACAGAGTTAGCTTGTGAATAATATTTATTTTATAACTTGGGACAATCAGGCTTTTTATGCCCGGGTTTCTTGCAAAAATATCACGTTATTTGGGAAGCTTTTTCAGACGTTGTAGTAGATTTCCTCGTATACACACTAGAGAATACTCTGTTATTGCTAATAAAATCATTATGAGGCCTTTTAATCTCCTCATGTAAAAGTCTTGTTTAAAAAAACTTGGACTTAATTTATCTAATGACAAGGTTTTAAGTGCTGTCACTACAAATTCGAATTATGGGGCATTGTTAACAATAAATGGCAAAAAAGCATTTAATCCTTCTTGTTTTGCACTTGCAGAATTTAAATCACTAACAAGACGTTCATATTTAATAAAATATGTCTCAAAGTCACTTCTAGATGTTTCATACTTCATAGTAAACAAAGTCTTTCGAAGCAACATTTGACATGAAATACACTTTTTTGCAAATGTTGTAACAAATTTTGTCTAAAAATAAAATTGGGTCTCCTGATCCTTCAGAGATCCATTGCTCTNTTTTTTGCAAATGTTGTAACAAATTTTGTCTAAAAATAAAATTGGGTCTCCTGATCCTTCAGAGATCCATTGCTCTAAACAGATTTGCATTTTCGGTCAAAGTTTTTAATTTTTTCCAATTCATTGGAATCTTTAATGTTATTTTAACAGAACTCTTCGTGAACCAAAATAAGCATTTCTAGCTCACCCAGAAAGGTTCCTATTCAAAATTTCCAATTGCCAAATTTTTGCCATGAAAAAGTGGAATTCTTAACTTTTCTTCTTTAATCTTAATTATATGCTAATGCAATTTCCGTATTTTTTCAAAAATTATATTTCCCAATGGCCTGAGCCCATATACAGTTGAATAATACAATTTTTATAATTTTATTCACCTTAAATATATAACACAACCAAATGTGCCTTATGAATATGTAAAGCAAAAAAAAAAAAAAAATGTTATCATTACCAAACAGTCACAGAATACACAATAGAATGCAGACATTAATGTACTTAGGACATTTTAAATGACAACTACAACACGTGAGCATAAAAAGTTTGATTAAATTTGATAAATTGTTAAATAGATAGGCCAAACATATCAAGATAGTTATAAGGCCACCATTTTAAAAACCATGGTCTGACAACATTTAAGTCATGTAACTTTACGTAGTCTTCGGCAGATGTGCAAAATTTTATGGATGTTATTTGAATTGTTCCGGAAGTATGGAAANTTTTTTGCAAATGTTGTAACAAATTTTGTCTAAAAATAAAATTGGGTCTCCTGATCCTTCAGAGATCCATTGCTCCAAACAGATTTGCATTTTCGGTCAAAGTTTTTAATTTTTTCCAATTCATTGGAATCTTTAATGTTATTTTAACAGAACTCTTCGTGAACCAAAATAAGCATTTCTAGCTCACCCAGAAAGGTTCCTATTCAAAATTTCCAATTGCCAAATTTTTACCATGAAAAAGTGGAATTCTTAACTTTTCTTCTTTAATCTTAATTATATGCTAATGCAATTTCCGTATTTTTTCAAAAATTATATTTCCCAATGGCCTGAGCCCATATACAGTTGAATAATACAATTTTTATAATTTTATTCACCTTAAATATATAACACAACCAAATGTGCCTTATGAATATGTAAACAAAAAAAAAAAAAAAATGTTATCATTACCAAACAGTCACAGAATACACAATAGAATGCAGACATTCATGTACTTAGGACATTTTAAATGGCAACTACAACACGTGAGCATAAAAAGTTTGATTAAATTTGATAAATTGTTAAATAGATAGGCCAAACATATCAAGATAGTTATAAGGCCACCATTTTAAAAACCATGGTCTGACAACATTTAAGTAATGTAACTTTACGTAGTCTTCGGCAGATGTGCAAAATTTTATGGATGTTATTTGAATTGTTCCGGAAGTATGGAAAAAGGTTAAATTTACACATCTGACAATATTATAAAAGTTTCAGCAAAAGATGATATCTGTATGTATAAATTATGCTTCTAATTAATAATGTTGGCGTACAAAATTTTGTTGAATTTTGTTGAAACATTTTATAGATTTCAAAATTAATTTAAATTATTTATACAATAACTATTAAAACATGCCTGCAGCACATAAAAGGTGTTAATGTACATACTTTACTGTAGCAATACATGCGTGAAATTGTGATATGAATTTGATGATTGGTCCTTGAGATATAACATTAATCCTCCATTGTTCATGTGACGATCTTCATAAATGTAGAACAAAAAGTTTATATATTAGTACATACTATGATTGCAATATACACAATATACAAATTTTGTTTTAAATCTGCTACATATTTTCGTAGATGAAGCACATTCAGCTGACATGTTTGTATAGGCCCTATTCGGAAAATAAGACACTTACACACATAAAACATATAAATTAATATAGCCTACCACAGTACAAGGTTTTCGTCAAATTTGAAAGAAATGGTTTGAGTGCTCCCCGATATAAGACATAAAAACGATATTATTTCATGTAGGCTTCTCATACAAAATGGCGGAGAAATGAGGCATTATATATACAATTTCGATGGTTATAATAGGTAATGTCAGCATACAAAGTTAAGTTGGAATTTGTTCTGTAGTTTCGTACATAAAACATTTTGAGATAAAATGTTTATAAAGCCGCCATTTTGCAAATATGTTTGTCTGATCCTCACAAAGTTTATCAGTTTACATGGCCTGACATAATTTTAATTGCACATGTGATACTGGTTCACAAAACCGCGTAAAAAAGAGATTTTGTATGGACAGATTTGTTTGTTGAAATATATATAGCCAGTAGACAAAGTTTCATTGGTAATAATTATATGGTTTCTACGATATAAAACCACAAACTAAAATAGCTGTATGGCCACCAGTTTGATAATAAGTGTCTGACATACCTAAAACATATCATTAAACATCCCCTACTGCGGTACTACTTGTTTGCCATATTTAGTAAGAATCTGCCGATTGTTTCCCAAGATACGACATAAAGAAATTTATTTATTAATGTGTCACTATCTTACAAAATGGAGGGCTAAAGTGGCTATGTGTGGCAACATTTTATGATTGTTATATATACTCCAAGCATACAATGTAAAGTTATAATTGATTACATGTCATCGAAGATATAGCATACTATGCTATAACAGCTAGATGACCGCCATTTTGAAAATAAGTGCCTGTCATACTTAAAACATATTTTTTACACATCAATTTCTGCAGTCCTACTTGTTTGCCAAATTTGTCAATTATTTCCCAAGATTTTACACTAAAATTTTATTAACTTTAATTTAGCGCTACCNCAATTATTTACCAAGATTTTACACAAAAATTTTATTAACTCTAATTTAGCGCTACCTTAAAAAATTGTGAAGAAAACTTCTTTTTTGGGATCTTATGATGCTTGTAATAGGTACTGTCAGCGTAACAAATTTGGTTGAAATTGGTAGAACGGTATGGTATTTATACCAATAAAACCTAAAATATTTAGCGGGCCACGATTTAGAAACTAAGAGCCAAATAAAATTATATTACCTACATTTACCTGGCCTATCATAGTATTACTTACATGCCAAAATTTGGCAAAAATTGTTTGAGTAGTTTTGAGATATAATGTAAAAGCTTTATTATTTAATGTGGCACTTTCTTCCAAAATGGTGGACCAACAATATTCATCACCGATTTAAACATTAACAACTTTCGCTGTCACCATACAAAATTTAGTTTAAATTGTTTGAATGATTTCCAAGATATGACATATCATACTAAATTTTAAAATGGCTGCCACTTGTAAGTAAGAGCTAAGCGTGTTCGAAAACTATAAAAGTCATGTTTCCTTAATTAGTACTATATTTTTACCAAGTTTAATGAAATTCGGTTTACGTGTTGAAAATTAGGAAATATGACAAACACTAACACACCTTCACACATACACAATCAGCCACACAGAGGGGAAAGTGATGAAAGGATTTCTTTTTTCGGAATACATATGTTAAAAGCGGGGAGTGGACTTAGATATAATCCATAAGGACCATTCAAAAATAGGTACCATTTTAATACCTATAAATGTTGATTAAACTTTATTTTAGGATTGTTACATGAGATATATACATTGTTAAATCTTTTATGACATATCTTGTAATGCAAAATATTAACTAAATTTGACCTGCAGAAGGGTAGGCGCAAATACGTCAACCAAAAACCATCTGCGTAGGCTTGTTAAAGGTAATAAGTCTAGTCTATACCTGAATGAACTCTTTATTCAAACCAGAACCTATGTTATAAATTTATCATTAAATAAAAAGTGAATTAAATATGTACAGGTGGATGATATAATGATATGAATACGAACGGTGTATTGATACAATAATAACGAATCACTCGCGAGAAATGGGCTCATAAGACATGCTTATATTTCAGCCATACAAGAAGAATAATTTTATTATACACCAAAGACCTACAACCGCTGCACTGTAAACAACGACAGCATTGATTTATAGGTCTCACAAAATACAGCTGAAGTGAATTATAACGCATAATATGATCGGGACCAAAATTTTAAAACAAAACTCTATGATGATTTAGAATAGTTATGTCCCGGATGGAGTCACATCACAAAATTGAATTGTATTTTAGCAAAATATCAGAAAGGAAGTGAAATGAAGTTATGCTCTAAATATTATTGTATGTTATCGGGATCTTCAACCAAAGAGCATACTGTCATTACTACCTCTCACGGTAGTAAAAACAACGTAGGTAGCCTGCCTCTTATTGAAATAAACTTTTTTACCCTCTGGAATTATGAGCGCTTTATACTGGTTTATTGAATAGTATGATTTGGTTTATATAAATGGTCGCGTAGTTGCAATTGCCCAGGACACACTGTTTACGTGTAAAACGCACACGATCTTAGGGCGGTACAGTACCTAGCACATAGGCAATACTAAAAACATGAATCTATAGTAAGCGGTTTGCAGTTGCAACCAGAATAGCATGTTTTCTTATTATGTAATACTGCTCAATAAAACAGCATTAAGAGTTCATAATTCCTGACGATAAGATGATTGCCTTTAAAAAGAAGGTGACCCAATAACATAAAATAATGTTCCNTAAGAGTTCATAATTCCTGACGATAAGATGATTGCCTTTAAAAAGAAGGTGACCCAATAACATAAAATAATGTTCTGAGAATTTTAATCTAGTTTTACTACGTATGCGATAATACGCAAGAAAAAAAATCAAAATCTCAACTTTCAAGTGCTTATACTGCCTTCAATATTAAATTTAGGTTTACAGTGTCTTGTAATCATTCAGTTGTATTATGCTCAAAGTTTTTAACAGAATTCTGCCCACATTGTGTGAAGCTTAACTGTACTTTATTTAAAAAAAATAAAAAAAAATAAAAATCGTTGTTAGCGCGTTTGTCCAGTTATCAACCAAACTTCCTTCTAGTGTATTCCATTTAAAATTCGGCGATCAATGAGAATATAACCAGAAATTTATTTCATACAACCGTACGTCAGTACGTGTTTTGATTAATTGTTCTGCAATTTCACATATAAATCTATTTACGTCAAATATTATGAGCAACTAAGTGACACTTTTCAACACAACATAGAACAGAAAAACTTGAAAACACGTTGGTGTGTGAACCGTTTGTCTGATTTGGCTCCCGGTTCGGACGTGCGTATGTTCAACGCGACATGTTACGTTCCGCATTACTGATCCGCTACCGACGCCGTCACCCGCAGCGGACGCGGTGGCTGATCGGTTAGGCTGCTCGCCTCCCACCAAGGCGAACCGGGCTCAATCCTCGGCCGGGCCACTCCCGGATTTTTGCNTAAGAGTTCATAATTCCTGACGATAAGATGATTGCCTTTAAAAAGAAGGTGACCCAATAACATAAAATAATGTTCCGAGAATTTTAATCTAGTTTTACTACGTATGCGATAATACGCAAGAAAAAAGGTCAAAATCTCAACTTTCAAGTGCTTATACTGCCTTCAATATTAAATTTAGGTTTACAGTGTCTTGTAATCATTCAGTTGTATTGTGCTCAAAGTTTTTTAACAGAATTCTGCCCACATTGTGTGAAGCTTAACTGTACTTCATTTTAAAAAAATAAAAAAAATTCAAAATCGTTGTTAGCGCGTTCGTCCAGTTATCAACCAAAATTCCTTCTAGTGTATTCCATTTAAAATTCGGCGATCAATGAGAATATAACCAGAAATTTATTTCATACAACCGTACATCAGTACGTGTTTTGATTAACTGTTCTGCAATTTCACATATAAATCTATTTACGTCAAATATTATGAGCAACTAAGTGACACTTTTCAACACAACATAGAACAGAAAAACTTGAAAACACGTTGGTGTGTGAACCGTTTGTCTGATTTGGCTCCAAGTTCGGACGTGCGTATGTTCAACGCGACATGTTACGTTCCGCATCACTGATCCGCTACCGACGCCGTCACCCGCAGCGGACGCGGTGGGTGATCGGTTAGGCTGCTCGCCTCCCACCAAGGCGAACCGGGCTCAATCCTCGGCCGGGCCACTCCCGGATTTTTGCATTTGGGAATCATGACGGATGATGACGCTGGTCGGCAGGCCTTCAAGGGATCTCTCGCACCCCCAGCCTTTTAATTCCGGCGCTGTTCCATACTCACTTCAATCATCCTCATCGGCTCTCAAGACCTCGTTGTTAAGGGCCGCCTAAATCTCTTCACTCACTCACCCCCATCACCCGCACTCTAAAAACACTTCATTAGTTTGCAGCATTTGACCCAGTTTTACGTGTAACCTGCCACGTGCGGCATGCCGCATTTTTAACGCCCTTAGTATATGATAATTTTAAGATATATAATTCCTGCTTATGGCACTAGGATTCGTAGATTTGGATCTCTGTTATACCATGTATTCGCGTGTCATCTTTAATATCAATAAACCTATATGTTGTATGTTTGCCCACCTGAATAAAGTGATAAAGCTAGACAATAATGATAAACTAAATCACAATAATAATAAAAAAAAAATCTGCGAATTGTTAAGGTACAATTTGTTTTATTTCCATTATAATTCTATCAGCATGCAGAAAAAATCTCGTTTTGCAGAACGTGTAAATATACTACATCTTATATTCTCCTGCACAGATGTTAAAACAATGGCGTTGTTATTATTTGCTGTTTTTCACAACATGATAATTTCAATGGTTTTCAGGGATTTGTACTGGAAAGTCTCCTGATATTTAAGCCCAATAGGTCCACATGTTATTTTATTTAATTCAAAATATAATGTTTAAAACAATACACAAAATTTATTGATTACAACGAAACCTGAGCCACAGCATTACTGACCTGATGTTTAAGAACATCTCATTTGTGACGGGGCTTACAATATAAACATGCAGCTAGACTTGCTATATGTCAAATTACGGAATAGTTTTATGAGAACTTCCTCGTTATGCCTATTGAATATGTATTCACAAACAAACTGTAATTAGTTATATGCCATATTGTTACTTGCATGGTTATGTGAAAATAGATCTGAGTCAAAACAATATGCGAAGGCTTAAAGATTAAACTGTAATAACTTTAACCACCTTGAAATTATTGTTAAATAGCATTCAACATTGAGTTTGTGTGCATGTTTGTGGGAAATCCTGATTGTTTATATATACACATGAGTGTGCTTGTGTGGAACATTTTCTGAATCTCTAAAATGTATTAAATATATTGTAAAATACCTCTTGCATATATGTTTTTATAGATAAAAATTAAATATAAGATATTCAATTGTATTTACTATTTTTTTAAATTCATGTAAGCTTTCTTATATGTGCATATAAATATTATTTTCGAGATAAATTTCTTGATAATATTTTGTAGTTTTATGTGTTTGAATTATGACTAATAAAAAATATAATTTAAACATGCGGTTAGCACCCACGCGGCAGGAAATAGCATGGTTTTTTGTAATACCGATAGATTTTTACACGCCTTATACCAGATGATCCATTTAACTGGAGACTAAGGAATAACGCGAAAATAATATGTCGTACGACAAAAAGCGTACAAGTAAACACTCACAAGTTTCGAGGGGGAAATTCAAGGTCACTTAAGTTAGGTAAGCGTTGCCATAATCTAGGGATGGCAGAGGGGAAAGGCAATGTTGTAATATAAAGTGGGAACACTTATTTTTGAAGATTCAGACTTTCTGCCAATAGGTATGAAAGGTTTATTTGAAATACAGTAGATTTTCGATTCGTTGTATATTGTGCTATAATCGGTGCAAGTAGATTACTTTTTGTTACATCGAGTGGCGATGGCCACATTCCATAGCATGAGGAATACGCGATGCCAACTAACACATTTGTTTCTTAAACATGTTATTCGACCTGTGATAGCGCTACAGGCAGCGATACGTGGGCAAGCGTCTAGATACTTTTGCAAGAGGGGATGTCCGTGATATAATGCATAATGTTTTGACGTTGACGAAACGTAACCTGTGATGTTTTGACACATGCTGATGTAATACATGTTAGCAGATAGTACCCTTGCCACTCTACAACGAGTCCCCTTGAAGGTCATCTGAAGAGTACATTGCAGCTACGAATGGGAGAACCCCATCTTTCATTCAAGATTCATTTACGATATGGCAAAACGCACACAATATAATGAAACGTGTACATGTGACGTGTCGTCAGAGACAGTGCAGTAGATACAGAGTGTGGTAGGTGCGCTACGTTCCACAACACGGGGCAAACGCGCTCTTCGCATTCATGTATTCCTCCTTGTTATGCGGTTCAAATTGAGCATGTGCTGACGGTGTGTTCTCGAGGAGACCAGTGTTCGCTTCTGCTATATTTTCTTGTCGTTTATTTGTTATTGCAATCCCTAACACGCATCCGTGGTTTGAACTGACGTGTTCTCAAACCTGCTTGATGCAGATAGCCTTGTTGTAAATTTTATGTTTTGTTTACAGAATCGAGTAACTTTCTTTCAATATACAGTGCAACAGGAACAAAGAAACATAGATTAAATTCGCGAGGAATTGTTCTGCAATAAGACAACTTTCACGAATCATGCTAAGGTAAATCGACTTTCAACAATCATTTTATGGTTAAGCGACACAACATGCATTATTGGTGGGTGGAAATCCCGCACTGGTGTCCTCAAGTTGAACACCAACGTCTGGAGTCTGCAAACGTTTGGTTTGATATAATAGGCCACAAACTCATTGGTATTTATTTCACCGAGCGTTGCTTTAACTGAAAAAATTACAGCAACTTTCTGCAAGACAACCAACCAACATTTCTTAAAGACCTGAGCCTCTAACTGCGACAGATCGTGTGGTTTAAACGTGACGGTTGTTCAGCATATTGTTCAGCAACATATGTGATATTAGATTGTGATTACAATGGTCGCTGGCTCAGTAGACGTAGTCCGATAAATTAGCTTGCTAGATCTTCATACCTTACGTTTCTAGATTTCTTTTTTTGGGGGTTTACTCAAAAATAAGGCGTGTCTCAAAGCTCCAAGAACTCTAGACTACATTATTGAACGAATCCAAAATTCTTGTGCACAAATTTATGTAGACACATTTTTATGTTGAGTACCATTATTTGATGAACCGATTATTAAATCCATTGATGTTGGAGGCCATTATTTCGTGCATTTAGATTACACACCTCAAAGGAATACGCGCCGAATAAAGGCAAACCGATGGTGAGAGGCAAATACCTCAACGAATAAAAGAACCCGGATAATGAGAGGCATGAGGATTCATCTCATAGATGCACCTTAATAATGAGAGACATGGGGACTCACTTAGCACAAACATCCCGATGTTGAGAGTCACGGGGACTCAATTAATACGAACATCCCGATGATCAGAGGCAATGGAACTCATCGAATACAAGCACCCTGATAATAAGAGGCTGAAGACGCACCGAATACAGGTACCCCGATGGTGAGAGGCAAGGAACCCACTGAGTACAAGCACCCCGATGGTAAGAGGCATGAGGGACTCACTTAATATAAGTGTCCCATTGGCGAAAGACACGGAAACTCTTTCAATAGTCGCACCCCGATGGTGAGAGATGTGGTGACTTACTTAATACTAGCACCTCGATGGTGAGAGGCATGGGGATATGCTTAATACAATCACAATGATGATGAGAAAGAAAACACCTGCACTCATTATTTACATCTGCATGACTCGAATCAAAAAGGTTATGTATCTTCAACATTGATGAATCTATTATAATAATCTATTATAAAAAAAAGAGAGACGGATCCTCAGGAAAATTCTAGGCCCAAGAAGAACAGAAGACGGAACATACAGATGCAAAAGCAACAACGAACTTTATACCAAAGTAGAACCAATTACAGAGAACATTAGAAAAAAACGGCTAAAATTCTATGGCCACCTACAACGAATGGACAATTACAGACTAACCAAAAAGATTTTCGATCACAACAACAGTCTAAAAACACCCACCAATTGGCTACAAGAAGTCAGAAACGACCTAAAATCACTTTCAATTACAGAAGAAAACACGAGAGACCGTGAAACCTTCAGAAGATTGGTCGACACTGCAAAATTTGAACCCAAAATCAGAAGGAAAAACAACTACACATTCACGGAGGAAAGAAAACAAAGACAGTCACAACTCATGAAGGAATATTGGGCAGCAAGAAAACTCAGCCAAAATGGTTCCAAGCGCTCTTAAATAGGGCAAATTCAAATTTAAAAAAAAAAAATAAGGGGACTATACTTACAAAATTGTAGAAGCATAACTACAACTTGCTGCATATCGTGCTACTACTCAAAGTTTGAACAACTCATTTAAGACATAAATGAGGTGGTTTGTGTCGTGAATCCCTTCTGGAATGAAACGCAGCAGTTGCCAATTGAATTAACCAAGAGTTATCTAATTTGCACCGAATAGAGCACCATCTGTAACTAATCCCAAAATCTGTTTCTAATAAATGCACTGAAGAGCCAAAAAAATTGGTACACCTGCCTATTATCGTGTAAGGCCCCCGCGAGGACACAGAAGTGCCGCAAGACGACGTGGCATGGACTCAACTAATGTCTGAAATATGCAGGAGGCATTTCACACCATGAATCCTGCAGGGCAGTCCACAAATCCAGAGGAGTGCGAGGAAGTGGAGATCTCTTCTTAACAGCATGTTGCAAGTGTATCCCAGATATGCTCAATAATGTTCATGTCTGGTGATTAAGGTGGCCAATGGAAGTGTCAAAAGTCAGAATGGTGTTCCTGGAGCCACTCGATAGCGACTCTCGACGTGTGGGGTGTCGCATTGTCCTGCTGGAATTGTCCACGTCCGTCGGAATGCACAATGAATATGAATGGGTGCAGGTTATTGGACAGGGTGATAAAGTATCTGTCACCTGTCAGAGTCGTATATAGACGTATAAGGCGGCCCATTTCATGCCAAATGCACACGCCCCATACCATGACAGAGCCTCCACCAGCTTGAAGAGTCCCCTGTTGGGTCCATGGATTCATGAGGATGTCTCCATACTCGTAAACGTCCATCCCCCCGACATAATTGGAGACGAGACTCTTCAGACCAGGCAACTGTTTCCAGTTATCAGCAATCCAATGGCGGTGTTGGCGGGCCCAGGCAAGGCGTAAAACTTTGTGTCGTGCAGTCAACAACGGTACACGAGTGGGCTTTCGGCTCCGAAAGCCCATATCAAATATGGTCTGTTGAATAGTTCGCACGCTGGCTCTTGTTGATGCCCCAGCATAGAAATCTGCGCCAATTTGAGAAAGGGTACACGTCTGTCACGTTTAATGATTCCCGTCAGTCGTCGTTTGTCCCGTTCGATCACGATATTTTTCCGACGGCAGCGATGTCAGCGATTTCACTCTCGTGAAATGGTGGTACGCGAAAATCCAAATTTTATCGCTAACTCGGAGATGCCATGTCCCATCTCTCGTGCGCCGACTATAACAACACATTCAGACTCACTGAAATCTTGATAACCTGCCATTGTAGCAGCAGTAACTGATCTAGCAACTTTGCCAGACGCTTGTTATTTTATATATGCTCTTCCGACCGCATCGCGTTACTCTGATTGTATCCATACCTCTGTTATTTGCATACGCACGCGTATACCTGTTTTTTTGGCTTTCCAGTGTATTTCATAAGTATTAATTTAGAATCCGATTCCTCAATAAAACATGTATGTTCCCATTTGAAATATAAAATTATCCCCTCCTACCTCCGCTAACCCATTAGGTTGACTGTGAGCTAAATTTGTAGGCTTGAATTGCCCCCTTTAAATTAGTGGTGGTTAACTTGGACACATTTTGTCGTAGTAAGCATCTATTTTACGCAATTATTTAGTATCAGGTTAAATGAGTCATCTTGTTTGGTCCTTAGGAAAAAATAATGCCAGCAGCAAACAAATGCTTCCTAATTGACTTCAAATAGACTAAAAATTGGCTGGTATGTAAGCCATGACATACTATTATAACATATTGGTCTCGCAAGTTGAAGGATCTAAAATTGATTCCTGGTTCCACCACAATGAATGCATACAAGAATAGTTAAATTGTTGTAACGGATAGATAAGTGGCTTACTGGTTCTAGTATTATTTATGATAAATGCAGATTCTTAAAAATATGGAATAGTATAAAATCTATTATTTTAAATAATATAAATAGTTTTGATCTCTATGACAGAACGAATCACATACCTGTTATGATTGTTTGGCCTTTAACTGAGCGAGGTAGCACAGTAGTAAACATTTACACTCACATTTGTTAAGACATGGGTTCGGAACTCAGCCCGGGCATCCTGATTACTGTAGGGGTGGGAGATAGCTTCAGAAAAATGGCTGAGTTGCATATATTTTTCCAGTTTATGGAAAAATTTCGAATGATTCTTAGTTTATCGTCCACGAAATGTATACGACATTGGCTCTGGGAATGGAGAAAATGGCGTACGGCAGTAGGATGATTTATTGGTTATGCCTAGGATAATTGTTTATGCCTAGGATGATTGGTTATGTCAGCTTATGCGGAACCTATAGTAATATTAATATTACTAGGTTTCTTTTCAGCTTGTAAATTTTTGAGTACATTTTCCGGTTCGTCTAGTAGTTTGATGAACGCGGAATTAAGTGTGTTAGTTGTTGCCACTGACGTGGTTAGGGTTTACAATCGACCTTATTTCTCCTTAACCTCGCGAAGGTCTGTATCCGTTTTAGGTTGTAGAGATAGGCAATTTTCAGAATAAGTATTTACAATATGCGTTACGCATTCTAGTGTAGGCGCAATTTTAGACTTCAGAAACTGTGGACTCCTGTACCTTCTCAAGTCAAACGTTGCATTCGGCCTTAACACCACTAATTTACTTTACGCAAACAATCAGCCAAAGCGCGCTCATTAGTGCCCATAGCGTCATGTGTTAACCGGATTTCTGACTGCAAGCTGATAATAGATTTTTAAGTTGGTTGGTGGCTAGTCGGTATTGCAGGTTAGTGCTAAGATCGCTAATCACGGAAAATAGTTGTATCATAGGTTCCTTATGACTAAAGTGTAGTGCTATAACTCGTGCAAACCGCTGTTGTATGCCTGGGCTTGCAATTATGTTTTCAACGGGTGCTTGTGTAACTACCAATCTGCGTGATGTTTATAGGACTGATACCTGAGACGTCAGATGACAAATTGCCAGGGTTTTCAAAACATACCAATTCATTGCACTCATCAGCAAGGTTACTGTTGTCTACATTTGGTTGTATATGTTTGGAAAATCGGTTTTAATTTCTTTTAATACTATTATTCTCCATATCATATATCTATGGAGGCAACGTAAATACGAGAAGTAAACGTAATTCAGTTTTGAATTCTTCCACTGCCTCGTTACACTACGTGACAATTCCTGACTTTATTGCACTTATGTCTGCGTCTTAGAGCAGTTGTCTCGAAACGCCCCAAGTAAAACGGTGTCACTTCTGTGATACAACCAAAATCAGAGTATTCTTTCGTATACTGATTTCATCCTTAAAATAGCCACAGTCTGGCTCTACGTACACATGTAAATATTTATTTCCATATTTTATTTGTATTCCTTGTTAGATTTTTATGGAATACTTAAAAAAAATTATGAAAATAAATTTTTTTAACCTGAAAATATTTTTATTTACGTTATCTGAATTAAATAAAGGGCGCCAGGTATTAATACAAGAATACATTAAAAATTATTTCGTTTACCTTGGTCGGCAAAACACAACTGATCTCAAAATCACTGGTGTTTCAAGTATGCCAAAAATTGCCCCATCTTATCTTGGTTGAAAAACAATCCCAGTGTTCAGTTCAAAGGAAAAAAAAATGTAAGCATGAAAAATATCTGATGTGAGCCCACATTTAAACATTTAGGTAAACTGTCATGAGGAAATCTACCAGTATTAATGCACAAACATTTCGAACTTTACTCAATGCTTTTTATTAATAACCACTTTCACTACGTTTACACTAACGACTATAACCGCAGTTTAGGTAATCCGTGTTCAGAGAAGCAAAGTTACGTTTCGCCTTATCTCGAAACTGTGAATTGTAATTCAAGGTCGAATCTTATGTTTCGTGGGCTGTATAAACAAGGATTCGTTTGTAAATATGGTATGAAATATACAACTAGAATATGTTGAAGTGTGAAACAAGATGTTTAAATAGTTTAAAATAATGCGTAAAAATGCAAAGTGATTACATAATTTTGCTGTTTCATGTGGGCGGAATATTGTCATACATTAATAAATTTTAAATGTCACTTCTCAATTTTGTCTATACCATTTTGCATATAAAATTTTGCTTAAACACAAGGATTTACTTTGGTACTCAAATTTTAAAAGGAGTAATTGTAAACTGTGAATAAACATACGGGCTCGTTTAGTAAAAATGTTTTTCACTTGTTTTCACGCAAGTTAACAGATAAAAGAATGAAAAATTTGTGAACCTGATACGGCATTGCTGAGTTAATTATAATATATAAGAATGATCTTCGGATGTGTAAGACAAACAACAAACCACGTTACCGGGTTCCTGCTGTGTTAATACTTTCTCCCCGCCACCCGACTGATTTAACGAAATTTTTGGAAAAACAACAAAGAGTTTTTTAGAGAACTCTCTTCACACCCCAGAAAATACTATCTGAATTTTGTTTTTTTAACTGTAAATATTGTTTTTGCGCATTGGAAATCATTATGTCCGTCTTTATTTGTAAGTTAAATATTTGGGTAATATACTGAACTAGATGTACATCCTCTTACTCTCATTCCACGTTGCTGTTTAATTCCGTAACTTACTTATACATATTTCGTTTCAGATGTTGCAAAAGAGAACCTTTTGTTCCGTCAAGTACTAACTGATTACTTGCAACAACTAACACGATGGAACAAATGAAAATAACTTCTATTAGTCTATAGCACCGGCAGCAACCAGCAATAACATTCTGGTTTATCAGCAGCAGCCAATAACNAAAATAACTTCTATTAGTCTATAGCACCGGCAGCAACCAGCAATAACATTCTGGTTTATCAGCAGCAGCCAATAACACAAACCAGAAAAAAGACCCTGTATGTATTGGCGCTAGCTTCTGTTTTTCTACAGTACTGACCGTGACTTAATCTATTTCGCAACACGTCATGCATGAACGAGTAAACTTGAAATAATATATTAATTCGTTTATGAAAATAGTAAAATATTGTTTTCCATTAAAAAAAAAAAGTTGTCACAAACGCTGTGCCTTCAGCATTTGTTACTGGAAACCAATTTATAGTTCTAGCCTTTGTTGTTTTATGTTGAACTTCAGTCGATGTCATGACTGTACGTTTTTCGAAACCGGGTTTTTAGAACGAGGATTCTGTAACATCATGTCACTTCAGCATACATCTCATTTCTGCGTCAGGGTACTATTTCTNGGTTTTTAGAACGAGGATTCTGTAACATCATGTCACTTCAGCATACATCTCATTTCTGCGTCAGGGTACTATTTCAATTTCAATTTAACACACCGAGGAAATGACTTCTCCACTTGCATTATTATCTCGGTTGGAGCGCTGCAAACATCGCCCTTCTAAGAAAGCGGGGTTAAATGCGCGTGTAACGGAGGCGGCTTTTGAAAAGGGTTGGACTGGCCACGTGAAGACGCGAGAATTATGAACGTTATTTGCCGGGCAGATGTCCCACTGCCTACAAATTAAATGCGCTCAGATGTTATTTAAACCCCTCCTGCACTCACTTTTAATTGCCTCGCCCTGATTAACCGCTTCTGCGCCGCTGTTCCCGGATGAGGGAGTGAGAAAGGTGTTTGGTTTTTCGAAAGGGGGTGGAGGGGCTAGAAAGGCAATAAACATGCAAATGCGAGACAATGCGTGCGCCGGACACACATGCGCGCTGCCCTTTGATGTAAGCGCGTTAAGCCGGCACGCCAACTCGCGTGCATGCGTGCGTGCGTGGGGGATAAACTGGGATGCGCGTCGCTTCGCGTTTGCAGGCTAATCATTATGTCGAGCCACCCCCCTGCTATGGGGTGATCGAGACTTTTTTGGCTTCCGGTTAATCCCCCTTACTCCGCCGGCCTAGAAGTGCCACCACGTGGGGCGAATATCACCAGTAGTCATTAACATTACGAGCGATTGAGTAGGGTTGAAATACATGTCCAGATATTTCCGAGGTCATGTTTAAGAAGAAGGTACATGGTGTGTTAGCATCTGCTAAATAAAGTTTATCTCATTTTATTAAAACGTAAAGGCAGTGTGTTTATAACAAGTATAATCCATTCACGGATATTTCCGAAATTTTTGAGGCCCTGCTGAAGTTCTACTTCCAATATATTACTCCGCCTCATACAAACAAAGCTTAACCAAGTCNGAAATTTTTGAGGCCCTGCTGAAGTTCTACTTCCAATATATTACTCCGCCTCATACAAACAAAGCTTAACCAAGTCTAGAAAATACACTAAAAGGACAGTGCACCGTATTCGTGCACATAAGAACTATTTCTTACTAGGTATTACCAACACACATAATTTTTTTCTTTTTTTCATTCGTGACAATTATTAAATCAATATTATAATTCATGGATACCATGCATGTAAATTTGAAATTTATTTATGAAAAAAATGTATTTTTGAGTTAAAAAAAGTACAAAACGCTTGTGATGCATGGCATGTTAAGGAAACAAACAATTACGTTTAGCCAGGGGTGATTTTTCAATAGTTTGATTAAAAAAGTGTGAAGAAATCGCGAATAAAATATAACCTTCTTCTCTCATTATACTTATAACAGTACTTGTAATCTGCATTCTAATAAGTGAGGCTACTCAAGCGCAGGCATTTCTTAATCCTTAGAAATATAGGAAAAGTAATTATTTAAGTGAAAAATGATACAAGCAGAAATGTATTGTGATCTTCATGACTACCTTAATCTAGAATCGTCTTCAATAAACGGTTTTCAATACACAAACCTGTCGACAGCGTTTTAACTTTCAGAATAGCCACTTGTGTCAGAAATAAGCTTTTGATATTGGATTTTTTTTTAGCCATAAATTTTATTTACTATTTCATGCCAAAAATCAAATNGTCAGAAATAAGCTTTTGATATTGGATTTTTTTTTAGCCATAAATTTTATTTACTATTTCATGCCAAAAATCAAATTGTAAAACAACACAGCGTGTACAGTACCTTGCAAGAGTTTTTTTTTTTAAAGTATTGTTGAATTGATGGTGCTGAGTTACACAGCGAAATTGCTGGTTCTCTGGTTATTCACTTTTCGACTACGCGGTGGTTTTTCTACATTACCGCGAAGCGAAACAATAAATGATATGGTGAATAAAACAAGGTTATCCAGTCTGTGTTAGAGAACATTATTGCGTCAGCTGTACGCGTTAGTGTAACATATAGAATAAACGTGATATATTCATTATGAATACAAATATTAAATAATAAGAAAATTCACACTCTAACCTTATCACATTAAAATATAATTTCAGTTTCGGGTAAACTTTCTAAACACGAACTATAACAAATACATTATATGATTTGGTTTTTATACAACGGAATCATTACATAATAAATGCGTGCAGTTATATAGCTTATTGTAATTATTTTAGTGTGATACATACCTACATATCTTTGCAGNCTGTAAAACAACACAGCGTGTACAGTACCTTGCAAGAGTTTTTTTTTTAAAAGTATTGTTGAATTGATGGTGCTGAGTTACACAGCGAAATTGCTGGTTCTCTGGTTATTCACTTTTCGACTACGCAGTGGTTTTTCTACATTACCGCGAAGCGAAACAATAAAGGATATGGTGAATAAAACAAGGTTATCCAGTCTGTGTTAGAGAACATTATTGCGTCAGCTGTACGCGTTAGTGTAACATATAGAATAAACGTGATATATTCATTATGAATACAAATATTAAATAATAAAAAAATTCACACTCTAACCTTATCACATTAAAATATAATTTCAGTTTCGGGTAAACTTTCTAAACACGAACTATAACAAATACATTATAAGATTTGGTTTTTATACAACGGAATAATTACATAATAAATGCGTGCAGTTATATAGCTTATTGTAATTATTTTAGTGTGATACATACCTACATATCTTTGCAGAGGAACTTGCCAAAAAGACAAAAATTGAGTTGAAAAGGGTAAAAGTGAGCGTATAGCTAGTAAAATTCTTATTGAAAAAACCTGGCTTGTCGTTACCGGGACTAGCGAAATTTTCACTTTTCTGCTAGTCTTCAGGTGACGCTGACATTGTCTCTTTTTTAAATAATACGTTCCTACTGTTAGAAGAAGGAAATATGGTGTGTGTCATATAAAATAGGACGAAGGGGAGACAACAGAAGCTCAAATCCCGGAGCGGGGTAGTCTATAGTGAACTAAGGTGAAGTTTGATCAGGACATATAGAGGAGGTCGGGTGGTAACCCGTTGTATATAGGATATGATGATGAGGGGGCAAGGACTGGAGACTGTGGTGCCAAGGTGCCGTCCACTAACTTGGATGACGTCACAGGCGCGGCCNTATTGTTTCTTTGTTAAATAATACGTTCCTACTGTTAGAAGAAGGAAATATGGCGTGAGTCATATAAAATAGGACGAAGGGGAGACAACATAAGCTCAAATCCCGGAGCGGGGTAGTCTATAGTGAACTAAGGTGAAGTTTGATCAGGACATATAGAGGAGGTCAGGTGGTAACCCGTTGTATATAGGATATGATGATGAGGGGGCAAGGACTGGAGTCTGTGGTGCCAAGGTGCCGTCCACTAACTTGGATGACGTCACAGGCGCGGCCTACGGCCTCTTTCATCTCCACTATACACCCCCCCCCCCAAAAAGAAAAACAACTCATCATCAGTGACCTGTACCCTAAAAATTATTAAAATTAAAATTATTCTAGTGAAAATATTTAAAAAACAAAATTAAAACGCATCGGCCGGCCACTTTGGAATTTTAATAACTATGATGGTTTAGAGTGTCGCTGCAGATCATAATTACATTAAGTAAAGAAAATTGTATTCAAAAACTGTTGATTTCATCTTGCCACATCGGGGATGTTTGTTCCCCCCTCACAATAACCTTTATCCAAAACAATTTATAAAAAAGGATAGAAACAGAAATATATCCATGTCACTTGGGATTTATATAGATTGTCTTAGAAAAAACCTCGGTTTGCATATAAATATCACTGGCATGGTCCCTGCTGGAGAGCGCGAATTTTAAATGGGTATATTTATTTACGAATTTAAAGATGTATTTTTCCGTATACCTGAAGGTATATAAAAACTTTGAACACTACCGATCTAAATAATGTTTCACAAAATCAAATGCATTGTACGACAGACCCCTGAAATCACACTTTTAACTGCTAATGCTAAAGTGCATTCCAGGTACTACCGTGTAAAAAATATTGAAATTTTAATACCTTATTTTTTAAAAATCAATTCAATCGATTTTTTTTTTAAATATTTCCTTTATACAATTTCTTTTCACTTTTGAACAAAAGAATATATAGTTTAAAAAAATGAAGCCAACTAGCCTTGTAACCATATACTCACACACCAACAGACACGCGAGACAGACGCAACTGTCATAACAGCCATATGCGGCAGGCGACGTCCGTAAACACAGCAGGGGAAGGTGTCATTGACGTTGATTACATGTGTGAGGTTTACGCCACCATGCGAAAATAACTGGAATAACGCTGGGGAAGGTGAGGACCGAACAGTATATAAGATCAATTGTCCGTGGTTCGCCATCTACGGATCTCTGTACAGCACAGAGAGTAAGTACCACAGTTTTTGTTAATAACTTGAGAAGAGAGGATCTCACAGCAGTGCCAACTGCATGGCTTATCACGATGGCAAGGCGAGTGAAGTACGCTGATTAAGGCTAGGGGTGCATAGTGCTGAGTGCATGTAACCATAAAAGCCGGCCGCTGCACGGAGGCGTCCCCGTTGTCAGGCTTGGTCTTGGCTGGCTTAAACGCTCGCGCTGATATGCATCATTTATAAGTATTAAAACTCGCATGTTTAAAAAAACTATTGGAATTAGAATTATTCCCTTTTCCGAAAGAAACAAAAGTCCCTTATTAATGAGCGATAGGAGTTTCTTTTTCTCGATAAATTAAAACTCGCCAACAATAATACGTAATAAAACTCATTTCTAGATATAACTTCCATAATCGAACTGCATATGTGAAATACTGCCAACCGTCCTTAAAGGTCATCTACTATTAAAAATAGCATAATACTGACATTAAACACAGCTTAAGAAAATATTTTCTGTTTACAACTGAGATGCGTGAAAGTGAAGCGGATGTGCTCAACATGCTGAACACATTTCGCTTGAATTTACTATTATATAATAATACTGATGATTTGTCTATCTCTTAAGACAGGAAAGGCAATGACAGGAAACAGAAAAAAAAAATATTTTTAAGGAGGATGAACAATTTCCATGGGATTGAGATTGCTGGTGTAAAAATAAATTGAAAGAATGTTATTTACACATTACGTACATATGCGAACTACAAGTATTGAATTCCATGCCGGTTGTAGACAAGCCTTAGCGTAGTTTGTATATGTGCGGCACTACTGACGTGTCGCAGCCGGCAGAGAGTGGAAGGATGGAGAGGAGGTTAGGTGGGTCTGTACACTAAAGAGGAAATATATTCTATACCGCGGAAAACCAAATTCGCAACGATGTAGTTTTATTGTTTTGACAGGATCTAAAAAAAAAAAAAAAAAAAAAANATAATAAAAATTATTAGACAATTTTATATTGTAAACATTTTATTTGATTAGCAGTCTTTCGGTTTTCACTCAATTATCTGATCGCTAGCCAGTAATAATCATTACAGTAAAGTATGTCATATGTGGTACTAACCTATTGCTGATCTATACATATTATAAAAAACAACGACTCTGTCTGTCGGTTAGTGCGCTTATAACTCGAGAACAATGTATCAGATTTAGCTGATTCTTTTAATTCATAGCTATGTCATCTGGCTAGGTTTAAGTTTATATTTTGTTAATTAAAGTAACATAAAAATTAGCAGTGACAATAATAGTGAATCAAGTCGGAATAAAGGTTGCCGCCTGCACGCTCTCTTGCAATAAGCTGTCTAAACCGTAAAATATGGAACAATATCCTGTAGTAAAAAATGGTGTGAAATAAAAAGACCTAAAAAAACTCCGTAGCAGCATATATACTTGATTTACCTTTGTGTTATATGAATAACACACAGGTGTTATTAAACTAGTCAATTAGTGGGTCGTGCTATATAATTAAGTTTTAATCAGAGTTTTCGATGCACACATTAACGTAGAATTTTGCCATTTAGTTAAAATCTATAAAATATATTTTAAAAAACATAAACAATAATTCTGTAGTCCACGCGAGCGGAGTCGTGGGAACAGTTTGTAACAAATAAATCTTTGTGCTGAATATAGCAATTTTTTATATTAATACCCACATATTTTCCTTCATTACATGTTGCGATTTTTTATTTTTTTTTTTCAAGTTTTAAGTTATTTGAAACTAGGATGGCTCGTGTTTCTGAAAGCCTGATGTCGTAGATTTGAAGAGAGAGAAAAAATGGCAAAACCCGCTTTCTCTGATAAAGAACTCATGTAAATAATTTTTATTCGTGTCTGCCTTGTCAATACTTGTAAAATAGTAGTGTGAGGTTAGATTTTCTAGGTATTGCGCAAGCCAAAATCATAAAAGTAATGTTTACATCCTTCTGAGACGGAGTGAGTTGCTAAGGCAAACGGGAACAGGTAATAACTGGGTCAAGAAATCATTCCGGCATTCACATGGAGTGATTTAAATAAAAACATTCCTGCGAAGGAGTCGAGAATACAATCCGGGTCTCCCTGAACGTGATTCTCCCCTGGTGTTAACCTGTGTGTGCAGATATCATCTGTGTTTATTTAATGAGTTATAGTTGGATTGTGTGACAAATATAACATGCTGCTGGAGCGACAAGCCCTCCGCGGGCTACCAACGGCACTCCTGCCATCAGTGCGCTAGAGCAAAGTCCAATATAACACCTGGCGCGGCGCGGCAGGACGTGTGCACGAGCTCAGGTTACCACTGCACACCTATCTCGTTTACTTCTCTAATGGGATTCGTACCCACTTCTTTAAGTTTACTTTTGCCTTAAAAGTTTTTCAATGCGGCTATCAGTTTCGCCTGCAATTGCCATATTTCGGGCTCGGTGTGTGGGGTTCTTATATAAAATAATGATATGCATTTAAAACCTTCCTACTAGTATGTATGTGATGTCTCAATGCCTTCATGTGATTGGTCAGCTGTAATCACTTGGCAACTCGGCGATTGGTTGGTCGGTGACCGAACGATATATTAATAGTGTAAAATATTAGTTCAAAGACAATATGACATCATATGGGTTGCATATGCGTATATTATTTATAAGCAATTACCTCGTGAGGGAAGGGGGGATAAGGCAGCTGAGAGGCTTATTTTTACAACGGCTAATGTAAAAAGTGGCTCGTATCGGCTAGTTTCTACGCCAGGTAAACCATGACCAGTTACGTTGAGTGGAGTGGATATTGCCCCCCAATGGTTTCTCGACATCGATTTCATCATCGAGTGAGATGTCTCTTGTTTAACCAGCGCCATATACTTCTTCAGCTCTGATGTCTACATCAATACCAGCATCTAGTTTTACTAGTGCAGTACCATCGTTTCTGATTTGTATGGAGCCATCGACTTCCTCATCTGTGACACCTGCGTCTCTACCAGCATTTACTGCTACAAGTGCAGCACGATTATCTTCATATAATACAGTATCATCAACTTTTTCAACTGTGATGACTACGAAATCTACAATGGAGCCGTCGCAATTTTCGTCTGAGGTACCTAGAACACCATTGCCGGCGTTACCAGCTTCTTTAGCTCCAGAAAGTTCATATCCAAATGGTCCATCCGAGTCTTTTTTGAGAAGACATTTACTTTCGGCCACAATGTACGGCGACATGACCGTTTTAATTGTGTCAAAAATTCTTGTCATATGCCATATCTGTGGACATGTGCAGTAAGATTTCAGCTCATAGAGACAATTTACTAAGCCATGCGAAAACCTGTAAAGGCGAAGTGTATTTCTCATCATTACCTTGGTACCAGGTTTGCTGCAAGCGAATCTCTTGTGACCTCGGTACATTTCATCAAAAGTGCAATTTTTTACATAATCTGACATGCACAGTTTGTCGGTGCAATAAGTGTCACGATAAATTCACACAAAGACAATACGAGTGCGAATGGCGAAATGCATAAAAGGCTATAACATACAACAAGTTGTATTTATTAAGTTTCATTTATATATTGAAGAATATTGTAATTTTTTTCCCGGGTATTTGGGATTAAAATAAATTAATTGATTAAAAAATGCCGCTGGATAAAACTGTAATTTATTCCATGTGTACTTAATTTAACAGACTAAAATTAAAATTTAAAAATTGCAAAAGTTAAATAAGTTTTATTAAAAGGTTATGTATAAAGTACCTTTTTTCTATGTGTACTATTTTATAATTTAATAAATAATCCTTTTAAAAATTTATTAATTTTAACTTTAAATAAAAATTCAAATTTAATAAATTATGCAGTAAGTCAAAGTCCCACATCATGCATGTAGGAACGAATGCTGTTTGTTAATGAAATTTATTCTTTTGAAATAGGAATGAAAAATTACAAATTATACCTATGTCTATAAAAAAAGTGTCATCAGTTCACCTGGTAGCTAAATCGAGAGATTAACGCCACCTATGTGATAAAAGAAGAATTCAACATGGAGGGCACCGAAAGCCCAATCTATACTTTAAAAACATAAACAAATAGGTTTGCCGCCTGGCGGCTAGATCGACAACTCTCCAGGTGGCAATATCGCTTATTAATAAACTAGCACCACCTAGTTAAAGTAAAAGTTATCATATTAAATCTTAGTTTGCGTCCTCCAGCAATAAATAAACAAATGACCGAAAAAACCAAGATGGTTACATTCGATAAAACGAGTATCGGGGTGGTGGGGGTGGAGGCCTGCTGACTAAACAAATGATAACTATTGGTGTTCCAGCCTTGACACGGAGGGTGGGGGGAGTAGTCGTCTGCTGGGAGTGGGGCTGGGATAACATCTAAAAATGTTATTTTTTTAAATACAATTTTAATTATATATTTAGAAAAATAAATTTTCAAATAACTTTTTGTAAATATTTCAGAACTTTTTTGGGAATTTCGAGAATTTTTGTGTTCAAAGTAAAATGTCAGAGGGTCAGGGTTAGAGGTCAAGGTCACCTGGATCCAATATGGCTGCCAGAACCTAGGTGGCTGTTGGTTAGGCCTGACTGTGTACCCTGGAAACCATGTATTTATTTGGCATTCTCAATGCCAATAAAACCAATATGGCTGCCACTATTCGGCCATCAAAAATGATACACCCAAATCTGTAAGATCGATAGAACTTTGCCTTTCCGGGGATATTTTTTACTAATGGGGGGAATCGGTGCTTTTGAATGGAAAAACGAAAATATTTTTAGTAATAAAAAGAAAAATTTGTAGAGAAAAGTTATATTTTCAGGGTAATTTTGAAATTTTTTTTAGGATAAAAAGGAAATTTGTAGGTAAAAATGGCCACTGGGGTACAGAAATGACGGAGCATGAACAGCTACGATATGCGACCCCGAAACCCGATGCCCCAAAGCTGGTTTAATCCTTCCACTCATAACAAATTTCTACAATTACGGCCCGTGTCCTTGATAAATATATGAAGGTGTGGTCAGGCAAGCCACTTAGCTGACGCCTGACCACAATTTATAACAGCCGTCTGTCTCCTACGCCACGCACTCTTCTATAATTGTGGGACCACTGCAGACATACAGAATGTATTCAGTTACCGGTGGGTAATTATCATCACCTGACTGAGTCACTGCTGAGTGCTGCGAAGGGCGGTTACTCCTGATACTAGCAGATTTTCATTATAATGTGATTCGACTGTGTACATATTATATGAAAAAAAAACATTTTGATTTACCAAAAAGTATTTCATAATAATTCTAGAAATTTTAACCTTCCTTTATAACTCAAAATTTTTACCTAAACCCACGAGTAAAACATTAAATTAAGATTAACATTTACATTAAAACATTTATACAAACAAATCACTTCAGTAAATTTTCATTTTAAAAGAGGGAATTTTTATTAGGCGAACTTGAATGGATATTGGTTATTTAATCGCGCACTAACAGTGCAAAAGAGAGCCCATAAGGTCGAGTGTAGCGAAACATTTCCTGGTTGTGTTACAATTGAAAAACATTAGATAAAAATAGTCTCTTTCATTTAGATCAAGTACTTATAGCGTGAATGTGCATGTGATTTTAAATTGTTTAGGTAAGAAAACTGGTAGAAGGTCACGCTAAACACTAGTTGGCACTGTGCTCTGTATTCACAGGTGAACTCAGTAAACATCAATCTATTTATTTTTTAAAAAACAACAAATGAAATGTTATACTCCTATATGAAAGAACACGCTGAATATAATGAATTATTATTCAATAGACCTTTAAAGAAAAGGGAATATCCGTTAATTATTTTTTAACATCCCGTTGTATATAAANTGAATTATTATTCAATAGACCTTTAAAGAAAAGGGAATATCCGTTAATTATTTTTTAACATCCCGTTGTATATAATTTACTTCTAATAAAAACAGAGAAGGTGATAACTCAAAACAAACATTTCATACTGTACAATGTAATATTACGTTGACAGCAACGAAGAACGATGGTATAACGATCGATATGTTTTACAAAGGCACCCACTCTTACTGATTGAAACTCTCAATGATCAATAGCAATCTACTTAATGCACTCCGATATAACACTGAATGTGAGACATCTCACGTACTTCCATTTCAGGTGCGTCTGCGAAGAGCACTGGTGGCTGAAGGAAATCAACAATTTTAAGTAAAAATTTTGACTTTAGGTAAAACAAAAATTCAGAATATTATCTTGTGAAACATAGCAATTTTGTTTCTAAATTTTAAAATAGTGATTTTTAATATTGTCGGAAACTGTCAAATGTTCATACTAACTAATCAATACTTGATATAATGCATGGAACAACAACGAAGACATCAGCACGTCCAAATAATATATCTTCTGCTTTAACGCCTTTATTTGTGTTTCTGAAGATATTTGGTCTGGCACCAATGAGACATATGCATGGCGATGACCTTGTTCCGTGCCGAACCCGCATNTTGGCCATGTTAATAATGGGTATGTCGTATTTCGTCGCATCATACCGTCTTAAAGACATAAAAAATAATTTGGACGTTCTCATATTCTGGATTGCTGCTGTCGTGACCATTGGATGGACCGTCACCACCATATTCTCGTGTGCAAGCTATCGGCTTGGTGAGATCGTCGGAAGAATACAACATATGGCTGAAGTGCTTCTCCCAACATCNTCATACTGTACAATGTAATATTACGTTGACAGCAACGAAGAACGATGGTATAACGATCGATATGTTTTACAAAGGCACCCACTCTTACTGATTGAAACTCTCAATGATCAATAGCAATCTACTTAATGCACTCCGATATAACACTGAATGTGAGACATCTCACGTACTTCCATTTCAGGTGCGTCTGCGAAGAGCACTGGTGGCTGAAGGAAATCAACAATTTTAAGTAAAAATTTTGACTTTAGGTAAAACAAAAATTCAGAATATTATCTTGTGAAACATAGCAATTTTGTTTCTAAATTTTAAAATAGTGATTTTTAATATTGTCGGAAACTGTCAAATGTTCATACTAACTAATCAATACTTGATATAATGCATGGAACAACAACGAAGACATCAGCACGTCCAAATAATATATCTTCTGCTTTAACGCCTTTATTTGTGTTTCTGAAGATATTTGGTCTGGCACCAATGAGACATATGCATGGCGATGACCTTGTTCCGTGCCGAACCCGCATTCAAGGTACTGTGCAAAATGCTACTTATATAANAGACATATGCATGGCGATGACCTTGTTCCGTGCCGAACCCGCATTCAAGGTACTGTGCAAAATGCTACTTATATAATTGCCGTGATTATAATTGGTACAACGTATTTCGTCGCAGCATACCGTCTTAAAGATAAAAAACATATTTTGGACATAATCATATTCTGGATTTCTGCTGTCGTGACCATTGGATGGGCCGTTGCCACCATAGTCTCGTGTGCAAGCTATCGGCTTGGTGAGATCGTCGGAAGAATACAACATATGGCTGAAGTGCTTCTCCCAACATCNTCTCGTGTGCAAGCTATCGGCTTGGTGAGATCGTCGGAAGAATACAACATATGGCTGAAGTGCTTCTCCCAACATCTTGGATAAAGTATCAACACGTCCGCGTAGTCCTGTGGACTGAACTGTCTTTGCTAACAATCTATATAAGTTCTATATACATCATAGTAATCTATAAAGTGTCTGAATTATACAAGTTCTGGTGTCTTGCATGCTTTCCTTTGGATATGATTACAAGGGTTGGAATTTTGTTCTACTTAGACATACTCATGTTGTTGGGANTCTTGCATGCTTTCCTTTGGATATGATTACAAGGGTTGGAATTTTGTTCTACTTAGACATACTCATGTTGTTGGGAAAAGCTGCGGATTCTTTAAACAAAGAAATCGATGTTGTTTGCTCGCAAGGATGTTNGTTGGGAAAAGCTGCGGATTCTTTAAACAAAGAAATCGATGTTGTTTGCTCGCAAGGATGTTTAGAAAATGATCCGTGCAATAATACTTCTGTAACTCTAACATCAAGTCAAAGCAATGTACCAGTCATTCACCCTCCACATCAAACTGAACAGCTCAGAACACAAGAAGCAATTTTTGTGTTAAAACAACTTAGAAAAACCTATTACTATTTGTATGAAACAATGGCAATGGTAGACTCCGCTTTTGGTTTTCAGGTATTAGNCAACTTAGAAAAACCTATTACTATTTGTATGAAACAATGGCAATGGTAGACTCCGCTTTTGGTTTTCAGGTATTAATTGCGCTGGTATCAAGTATAGGCTATTTCCAATGGTATGCAAAAATGGCTATTGACTTTCTTAATGACAACGCTGAGAAAATGATCGTAAATAATTCATATATGGTAATCTGTGTTATGTGGAGTGCCAGTACTTTCTCAGTTATTATTCTGACAACTTTCTATCCGCAGCATGTCGCCGACAAGAGAGAGAAAACAATCTCGCTACTGCAGAAGTTAAGTCNTAAATAATTCATATATGGTAATCTGTGTTATGTGGAGTGCCAGTACTTTCTCAGTTATCATTCTGACAACTTTCTATCCGCAGCATGTCGCCGACAAGAGAGAGAAAACATAGAGCGATGACGTCTTGTTAAGTCTCACGAGAACTCTGAGTCCTGCCGCCATGACGGAGGTGCAGATGTTTTCCCAGCAGGTATCGGAACGGCCAGTTGTTTTCAGTGCGTGGGGATTCTTCAGCCTTGACCGCCGTACCTTTTTCTCTCTCTTAGGTTGTCTGGCCAGTTATGTGGTGTTGCTAGTGCAGCTGCGCTAATTTAATATATTTTGTCAAGTGGTTATCTTATGTGAGTTAACACATCCTATGGAACACATCATCTAGTCACTGTGTATCGATCTTATCGTTCTGCTGTAAAACCAGAAGTTACTGATAACTGTATAGCATATTTCCTTCTGCATTAGCGAAAATAAATTTCTGTAAATTCCTAAAAGCTTAGATGGTAGGTGGGCGTTGACGTCTTATTGATCGCAATATCATTAGAGAAGAAAACAGAACCATGTGAAACAATACCAACACAATTAAAATACACGAATGACTTACCGGGATTCGAATTCAGAAAAACTTACAAAATTAAACTAGCTTGCAATAAAATGTATCACGAATGTAGGATTTAGTTCATCGACGTCCGATATAATCAGTTTAACTATTTGAATGATAGAGTTCACTAACCTGAAATATTAACAAAGCCATCATTTTGAAAATAAGTGTCTGAGACACTAAAACACATACGTTTACATATCCTACCTTAATGTTTCTTATGTGAGAAATTTGGTTGTTATCGGTTATTTCGTCTTTGAGATATGGCATAAAAACCTTATTTCCTTAAACGGGGCTATGTTGCAAAATAACTTTAAAAGAGATTCTGTATACTATGTTTTTAAAAGTTACTGTAATAAAAAAATAAATTATTGAATTTGTTAAATTGTTAAATATGTAAGCCAAACATATCAGAATAATATGGTTGCCTTTTTTAAAATTATTGTCTGACATAATTTAAATCATGAAACTCTAAGTTGCCTTCTGTAGGTGAGCAAAATTTGGTGAGAAATATTTGAATTGTTCTGGATATATGGAATAAAGTTAAATTTACTCGACAAAAATATAATGCAATAAATCCAGCAAAATAGGATTAAATGCAGTCTTATAGTTAGAGGTTTTATGGGTTCAAGTCCCTAGTAGGGCATGACGTTTCATTTCTAAAGTTATTGCTTTTAAAGAGAAGTCACGTACTTCCTACCCACTTTGCTTTGAAAAAGTTATTTAAAAATCATTTTCCCCCATGTTGAGGAAAGTATGTTCATTAGTTATATAGGCATCAGCTTGTTTATTTGTATTCGGTGTTACAATGTATAAACATAAAGCACTTATTGGCTTAAACAAACTAAACATCTATTTCAAATTCCATCTCTGTACTAAAGACTTGTTACAGGTGCGCATTTGGTAAACATTGACATATTTAAAGTTTTATTGACTAGAAGCACTGACAATAGGTAAATAGAAATGTGATAAGTTGTTAATACGCAAGTAGCTGGCTTTTTTTTACGCACAAACCGCGAAAGTAGTTTAAAATTATCTAAAATATTTGCACTGATCTTTTACAGTACACCATCATCGTTGTTTAAACAACTCCAAAACAAATTCGTTATAATTTCAGAATTGTATGAAATATTTCAGGGAAAATGAGCCTTAAGCCTTAGCCTAAATTTGAGACTGAACATAATGTAACATTCTTCAAAGCCGTGTATTTGGGACATGAAAGAAAGATTGTAAACAATTTAGCTTCAATTTCCTTTATTTTCAAATATCAACAAAAGATCGTCCAGTGATGTAAGTAATTTTTCTGTGAATATTCCTTTGTACTGCGCGAATCTTAATTACAATCGAATTGAATTTTTTTATTCTCAAAATTCATGCTTCCAGAAATTTATTTTTATTCCCCCGAAAATCGAGAGAAAAATTAGCCGTGTTATCTTAAATGGGGAAATGAATTCCTTGCCCAGTGAGTATTCGCTATCAGAGAGATGTTGCGTAGTGTGTGTAAGATGTCCCATGAACATAATAATAACGTTCATTCACAGTTGTTTACGCAAAAATTTCAATTTTTGATAATTCTGAAATAGGTCTTGGCTTTTGGCCATTGGTACGAAACGATAACCGAATCATTAAAACAAATCGTGATATCCTGTGCAAATCATAAAACAGTTACAATTGCAACTGCAAAAGAAACATGGGGGCAGCTTAAAAATAATATTTGCCTAAAATGGCTTGCGTACGGCAGAATGATCGTTAGAATTTTCTTTTAAAACATAATAGAGTGAGGCGTTGCACAGAATATGCATCAGTTTTAGGGGATATTTCATAAATGTCTGAACAAGTAACATATTCAGATTCAAGGTAAAATAAAATTTGTCATCTATCTTATCGGTTTCTTTGTGTTCAAACATTGTATTTAAATGAACATGTGTAACTAGACTTAAAATATTATAGAAATAACAGAGAAATAATTTGTATATAAGTTATCTCTGACCATAGTCAAAACGACATAATGTCTTCCCTTATAAAAACTGTTTAACTTTCACAACGAAAAATAACTTCTGGTACGGTAAGTTAATAAAAACTAATACAAAGCATAACATAATTGTAACACAACACTCTCACGATATTAAAGTAGCCAGCCTCGAAACAATTCAAATTTATCATTCCCGTACGTTACTGAACATCAATAAATTTCGGTGCACATTTTAAGTTAAACAAATGGAATACATATAATTTTTAGTATTTGCAGTGACACACATTTAAATGTTTTCCTTTGTGTTTAATAAATGTTTCAGGCAATGTGTGAAACTTTAATTTTCCATTACTCAACGTAATATTGTTAGAACTTTTTTCCCTCATTTCATAAATAAATACTACGATTGAAGAAAATATCGGTTTTTAATTTTTCTTTATTAATACTACAAACATGATCATATTGGGTAATTATTTTTTAAGTTGCTTCGAGGTTAGTTACTTAAAAGAAAGGAGATTATTAATTATGGAACACTTCGTCTTTCTCAGGGGCCACTTTAACTTCAGTAACATCTTTCGTGGGGTAGTGTATTCATTGTTGGTGAAATTGGGATTAATAGTTGTTTGACCCAAATGCATACAAAATAAGCGTTTCCACCAGAATGTCTTAATTTGTAAACGTTTTGAATTGTTGCAACATTAAAATACATAACTGTGTGTATGAGCTTTGTGTTTTATTCTTTACGTTGCATACATTTAAAACAAACCTTAATATCAAATTATGATTATATGAATGTGTTATTGGATTTATTTAAAAACTGTCTGAATAAGAGTTGTGTTAAAAATAATTTCAACATTTGAAATAACATCTAAGATAAAAGACTTTAATCTTTGCTATAAAGTAGCAATATTATATGCTTGGAGGTGTGCTATTGATACAATTTTGCCAATATTTAATATCTAGTAGATTGCGTCGTCTCTACATACCAAATATTTGGATGCTGACTTTTGGAAGCCATGTTTGTGAGAAAATTTAATGTACAAGTTTTGATTATTACCTATCATTATTTTTTGTATATATATGTACAAACCTTCTATACTTTCACCCAGACATCATTTTCATGATTTATTAGCTTCCACCCTAGCACGTCATAAGATTGTAAATGTGTTTGGTAAAATGAGTGTTTTTTTAATTTTCTTATACTTATTCTTAGATTCATGTAAAAAAACATAGATACTTATTGTAGACAATTATGTATGTACAACAGGTTGTAAGTACTAGATATGCTTATAACAACTCCTATATAGCACATACTAGAAATGCTATTATTTGTTTTTCTTTTTGTGTTCTTGCTAATGTGTAAGTACAATGGGATCACACTATACTTATAGCGTTCTGCTGTAGACTAAGTCTTTTAATCCAGGAGTTAGCAATTAAAAAAATGTTAGGATAGAATATTTCAATTCCCTCGTCATCTAAAATTTCTCTCTTGCACCCACATATATGTTTCTTTCGTTGTAATAGCACACCCTTTCTCTTTATTATCCTAGAGAGTTTTTTGCTCCATGGAAGAGTGGCGCAAATTTCAAAATGTTTCTAGAAGAACTCGTGCCTGTTTCATTTTCAGTAATATCATTTGCCATAAAGCTATTATTTCAAAGAGCTCCTATTTTATAATATTTTTTAAAGGCTGTTTACGATAAAGTGAACTCTTTCGAAAATCCTGCAAAATTTCTGTTTTCAGCCCGTTGTTTGCGTGTCATTCCGCGTACCTACAAAAGTAAACATTGCCAAGTGACTTTCGTCTGGCGTTAGCATCGGCATATATTACACTGCATACTAATTAAATAAAGAACAAAAGTAATAAATAAACTGATTTTAGTTTAGATGCTGAATTTTTTTAAGTTTTAAAGTATACATATTTTAGTTTAAGCCAAAATTTATATGCAAATGTGTAGTATTACCGTATACAAAATTTCATGTAATATTAACCTCTTCATACAATTTTTTTTGTAAACTATAATGAGTGTACTGTATTGTCACACATGTTTTTGTCGATTACACATCAGCAATCTGTCATGTACATAAAGCGTGTAGTAACCTGGACAGGAAATTATGTAAGACAGAAAAGCTGCGGATATAAGAATGATATAATTCTAACCCATATTTAAGTATCTGATCAAAAAAATTAACAGGTTGAATAAAATTGCTTACTAGTAGACGTTGTGGTGGAGACCTGGATATGATAACCGACGATAACTAACAAAGATTATAGGAATGAGCAGACTGTGCGACAGCTCGGCTGCCTTCCACGCAGGAGATGCTCTAGTTAACACTTCTATACTTTCTATGTTGCCTCTGTTTTGGGGGTTTTTGTGAGGAGTATATATACTTATATCCGGGACAATGGGTTTAGGGTGTTGTCGAGGACAAATGGTAACGATACCATGAAGCAGTTACGACTGGACCAACGTGTTCCAGTTTCTGGAAAGTCTACTAGCGTAACTCTTGAGGAAAATTGCATCATCTTGAGAGAAATAACGGTATACTGGTTTAAACTGCTCCTCAGGCAAAATTAACATCAAATGCGGGCTGGCCGGTGAGATTTACAGGACATATCAAGAAAATCTTTCAGCGGAAAAAACTGTCGGTAGGAATGTTTAGCCTAGATTTTCGTTATGGCTAAGATTACATCTGCTGGAATACTGCTGGGCATCACAATAACCATTTTTTCTTGAAGATTTGATCTATGGTCAGAACATTAGAAAATTTAATTCACGTCTCTATATTTGCAATAATCAATTGAGTGGTTGAAGCAACAAAAGCTCGATATTTGTAAAACATGATGTTGTAACCTCAGGAAGTGACTTTCGGTTAGTAATGAGTAGAAAATGTTTAACTGGAGCAGCGCAGAATACAAGAAACTCAAAAACTTAAGATGAGCGATGTTGAACAATAATATGTTGCCTGACTGCAGCTTGATTTGGTGTCATAATGTGAACAATTGGCGCAGCTTAAGATCTCTCCAGACTCGTAGAAAAGTACAATAAAATTACAGTATTGGGAACTAAGACGACATATCTTCTGAATGACAAGCTCATTAACACTAAATGTTTCAAAACGGGTTATATTTATATCAAATAAAAAATATTTGGAGTGTCTAAGATAAAATATTTGAGATTTTTTACACTAAATTTCAAATTGGAGCTTAATTTAAGGATAAATCATTTCCAAATCTCTTTCAAGGTTGCGTCCAACAACTATATTACTACATGTATGTTAAGAAGTATAAAGTTTTGTGGTCGCTTTAATGTTTCAATATAGTGGTAAATTTATGTTTCGGCATTGTGGTCAATTCTAGTTTCGGCAATGTGGTCAATACAGATTTCTTGGCACTGTGGTCAGTACAGGTTTTTAGCATTTTGGTCAGTACAGGTTTCGGCATTGTGGTATTTTGGCATTGTGGTGCAGTTTATGTGTAGGTGAATGTTACTGGTGACAGACGTGAAAATGTGTTCTTGTTGTACTCCTGCACCGGCATTTTTCGGCGTTATGGTATTTGCATGCTCTAGTCATTTGGCTTTGTAGTACACCACATTTTTTTCTCTTTCGCAGTTATTATCAATCCAGCTATCGACATTGTGGTTGTCATCGTTACTGTACATTTGATGTGGTAGTATTTCGGCATTGCGGTGCAGTTCCTGTAAGTGGATTTGTAAGTGTTATTTAAAATGTGAGATCATGATTGAGGTGCAGAAACATTGGAGTGCAGACTTATATATACCATCACTGTCATGTCAATTCCACCGTTAAATGGCAAGTTTCAGAGAGACAAAATTATGTATAACATGATGAAAGCACAGTGAAGCAAGAAGAAAACAATAATGGACGAAGAGATGAGGAGACTGAGTTTCACACATACTCAAATCCCCCTGGGAGGTCGAAGCCCATATAGCAAGCTGCGCATAAGTCTGATGACAGTAAATCATGTGTCCATTGCATTTTAAAGCAATTAAAGTATAGGTGCTATATTCTCACATTGCTTAACGTTCTGAATGAAGACGATACACTTGAGAGCGTAGAATTTCTTGAACGTATAATGAACTTGTACATTTACAACGATAATTAAATTACATGATCGTGTGTACTGGGTCAATGAAAATCCCCACATTCATGCAGAACAAGCTGTTATTCTTCCTGTGTTAACAGTGTGATGAAATTTGTCTCCCGGTGGTCTTGAGCGGCTATTCTTCATTGATGTAACAGTGACATGTGAAAGTTACCATGTAATTTTGCATGTAAGCATTGTGATAGATTTTCGCCAACTCTTCCTTGGAGACTCCTGACTATTCAAGCAAGTCAGTGCACCACCACATTACCATCGAAAAATACTGCCCCTTCTGGATGAAACACTGGTCGCAAGGTTAATACGTCGACGAGAAATTTTGAGTATTCACTCAGATATCCATATATATTGCGGAAAGTTCTTATCTTAGGGGAACTATGAATTGCACCCTGTACACCACCAAGTTACGGACACTTGTTGCCATGAGAGACATTGTCACCGTCTGTGAATCCACTCGCATGGAACCTTACGCACTGTTTGTCCGTATGTACTAAATCTTTGCAGATGATTTCTTTCTGCTGATGCCCGATATTTTTCAGATTTCTGTGTATTGTTAACATTCTCACACACTAAATGTTTTCCTTATACCATCAAATGCAAGCAGCCCCATATTATTGTCTCCAAAATTTTCTGTTGTTTCATGTCAAAAACTATAAACNTTTTCTGTTGTTTCATGTCAAAAACTATAAACATTAATTTAGGACAATCCGTATAAGCAACGAGAACAGCCCTGACAAATCAGAAAGTAGTGTGTCCCTTGTTTGAACAGGAGTACTAGGCAATATTTTATATTGCATGTAAATCTCTTGGTACGTTTTAAAGTATGTGGTGATCTACGGGAAAAACCGGTAGCTNGCAATATTTTATATTGCATGTAAATCTCTTGGTATGTTTTAAAGAATGTGGTGATCTACGGGAAAAACCGGTAGCTATATCATCAGCACTTGCAAGATGGATTTTAGATGTTCGTGAGTTTATCTTAACAACTGTATGACTTGGATAACGTACATGCATTTTTCTTCTTTTCTCAAGTAGTATTGGTTTACTCGACATGTGGAAAATGCTCCTCAAAGTACTTACAAATAAATTTTTCGAAATTATTCATGGAATTAGTGTTTTTAGAGGATTGCAATAAATTTGCCCACATGCATGTGTTTGTCTACAACACATTCGTCCTTAAACAAACCCAGCGTTTCCAGAAAAATGGTTTACTGTTAAAATAACATCCTGCAAAGTCAAACATAGTGCATATGCTTACTGTTAAAATAACATCCTGCAAAGTCAAGCATAGTGCATTTGCTTACTGTTAAAATAACATCCTGCAAAGTCAAGCATAGTGCATTTGCTTACTGTTAAAATAACATCCTGCAAAGTCAAGCATAGTGCATTTGCTTACTGTTAAAATAACATCCTGCAAAGTCAAGCATAGTGCATTTGCTTACTGTTAAAATAACATCCTGCAAAGTCAAGCATAGTGCATTTGCTTACTGTTAAAATAACATCCTGCAAAGTCAAGCATAGTGCATTTGCTTACTGTTAAAATAACATCCTGCAAAGTCAAGCATAGTGCATTTGCTTACTGTTAAAATAACATCCTGCAAAGTCAAGCATAGTGCATTTGCTTACTGTTAAAATAACATCCTGCAAAGTCAAGCATAGTGCATTTGCTTACTGTTAAAATAACATCCTGCAAAGTCAAGCATAGTGCATTTGCTTACTGTTAAAATAACATCCTGCAAAGTCAAGCATAGTGCATTTGCTTACTGTTAAAATAACATCCTGCAAAGTCAAGCATAGTGCATTTGCTTACTGTTAAAATAACATCCTGCAAAGTCAAGCATAGTGCATTTGCTTACTGTTAAAATAACATCCTGCAAAGTCAAGCATAGTGCATTTGCTTACTGTTAAAATAACATCCTGCAAAGTCAAACATAGTGCATATGCTTACTGTGGACAATTATGGTTGCATATAGTGCAGTTTTGTTGTGGTATTGAGAGAAAATGGTTGTCTTTTCATGAAAATTTATTTGGTTTACTGAGTTAAAAGTCTTGATAGCCTATAAAATTAGCATATATTATTCTTGGCGGAACATTGGACTTCCACCTATAGAATGATTTCCTGTCATCAAATTTGGATTGTGGTTATTTTTCGGACAGAAAATATGGATAAAAACCAACGTAATTTTCATCACTGCAATATGGGTGCAGTTAGATACAAATTTATTTAAATCGTTTTTGCATTTTTGCAGAATATTTTTTTTTTGGAATGATAAAAAATATTATTTTTGTATGTTTCATTTTCTAAATGATATAAATTTCTAGTTTAACAATATAACTACTCTCTTAAATTGCTTTTATTTTAAAAAACTGAAAATTGTGTACCCGGAAATTAATGGCACGGTTTATTTACTTTGTTTTTTGTCCTAAAATGACGGCACTTACGACGCTTTGACGAAACTCTAAAGATCCTCATAATTACCAGTTTCAAACCCCACCAACAACTAAAATGCTTGCTAATTTACATATCAGTTTAGTCACCTACTGTCTAACGCTGTGAGGATAATCTGAAAACTGTAAAATATTTATACGTTCATGGCTTATTGGGTAATACTTGGTATACAGTTTTAAAAAGTATCTCAAAGGCAACAACGTTTATGTGTTCTGCGAAAGGAAAATCAATGGAATAATTAAGTTTTAATTAAAATTTAAATTATAAACATTTATAAAACATAAAGACCATATAAACTATAAAAAAAAATATTCTGAAATATATATTTACCATATGTTGATTCAAAATAATAGTTTTTAGTAAACCTGACATATGTAAGTTGCATAATAAAATGGGACTTCATAAATGTTGAAATCGTTATTAATATTATAAATGCAAAAGTGTGTTTGTTTGTGTGTTTGTCCTTATTTCACGACGTAACGTAGCAACGGATCGAAGTGATTTTTTATACAGGGAGGCAGTGTGCACATGGAAGTGACATAGGCTACTTTTTATCCTGAAAACATGTATAATTTTCTCAAGGGAAAAATTTTTTGTAAAAAAGCGCCCGACTTACAATGCTGCGTCAATGGAAGTTGTTAGTGTGGGACGAAGTCGCAACGGATCAACGGAACGATGTGATTTTTTGCACAGAGATTGTTGGAGGGCCGGGAAGTGACATAGGCTCCTTTTACCCGATATCTCTTTCCCTCGGAAAATTATTATTAGAAAATGAAATGTACACAAGCGGAATAACAATGGAACGTTTCAACCAAGCAACAGATCGATATAATTTGTTGCCCAGAAATAGTCGGAGGGCTCGATAGTCATATTGGCTACTTTTATCGCGAAAAAATATCTCAAATATTTACAAACGATAATAGTGAATCAAGTGGGAAAAAAGTTTGCAGTGTGCGCGCTCTCTTGTAATACGCTGTCTAAACCGTTAAAGGTGGAACAATATCATGAAGTAAAGAATTCTGTAGAATAAATAGACCTCAAAAAAATCCGCAGTAGCATATATCTATCTACAACAGAGAAATAATAATATAGTGTTTTTACCATTTAATTCACCAAGACATTGTGTTACTAAGTAAACTGTATAGAATCAGTTGTTAAATTTAACTGTATTAAAAAAAAAAAAAATTTAACAATAATTCTGAAGTTTACGTGAGCGGAGAAGTGGGCATAGATAGAAAACAATATAGTTGCTTGCTTTCTTCTTGTCACCTATAAAGTGTATAAAACATATGAGTCTCATAATAAATTAGCAAAGGTCACTTAAGGATACTTTTAAATACCAGAATACTTCGCACGAAATGGGAATTGAAAAGGTTTCGCAGCAATTTTATGCATGAGCCGTTCAGAAAAATACTACTAAGAAGATATATTTCACTCAACATTTTAAAAGCGTCTGGTTTGGAAACCATAATTTTGCTGCACCTCCGACACCGTGGCGGAATGTCATTACATTGCGGGGAGAAATTTTTTGTTATTTATAGTTTGAGTCCGATCCTTACTCGATATTAAGTCTTGCGCAGGCACGTAGCACTGCCGACAGTATTTTTTCATGGTATTCGAGTTTTTCTGTTGAAGCCGCGGTGGTGTAGTGATCAGACAACTCGCCTCACACCAAGGAGAAACGGGTTATATTCCCGGTGGTGTCGCTCCGGTATTTTCGCATGTGGGTATTGTGCCGGACGTTGCCGATGGCCGGGTTTTTTTTATCAGAGATCTCCCGTTTCCCCCTCTTGCATTCCGGCGCTGCTCCATACTCCCCTCACTTCACCCACATCGGCTCTCCACTCCACTAGACTGTGTCTCTAGCAACATAGTTGGGTTGTTGGAACGCAACAGGTCCCATATCTCGTAGCCTCACTCAGCAAACAGTAGGGTGTAAGCGTCACTCCAGTTCTACGGCGGACGAGGAACAGACAAGACATGCAGAACTTCGTGCTGCCGGACGCCAACGGGAATTCCGTTCGCTGGCATTGAACGCTGCCATGTCGTGCAACTTCACCCGCGTGCCATGTATTCCTCAAATTAGCATAACTTTAAAAGTCTCAAAGTTAAAGAGCAACGTCTCGTTAAAGTTGATTCTCCTCCAGGTAATATTTTAGGCAGGACGGGCTTAACATTTGCAGGTGCTGAATTGTCTCCGTTTCTGGTTGATGAAGTGTGACGGCCAGGAATAATACTTTTTAATACACACATATATATTTAATTTAAAGAATGATGTGGTTATGTTTTACAAAATTTTATATTTATAAAACAAACGTTGTATGATATTTTTAGTGTTAGCATTTATTTTGANGTGGTTATGTTTTACAAAATTTTATATTTATAAAACAAACGTTGTATGATATTTTTAGTGTTAGCATTTATTTTGAATACATTTGAAATTAATACATTTGAAATTTAAACATTTTAAAATGAAAAAAATTATTACTTATACAATAAAGAATATTGTCATTTAATTCGGAATTTAAAACCTCTGTTTCTTCATTAAAATGCCAATAATTTCCCTAGACGATGATGCTTCTCTGCCTGAAGTTAAGACGATCTTCCATATACTAGAGATGTTTTCGGGATTGGGTTATAGATACTCAGGAGCTATAAAGGCATTGCTGCCATCCGCTAAAAATACGCTAAAGCCGTTATGCACAAGACATTGAACTGGCGTTGAATTTTTTCTTCGTGTTGCGGTGACCTTACCATTTTATTGCAGGTGTTTATAAATGATTAGTACATGCTCATGTCGTAGTTGCGGTCATGTCTTGGTAGTATATTTAAGATACAGGAGTTTCATAAATCTGTATTTCAATATATATTTGAGGGTTGCGAAGTAGTATATATGTTGATGCTGAATTCTACCAACAAATTGCGTGAGGTGATTCTTTATTAAAAATTAAGTGTCAAATGTATAAGACACTTGGCACCAAAACTAAATATTAAGGGCAAAATAAGTCAGTGACATTTTTGAATATATTTTTGCGAAATATCGGAAACCAGGTAAAATTATAGTACAATTAGCAGAATATTTTTTTATGTTATTGAGATATTTTACCTAAGAGCAAACTCACATTAATAACAACACTCACAGTTAACAAATTAACAGTGAAGGCCACACTCTTATTGCCGGCAACTTATTTACGTCGGGAATTATAAACGTTGGATGCCGTTTTAATGAGCACTATGACCTGCGAAACAAAAATAGTCCCTTTATTGAAACTGCCCAGGAACCACCATTTTCGAAGTACATGGTGGTGGAGAACAAGCGCCTCTACCAATGGAAAGAGAGGTACACTATGTTCACAACATTGCTAACCGGTCAGCTTTTGACCGAGCCCTGCTTGGAAAGCTCCAAGTGTAACATGGTGAGNGTGGTTATGTTTTACAAAATTTTATATTTATAAAACAAACGTTGTATGATATTTTTAGTGTTAGCATTTATTTTGCATACATTTGAAATTAATACATTTGAAATTTAAACATTTTAAAATGTACAAAATTATTACTTATACAATAAAAAATATTGTCATTTAATTCAGAATTTAAAACCTCTGTTTCTTCATTAAAATGCCAATAATTTCCCTACACGATGATGCTTCTCTGCCTGAAGTTAAGACGATCTTCCATATACTAGAGATGTTTTCGGGATTGGGTTATAGATACTCAGGAGCTATAAAGGCATTGCTGCCATCCGCTAAAAATACGCTAAAGCCGTTATGCACAAGACATTGAACTGGCGTTGAATTTTTTCTTCGTGTTGCGGTGACCTTACGATTTTATTGCAGGTGTTTATAAATGATAAGTACATGCTCATGTCGTAGTTGCGGTCGTGTCTTGGTAGTATATTTAAGATACAGGAGTTTCATAAATCTGTATTTCAATATATATTGGAGGGTTGCGAAGTAGTATACATGTTGATGCTGAATTCTATCAACAAATTGCGTGAGGTGATTCTTTATTAAAAATTAAGTGTCAAATGTATAAGACACTTGGCACCAAAACTAAATATTAAGGGCAAAATAAGTCAGTGACATTTTTGAATATATTTTTGCGAAATATCGGAAACCAGGTAAAATTATAGTACAATTAGCAGAATATTTTTTTATGNTGAATATATTTTTGCGAAATATCGGAAACCAGGTAAAATTATAGTACAATTAGCAGAATATTTTTTTATGTTATTGAGATATTTTACCTAAGAGCAAACTCACATTAATAACAACACTCACAGTTAACAAATTAACAGTGAAGGCCACACTCTTATTGCCGGCAACATATTTACGTCGGGAATTATAAACGTTGGATGCCGTTTTAATGAGCACTATGACCTGCGAAACAAAAATAGTCCCTTTATTGAAACTGCCCAGGAACCACCATTTTCGAAGTACATGGTGGTGGAGAACAAGCGCCTCTACCAATGGAAAGAGAGGTACGCTATGTTCACAACATTGCTAACCGGTCAGCTTTTGACCGAGCCCTGCTTGGAAAGCTCCAAGTGTAACATGGTGAGNCTATGTTCACAACATTGCTAACCGGTCAGCTTTTGACCGAGCCCTGCTTGGAAAGCTCCAAGTGTAACATGGTGAGGGCCAGAGGAACTTGGACGAAAGAGTCCAACTCTTAACAAAGATTGCCCAGGACACTTGCGAGGAAAATCTCCGGAAAACCTCTCAGGGACTTCCCAAACTGTATTGGTGGGATAAGGACCTGTAAGCCGAAAGGAATATATTGAGGAGTGAGAGAAGAAAGCTACACAGGCTTAGAAATGAGGAGAGAGAATTATCCTCAAGGAATTACACAGCTAAAAAGCAGGCTTACTTCGGCAGGGTTCGGAAGAAGAATGCTAGGTCATGGGAGGACTTTGTTACACGTGCTGGTAACGAGGATCCATTCGGAATTGCATACAAACTGGCAGCAGACAACGTTAAAAGGGCCACCCACCGCCATGTATGAAGATAGATGGTAACCTGATAACAGACCAGAAAGAGTCTATTGAGGTGTTGCTCAACACACTTCTACATGATGACTCCAGAGGGGGAGGAGCACATTGCAAAGAGGCAGTCAACGGGAATAGTTCCTGAAGAACTGGATGCTCCAGAATTCTATTTGGATGTATTGACCTCAGTCATATATAAAATGAAACACGGGAAATCACCAGGGATAGATGGAGTCACGGCTGAGATCCTCAAAAGGTTTTACTCCCGAATCAAGGAAATTCTTTTGGGCATAATTAATGACTGTCTTCGAGGCGGTGTGTTTCTCTACCCTTGGAAACTGGGATGCTTGAGAATCTTGTACAAGGGCAATAATAAGAAGCTGGATGACCCCAAGTCGTACAGACCGTTGAGGTTGCTTCTGGTACTGGGCAAAGTATACGAAAAACTGTTTAACATGAGATTAATCATGGCACTGGAAGTGGAAGGCACGCTGAATGATCATAAATACGGCTTCAGAAGAAGAATGGGCACAGACTTTGCTCTTCATGATGTGATGAAGAGAATAAGGGAATCCTCAACNGGCATAATTAATGACTGTCTTCGAGGCGGTGTGTTTCTCTACCCTTGGAAACTGGGATGCTTGAGAATCTTGTACGAGGGCAATAATAAGAAGCTGGATGACCCCAAGTCGTACAGACCGTTGAGGTTGCTTCTGGTACTGGGCAAAGTATACGAAAAACTGTTTAACATGAGATTAATCATGGCACTGGAAGTGGAAGGCACGCTGAATGATCATTAATACGGCTTCAGAAGAAGAATGGGCACAGACTTTGCTCTTCATGATGTGATGAAGAGAATAAAGGAATCCTCAACAAAATATGTTATGGCCATATTTTTGGCCATCTCTGGCACTTTTGACAATGTCTGGTGGCCGGAAGTGATGCATTGGCTGAAAACGAAGAAGTGCCTGGCCTACATCTACAGGATTCTCCAGGACTTCTTCAGGGAGAGATGGAGTATTTACTTTTCCAACAAAACACAAGTCAGAAAACGACTAACGAAGGGGTGCCTTCAGGGGCCGGTTTTAGGACCGATCCTATGGAACATCCTTTTCGATGGATTTCTGGAACTGTATCTTCCGCCTGGGTGCACAGTATTTGGGTACGCAGACGATGGTCTGATATTGGTTGCTGGCAACTCCAGAAAAGAACTTGAAACAAAGTCTGCTGACATCGTGGACAAGACCTGGAGGTGGTCCAGAGCTACCAAATTGAAGTTCTCAATAGATAAGACCAAGATTATTCTGGTAAAAGGAGGAACTCAAGAGATACCTAACTGTGTACTTTGGTAGGAGCTCAGTGGGATACGTACAGGAGTTCAAGTATCTCGAAATCATTATGGACGATAAAATGAGCTTCTTGACGCACAGTGAGTACGTGTCACGGAAGGCAGTTGTGGTTTTCCAAAAACTATGGCGGATTGGCAACACCAACTGGGGCCTTAATTATAGAACCTTGCGTACTATTTATANGTGGTTTTCCAAAAACTATGGCGGATTGGCAACACCAACTGGGGCCTTAATTATAGAACCTTGCGTACTATTTATAGGGTGGTGTTTGAGGCCATTATATCCTACGGCGCTGTGATGTGCCACCACAGAGAAGAACTTTCGTGGCACAGAAGGAAATTCATCAGTGTTCAAAGGGCGGCATTGTTGACCGTGGCAAGTGCATATAACACTGTGCCCAATGAGTCACTCCCGGTAATACTTGGTGTGTTACCTGCAGACATGCTGGTTTAGTGTAGAGGACTGATGGCGGAGAGAGCACGAGCCGGAAGGCGGTCTAAAGAAAAGAAGGAAGACACATTGGATGGAATCATGAAAAGTGACAAGAGAGGTGGACGAGTTCTGATAAAGGTTGACAAACGTACGAACTGCTACCTGATGTCAGGGAGAGACTACGCTGCAAATGGATAAGATGCAGATGTACACTGCATGCAGATGTACACTGGCCACGGTAACTTCAAGGCGAAGTTACACAGCTTTCAGCTTGTGCAATCTCCGCTGTACGAAGTGTGTGGATTAGATGAATCAGTCCAGCACGTAATAACGGAATGCCTTAAGACTGACGACATTAGGAAATGGTCGGAGGAGAAAACCGAAGAAAAAGTCATTCACTAAGGAATTGGAAATGTAATGGTAAATAAAGAACTGCACAATCTTTGGAATGAATTAGCTACAAAGATAGGCAGAAGATTGAAATAATTCGATAAATGGAACGAGCGAATTTCTGATTACCCATAATGAGGTAATTAGGTAAAAGCTTAACAAAAGCAAGTCAGAATACCCCATATTGGCGAGGAGGACCGGTTTTTAAATGAGAAAACCGATAGAATACCGAGTATCGGCACTAAGAAAAGTGAATGGCCCGAAGAGAACAAGAGGAGAAAGTGCCATACACTGTCTTACTCATCCGAGTACAGTTGCAATGCGGGAGGAAGGAGGGTGCACTGGCCTTCGGGCCTTAAAGACCTGTCTCTCTGCACTGCATTAGGTCATGTCAGCCCCAATCTTCCAATATTTATCAAACCTCTCTCCACAAACGCAAAAGTAATGTGGTGTGGCTGCTGTTTGTGCGGAAATCGTATCCTGTACATTCTGTACGCTTTTCGTGTCAATTTCCCTCTGCCGAACCGTAGACAAGTAAGATATCTGTCAGTTCCGGCCACATAAACGTAGGATAGTATTAGTGAAATACATGTATAACGCTTCCACAGCCTGTATGCGAATGTTTTATACTACATGGTGTATTTAAAAAATAGTTTGAGGTATTTTCGCAAACAAAGGTTCTGAACGTGTTGCATTATGGGGAAATTGCTTTCAACTAGTGGCATGTCGTTTGTCACAAGTAACATTTATTTATGCGGGAATAATACAGAAAGGCTAACTGTACGATTCTAGTTTGTTGTTTTCATGTCTCGTCGAAAGTAAGGTCATTGGTCACTCGAATATACAACAAAGCACCTGAAAGGAACTGGGAAAGAATTCGGCCATGGCCTTTATTAAAATCCGTCCCAGCGTATGCATGAAGTAACTTTGGGAAAACTTTGTTAACTGAATTCTGAAGGCATGACCAGGATTCGAACCAGCGTCCTCCCGAATGCGAGTCAAAAAGTTTACTGTTTCCACACTTCGTTGGGTCACTGAATCATTAATAACGGGGTATGTTTATACGAACCCTCAGGACTCATAAACCTTTGATTCTTGTTGATTTAACAGTATGAACAAGGTAACACACAGAGCCTCTAGTCGGAATTGCCAAGGACCACCGTTTTCGTACAAAACGCACATACGTAAAGCTTCGGCTGCAGTGCTACATGTTCAGGCGCATTGACAATAATCTCAACGGTACACCGCAGGGACAGCAATACACTTCAAGGCTTGTAGGCAATATAAATATTTTGTGTAGGGAATCTCACACTGACTGTTTCCAGGAACACATTTTCGGATGTAGAATCGTAAGACTTTTAATGCTTGGTTATTGTTGTTTACAGTACGTATTAAATGTCCTCTAGCTTTGTCTGTGCTGTAGGAACAGCAGCTTACGATACACGCATGTAAGACGTATTGAATACATGCGATGCACTGTATCGGAATCTATCAGAATATTTGTGTACGTTTTAACGAAAACTGTGGGTTCTAGGCAGTTTCAACAAGGGGATCATTTTTGTTTCGTAGGACATAATGCTAAATAAATCACCATCAAACCTTTATATTCATCGACGGTTACTTAGTTAGCGGAAAAAGAAGTTGGCCACCCCTGTTGTTTATATAACGGGGAGTTTAATTAATGGTTGCTTCCTATTAAGTTCAATATCCCGATAAAATAAAACAACGTTCCACGAATTTTATTTTCGTTTCGCGTCGTATCCGGTATTTCGCAAAACTAAATTNCAATATCCCGATAAAATAAAACAACGTTCCACGAATTTTATTTTCGTTTCGCGTCGTATCCGGTATTTCGCAAAACTAAATTCAAAAATCTCCATTTTCAGAGACATATTTCACACTTGAAATTTTGTTNAGCGGAAAAAGAAGTTGGCCACCCCTGTTGTTTATATAACGGGGAGTTTAATTAATGGTTGCTTCCTATTAAGTTGAATATCCCGATAAAATAAAACAATGTTCCACGAATTTTATTTTCGTTTCGCCTCGTATCCGGTATTTCGCAAAACTAAATTCAAAAATCTCCATTTTCAGAGACATATTTCACACTTGAAATTTTGTTTAGTTTCAAAGTGTCCTATGTATTTGCCGCTTTATTTTGCATAAAGAATCACATCACAAAGTTTGTCGGAACGAATTAGGTCCTATCATTTATTCACTGCTCATGATAATTTTAATACGAGATTCCGCCCTCGTCTGGCGTATGTTTTTTCATAGGGTTATATATTGGGGAGATATTTAATAGTTTCGACAAAATCGAAGTATTTAAGACATTCACAAATGCAGTTCAAGCGCCAGGTATGTGACCTTCATAATAAAGTAACGAGACATTTTCTACGTCAAGGAAGAATATGAGATTATAACAAATTGTAAACTATGAAAGGAAAATGAAGTCTTCAAAGAGGAAAGAGGGTGAAAATGATGGGTATGAGAGGTTCCAAATACCTTTGAGGTCGTTATTGATCTATAAAAACTGGAGCATTAGAGAGAAAACAACTACTTAATTGATAATTTTTTTTCTGCTGACGCTTTTTTTTGTGGAATGGTTTCATGACATTTGGAAGAGAATAATGCCAAATAAATTATAGATATTAAGGCACTAGTATGAGCGGACAACACTATTACGGGTCGTGATGCGTAGTAAGGCGATCGTATATAACTTCTACCTTTATATGTAGGAACTCATACTTCCCTTGCAAGTTATTTATTTACACTGCCTTACTTANAAATCGAAGTATTTAAGACATTCACAAATGCAGTTCAAGCGCCAGGTATGTGACCTTCATAATAAAGTAACGAGAAATTTTCTACGTCAAGGAAGAATATGAAATTAGAAGAAATTGTAAACTATGAAAGGAAAATGAAGTCTTCAAAGAGGAAAGAGGGTGAAAATGACGGGTATGAGAGGTTCCAAATACCTTTGAGGTCGTTATTGATCTATAAAAACTGGAGCATTAGAGAGAAAACAACTACTTAATTGATAATTTTTTTTCTGCTGACGCTTTTTTTTGTGGAATGGTTTCATGACATTTGGAAGAGAATAATGCCAAATAAATTATAGATATTAAGGCACTAGTATGAGCGGACAACTCTATTACGGGTCGTATATAACTTCTACCTTTATATGTAGGAACTCATACTTCCCTTGCAAGTTATTTATTTACACTGCCTTACTTAAAATATATTTAATGGAAAAATTAGATTAGTTAATTTATGAATGATGGTAATCTTAAGACATTTCCACCGTTAGGAAAAGCCTCCTAGAAGAAAGGAGGTGTGAGTATACATCAAAAGAATGGTGATAAAAATGTTATGAGTTATTTAAAACAATGAAACATGCATGTACTGGCTTTGGTTTAGCTATAAGATATTTCTAATAAGTGATTTTGAATTCAAGAATGGAAGAAAAATTTGGGAAAAGTCTTTTTTGGCGATATGAATAAATGTCACTTTATATATCACTTAAGGTTTAATTAGTTGATTTTAGAATTACGTGTCTCATATTGCCGATTATATTCAAGTTTACACACATTGCCTTTTCAGATTCTTTACAAAGTTTTTTTTTAAACTTAAGAGATACGGTGTCAGATTTGTCTCAAAAGAAAACTCTACATTTATATTTTAGAGCTTATTTTTATCTTACATCCCTAATTCGGGAGTCATAACGCACACAAAATTTCTTCAGAATTTCACAATCTGAAAAAAAAAAAAACTCTTGCGAAAGATATAATTGTTTGACAAATTGTTCTTCATCAGGGTTTCAAATATGTTATCGTATTTTATTATACTACAAAGTCACCTTCCACGGTCCGGTTTTCAAATATTGTATATAATCATTTACATGCCATCATCAGTACTTTATCTCAGTTTCTCTTGACGTGTCACAATCATATGGTAATAAATTTTATAATAAACATTTATAAAATCATTACGTAACAAGTGAGTATGGTGAAAATGTCTTAATTTAACATGTACGAAATTATAATGCATTTTAATTTCTGGGACGGTATATTTGTTATTTAAATCAAAGGTAGGCATGGTACATATCCATTAATTCAGCATGAAATAAGATATCAGAACAATAAATTTGATGGCTGAAGCTTTTGATAAGTTGATGAAAAACTGAAAGCTATATTGTGTTATTTGTGAAGGGAGCAAAATATAAATTTCTCGGAACATATTACATTGGAAGCAACTGTCCTGCAAAGTAATGGGTACTTTTAATTAAATATTTCAAAATTTCACTTATAGTAAGTCTTTCTGAATTTGACAGTGTTAACTCTACTTAATTACAAAAGAAATATTTAGTAATGAGTTAAATATTTTGATAACGTTTTTGGACAAGAAGACCCTAGATCTGAAATACGGCACATATTATGACCGGTTAATTTAATGCCAGGAATGATTAATGCAGTCTATAAACCAAGTAGTGCAAAATCATTTAAACGTCGCGCATCATCGGTCACTCATTAGTTCTGCCACTGCGAAGAGTTTAGAGTGACTCTTTTGTCTTCATCCACATTATCAGATATATCGTCATTTAGTTCCTTAAAGATTGATTCTCAACTCCTGTTCTTAGTCTCCAGAAAGCAGCAGAAGTTGAAGTCTCTCATTGCCAAGCAGATAGCCACGAAATGTCAGTAACGGCCGTCCATACCGATAGTCTCTTAGGTTGTAAGGAAGATTAATGCCTTCAGAAAATATAGCATGTTGAAGACGCAAATACAGAAGGATATTGCTGTGTTTTTAATGGCAGGAGGAAATATCTCCCCGATGATTAGCAACGGTAAGATCCCACCACCCATGCATTATAGACACTGAACATGCACAGGCTGGTCACCGAGAGCCGGCCACAGCTCGCCACGTCATCTTCACCATTCTTAAAGTCGAATATGATTGCCAGGATAAACAAGGTAACCGCCTGTGAGAAGTGTTCACCTAGTAGATGCACCCCCCTTCCTGCACAGTCTACGAGTAAAGAAGCAATGCAGACTCCGAGCATCATAATCGCTTCCACATTGATGGTTGAAATGTAAGGTGACAGACCGCTTTCTGACTCTTGGAAGATCGTGACAGTGTAGGTGATAACAACAATAATGCCGGTCAGCTGATTGTTCGCCACTAGATCCATGCCTATCATTGTTGCCTTTTGAGCGTCTCTATTACATAAATTCCTCTTTTATAAATATCCTATCAACCAGGGTTACATGAGCATTCGTGTCAAGATTTTCGTCCCTTTGGACATTAAGAATCTCCTTTAGTCGAAGCCACTATCTCATATTCATGGCTTCAGACTTTTTGCCACACATGGGCAACGTACGCCTGAGATTCCGGAAACCTACTGAAAACAACGAGGAAAACCACTGGAATAGCGAAGTACAGAATTTAATGACCAGAAATTAAGTATAAGAACGAACGACCTATGTAAAGAGCACCCCACCACATATTAACCGGTTAGTAAGAGATCCCAAAGACCTTTGAATATCGTCGTAGACGATCTCAGCAACATATATGGAGCAAAGTATATTTCAAACATAAGCAGTGAATCCTGCAAAAAAAAAAACACCATATTTATTGAACAACTGTAATGGTGGTTTCCATATACACTATAATTGCTAATGGCAATTTTTTAATGTGAAATTATTTTTTAAAATTTTATCATATTATCTGAAACAGTAACCACACAAAGAAATAGCAATTAATATTGTATGAAATGCAAATATTTAATTAACTTACTACCTATTTAATTTTTCTTTAAAATTTTGTGCTCAACCTATAATTTGTATAAGTAGACTCCTACTGCAGATTTGTACTTCCTTTGCAGAATTAACCTCTTAGGTATTAAAATCAAATATTTTCGCCATGATTGCCCCAGTTACTGAAGCAGGTTATACCTTACAAGAAACACTAATATTTACATAACAGAGACACAGAGAGCTGCTGTGTTTTATAATCGATAGCACTTCCAAGAAATAAGGCAGATATCTGCTTACTTTAGCCACACATTTACGCATTGAAACAACCAAGCCGAAATAGTTTGCCACAACATCCAGTTATTATTTATTACAGCGTATTCGCTACCTATTTCAAATGCAGCCACTACACAGAATCTCCCTGCAATAAATACGCTTACTTTAATAATGATAAATAAGAAACAATATAGTTACTAGGTTGTGTTGCGGTCTCTTGTTGGAGTATCATATGCCAGCCATTACGGCTATTAGCCAGAAGAACTGAGATAGTTAGCTCTGCCGGTTTCCCATAACGTTCATGTCTGGAAGAAAATTAACCACATGTAATAGATATGAACGCAATTTTCCTGTAAATTTAAATCGCAAAATAAAACCATTGCAACCCGAAAAGTAAACTTCGGAAAATAATATCCTTGTGGCACAAATTTTTAAATGGCAAGAAATATTTCTTCTATTTTCGTATGTTTGTATATGAGTTGCCTTGAAGGATATATCATTATACTTCAAAATTAGTTTTATTACTGTTTGTCATTCCTCTCGCTGAACTAATCGGCTCGGGATGAGACTTCGTTAACAAGGAACTCTATTTCCTTTTTTATGGTACAATTTTACAGTTTTCTTACGTAATTTGTCGCCATCTAAAATCACAAAAGAAAAAAATATTGTTTGGAGGCGTATCGTATTGAAACAAAAATTGCGGGCGATGGGTGGCGAATACTATCTCATCTCACCGCTGATGTTCCGCCCCATGGTCACATATTGGTTGGATATTATTTCCGAATTATAAACATTATCAGTATGATTAAACATTTACATCAAGTCACAGCTTATTGCATGTACTTTAGGTCATGTGTATCTGTTGCGACGAAGAGAGACTTTGACTGAAGGTTTGTAAATCACAATGGCTACCTCATCTTTTTCCCGACTTGTTTATTTAGTTATACTGCCCTCTGCTAGTTTCCCGCACAATTCAACACATAATATACTGCTGAAGNTCCCGACTTGTTTATTTAGTTATACTGCCCTCTGCTAGTTTCCCGCACAATTCAACACATAATATACTGCTGAAGGCTGTTCACGGTAAACTGAGCACTTTTTGAATCTATGCATCTTATGTATTCTTCAACAATATGTAAAATTAAAATTGCCATTAGCTATTTTACTTTATTAATGCGTCGGTTAAGTGCAACTACTAGATTATTAGGAAAGTAAATGTTTTTTTTTAATTCGCTATTTCTTTCTTTGGTAAGAAAGAGTGAGTTTCTACGCCTTAATCTAGGCATAACCTAGATTAAAAATTAAAAAACAAATGTTATAAATTGAGTGTTAACCAAGGTTTAACTAACCCTTCTGATTCAACGTCAAGACATGAAACTGCTCTTCTTCCGTCGTTGCCAGCTTAGCTGGGCGCAAGCCGGTCAGTGTTCCCGTTAAAATATATGCAGGCAGTGACAGTCATAGTTCACAAAGATTGATTTCAAAAGTGCTCACTTTACCGTGAATAGTCTTTTTACCGCTTTGCCCTGCTATCCTGTTCAGCCCCGAGTTCCTCTACATACTGAATGTTTTAGATTGATATTATCGTTCTTTTTTTTTGCATTTACATAGTTTATTTTTTCTACTGCAGTTATAACAAAACTTCGAAAAATCCTTTATCTTTTCTAAATACTGACAGAGCTACGTCGTATATTTTGAGGGATCTAAAGAATTATTTGGACTTTGTTGGTGTCGCGACGAGTTCAACGACACTAAACAGTCTCTAGGAATCGGGCAAGCTGGGAAATATGTTAGTATTCTATTAAAACCATTCGAATTAGCAATAATCAATATGAAAATCGATTTATGTCATTGGAAATTGGCACTGTCAATAACGCATTACTAGCGTACATACATATATTAACCTGTAGCGGCAACCATGAAGTATACACCACAGTTTCACTGTGCTTGCAGCGCTTCTAGCGACTTGGCTCGCCCATCAGTCTGTGGTGCAGCATTATTGGTATCGGCTAGTTTTTTCTTTCATTTAAAGTTATTTCTTGTTTATTAACTGTCATTTTAATGATTACATTCGCCCTTCTGAGAGTATAACTATGGTTCATATCAAAAACGCATTTTTATATACTTAGTAACAGGAGTTTGCATAAATGTTTGTAGTTGATGTGCAATATTTTTATTTTCATAAGATACATAGTTGTTGGGGATTCTAACGAATTTAGGGGAAACCAGAAACCTACGTCCAGCTATCTTAATGAGTTGTACAGGCCGATATAGAGACGATATATGAACAAACAATATATTGGCAGCCATTTTGTATTTCGGGTTTCAGGTAACGTTTTTGAAGTTGCAACAGGAATTTTCGAATTCAACATTTCTCAATATTGATATATACATTTCTCCGCAATTATTATGTGAAATATTTCTTTTACTGCAAAAAAATATATTTGTCTGATTGTGTACTAGATTACTTAACACAGTACGTGCAGTCTTTTTACAAAAAATAAAAGGCATACATATGAGAATGAAAGAGAAGTTAGTATATGGCAAAGGAAAGGAAAAAATTAGTCCATTTCATTGTATTAATTTTAATGTATTATCTTAAACGGAAGCAAATGATCGGGACCTCTATCGCCAATGATGCTACTGTATTAGGTGTATGTATTGAGGAGGAGTTATTACAAACGATTAAGACAGGAACGCATGAGAACAAGCTGAATAATAAATGTATACACCTGTGTATCATAGTTTCATAAAATGTCTTTAAGACTGTGAGTATATAAGAAACCTGCAGTTAATCATGGACCGAAGCGGTGCAGTGGAAACACGTTGGATTCTCGTAAAGGAGGATTCCATTTGATACCATGTCACACATTCTGATATTGGGTTCCCTAATTCTCTCCAAGCGATTACTGGAATTGGTCCTCAACTCAGGCCTTTACCGATTCTTCCCCATTATCGCATGACCGACTAAAACTCTTTCATTTGCAACGAATCCCGCTGCCAACGAGATATATAGAGTCCAATATACTTAATGGAAGAATACCAAATATGAAACGCATGCCAAACTACCGTTCAAACGGATAAATAACTAATCACTGGAGCAGTAGCCAAGACATAATTAGCGTTGTCTCTGAGGTACAGAGGACTGGATACCGAAGATTGAAGTGAGGTTTTATCCTCAACCTCAGTGTAACTGAATTTATGAGTGTCATCTCATATGGTTGTAAACCTACTATAATCCACGAAGANGCGGCAACCATGAAGTATACACCACAGTTTCACTGTGCTTGCAGCGCTTCTAGCGACTTGGCTCGCCCATCAGTCATTGGTATCGGCAAATTTTTTCTTTCATTTAAAGTTATTTCTTGTTTATTAACTGTCATTTTAATGATTACATTCGCCCTANGCAAATTTTTTCTTTCATTTAAAGTTATTTCTTGTTTATTAACTGTCATTTTAATGATTACATTCGCCCTACTTAAAGTATAACTATGGTTCATATCAAAAACGCATTTTTATATACTTAGTAACAGGACTTTGCATAAATGTTTGTAGTTGATGTGCAATATTTTTATTTTCATAAGATACATAGTTGTTGGGGATTCTAACGGATTTAGGGGAAACCAGAAACCTACCTCCAGCTATCTTAATGAGTTTTACAGGCCGATATAGAGACGATATATGAACAAACAATAGATTGGCAGCCATTTTGTATTTCGGGTTTCAGGTGACGTTTTTGAAGTTGCAACAGGAATTTTCGAATTCAACATTTCTCAATATTGATATATACATTTCTCCGCAATTATTATGTAAAATATTTCTTTTACTGCAAAAAAATATATTTGTCTGATTGTGTACTAGATTACTTAACACAGTACGTGCAGTATTTTTACAAAAAATAAAAGGCATACATATGAGAATGAAAGAGAAGTTAGTATATGGCAAAGGAAAGGAAAAAATTAGTCCATTTCATTGTATTAATTTTAATGTATTATCTTAAACGGAAGCAAATGATCGGGACCTCTATCGCCAATGATGCTACTGTATTAGGTGTATGTATTGAGGAGGAGTTATTACAAACGATTAAGACAGGAACGCATGAGAACAAGCTGAATAATAAATGTATACACCTGTGTATCATAGTTTCATAAAATGTCTTTAAGACTGTGAGTATATAAGAAACCTGCAGTTAATCATGGACCGAAGCGGTGCAGTGGAAACACGTTGGATTCTCGTAAAGGAGGATTCCATTTGATACCTGGTCACACATTCTGATATTGGGTTCCCTAATTCTCTCCAAGCGATTACTGGAATTGGTCCTCAACTCAGGCCTTTACCGATTCTTCCCCATTATCGCATGACCGACTAAAACTCTTTCATTTGCAACGAATCCCGCTGCCAACGAGATATATAGAGTCCAATATATTTAATGGAAGAATACCAAATATGAAACGCATGCCAAACTACCGTTCAAACGGATAAATTACTAATCACTGGAGCAGTAGCCAAGACATAATTAGCGTTGTCTCTGAGGTACAGAGGACTGGATACCGAAGATTGAAGTGAGGTTTTATCCTCAACCTCAGTGTAACTGAATTTATGAGTGTCATCTCATATGGTTGTAAACCTACTATAATCCACGAAGACCTGCCATCATTAGGGATCCTGTACGAAGCTATGTGAGAACGTCTTGTTTTTAAAAATTTTCAAGAGATCACGAAGTAAGGTGCAATATTTCGTTTCCTGCCTCTTATCTGTAAATATGNCTTGTTTTTAAAAATTTTCAAGAGATCACGAAGTAAGGTGCAATATTTCGTTTCCTGCCTCTTATCTGTAAATATGTACTAAAATGTCATATTCGTTAAGGGAATACTGGGTGGGTTATGTCTTGCGTCTAAACTTAATTACAGTTCTCGGCTTTTGAGATGCCGTGGTGGTGGAGTGGCTAGAGCGCTCGCCTTCCTATCAAGGAAAACCGGGCCCAGCGTGGTCACTCCCAAATATTTGCACGTGGACGATGCCGCTGATCAGCTGACGATAACGCTGATCTCGGGTGTCTCCCATTTCCCCCACCCTTGCATACTGGCGCTAATTTATACTTACCTCGCTTCAGTCTCATCAGCTCCCAAGACCCCAATGTTTAGAGCCGTTCAAACGTCTCCACTTAGTTTATAAGAACCAAGTCTGTCGCGATGTGTTGCAGGGACCACTTAACACTCGGCGGTATTGTTGCAGCCTCACAAAACATTGCAATTAGCCCACCAGCTTCCTGTTTCGCCGCTCGCACACGTAGGCACGCACGGGTGTTGCGGCTAGCGCGCTGACGGTCAGCAGCGAGTCCAGCCACGGCGCCGAAGACACCGTCATGGNCAGCGAGTCCAGCCACGACGCCGAAGACACCGTCATGGGCGCTCCGCCCACCGGTTTGTTGGCCGACTGCAGAAGGGGGATCGTCTACGACGGCCAGTCGATTGCGAAGCCATACACGAACGACATCATGGTGACTGAACGATAGCAAAAGGGAAAATTATAGAAATGCCACCATAGAATAAATATGAGGGTAGACTGATCTCGCTGGCTCTGTGTCCCAACATTGAATTTCTTTTCTGCAACACGTCTACCGAAAACGGCATGGTTTGAAGTTTAGGTTACAAAATTGATTTGTTAACAAGTACTTAGATATGTTTTTTATATTTCCTCTAACAAATTTGTAATGTAGTTTAGTTAAATTCAGTTGGGTAAAAGAATTTTTTAATATAACATTTTGCATAATTATAAAATAAATATATAAATAAAAACTTACACCACTGTTGACAATGTGACTTAGACAGTTGTGTTATTTTAGGGCAGGTTAATATTGTCTACATGCGCAGAATACGAATAAATGGTCAATCTCGTTTTTAGTCTATGAATGCCCCCCTCACAGTATCAAATGAAACCGTGTATAAAATTAACGTATTACAGACGGGCGGGAACTATGGCAGTTTTTAAATCGCTATCGCTTTTTATTTTGGAAAAGTAATATGATATCGTTACGGCCCCAAATCGACATTACTATTTATTCATAATTTTTTTGTATTATGTGACGTATAACATTCTTTTCGACTNTTTTCGACTTTTTTTTTTTTTACGGGATAGGCGTGTTTCTTGGTTTTTGCCTCTCCCTTAAGTTTTAATTTAACTATTCTGTATCCACAGGAAAAAGCTTGCTGTTTACTATTCTTTTCACCCGCAAGTCTTGTCGCATGAAATCGGAATTTCATAACGAATAATTTTACGATCTTCACAAGCCGAAGCACAACACGTTTTCATTTTACAAAACGTCGAAATATTTTATTTATGCAACAAAATTATATATAAATATACGACAAATTTACGCAATGTACGGATCACCAGCTCATAATCATTAAACAGTCATAAAAGTGAGCATGCGCTTGACAGCCAATGCAATAAGTTTTTGATCTTACCACGGACAAAAAAAAAGCAATAATGCTGCGATCTATTTAAACTGGCCTGAACTACTTCGAGAGGAAAGTAATAGATATCCCAATACAAGCGGCACCTCCATGACTGGAACTCGTCCACCAGCCCCTCTAGTCATCGTCGTCCCCGAAAAAAGTACTATTAACTGTGTTTCAAGATATATTAGGATCGGAATATGTTTAAAGGATGTTCACGGTAAGGTGAGCCATTCTGAAATAAACATTTTAGAAATGTCACTGGGGCAGTGCCTTGCTATATTTTAACGGGGACAATGTCAGGCATGCACCCAATAAATTTGGTAACGACGAAGGGAATGTAGTTTTATTTCCTAACGTTGAATAAAATTTGTGACGAACAATTTGTGGAATTTGAACTTATCTTATTTTGTTTCTGTTCCTTTACACTTCTTATTATGTATATACAGGTTATCACTGAGAGTAAACACCGCTTCGCAATTGTCTTGTACTTAAAGCATTTCCAGAATATAAACATTGATACCATAATGCTTGCAGCTACTCTTCAGGGCTCCTTGCTGTTGACGATGCCAACACTGTAACAGATGGTAAGTCTTCAACCATTGATTCAATCTTCAAATTGTACATGATCTTAGAAGATTAATGTAGTCATTATGATCTGCTTTCCACCAGCATGCTCGTCGACGAAACGACTTCAATTTTTTCAAGATGGTGCCTAGTATACTGTTCACACTGCATGCTTATTCGCGTTGCCTGTCTCGGGCTGCAGATGACTGCTGGTTGTGTGGTGTAGACATCGTCATGATTGCTGGACTGAAATAAACTGGAGAGCCAACAACTTGGTATAAGCGTGCGTATGCAAATAACAGAGGTATTGCACCAATTAGAGTAACCCGATGGGGTCGGCAGCGCCTATATAAGAAAACAAGTGTCTGGCAAAGTTTATAGATAGGTTACTGCGGCTACAATGGCAGGTTATCAAGATTTAAGTGAGGTTGAAAGTGGTGTTATAATCGGCGCACGAGAGATGGGACAGAGCATCTCGGAGGTAGCGAAAAAATTAGGATTTTCGCATACTACCATTTCACGAGTGTACTGTGAATATCAGGAATCCGGTAAAACATCATATCTTCGACATCGCTGCGGCCAGAAAAAGATCGTGAACGAATGGAACAATTGGCGACTGACGAGAATCATTAAACGTGACAGACGTGCAACCTTTTCTCAAATTGGTGCAGATTTCAATGCTGGGTCATCAACAATTGCCAGTATGTGAACTATTCAACGGACCATCATTGATGTGGGCTTTCGGAGCCGAAGGCACACTCGTGTACCGTTGTAGTCTACACGACACAAAGCTTTACGCCTCGCCTGGGCCCGCCAACAGCGGTATTGTACTGTTGATGACTGGAACACATTGCCTGTTCTGACGAGTCTCGTTTCCAATTGTATCGGGCGGATGTATGTGTACGGGTATGGAGAAATCCTCATAAATCCATGGACCCTACATGTCAACAGGGGACAGTTCAAACTGGTGGAGGCTCTGTCATGGTTTGGGGCATGTGCAGTTGGCATGAAATGGGACGCCTTATACGTCTAGATACGACTCTGACAGGTAACAGATACGTAAGCATCCTGTACGATCACTTACACCCATTCATGTCTATTGTGCATTCCGACGGACGTGGACAATTTCAGCAGGACAATGCGACACCCCACACATCGTTAGTTTCTACCGAGTGGCTTCAGGAACACACTTCCGACTTTAGACACTTCCTTTGGCCACCTAAATCACCAGACATGAGCATTATTGAGCATATCTGGGATGCCTTGCATCGTGCTGTTCAAAAAGGATCTCCACCGCCTCTCACTCGTATTGACTTGTGGACTGCTCTACAGGAATCATGGTGTGAAATACCTCCTTAATACCTTCAGACATTAATCGAGTCCATAGCACGTATCCTTGCGGAACTTCTGCGTGCTCGCGGGGGCCCAACACGATATTAAGCAGATGTACCTGTTTTTTTGGCTCTTCAGTTTATGGTACTATATAAGGTCGATCGCTGTCTAGCCTGCGAATTTGACAGTTCGGCCTCTCAAATGCTTTACCCACATTAATCTTTTAGTGCTAGAGGTGCTTTGTTTTTCATTTGCTGGTGCTGCTACTGCTCTCTCCCGATGTGTCTTAACACCAGCCCTTGTGTTGTGGTGTGTGTGTAACGGTAGCAGTTCCTTGAAAACATTCTAGGTATAGGAGACAGGCAATAATCGCTTTGTCCTGTTGGAAATATATATATAGGCGATTGTACACTGATATTTTTTTTTTGTAATTTTTTAGGTTGACCCTTGTGATCATTAGTTTATTCTCATGTTGACAAGTATTCTAGCTTTTACTTAACTTCTTGGTTTGATAGACACACTGATATCACTATTGTGGACTGTGGCTCCATCGGGTGTTTCTTATATTTTGTGACAAATGATGATGTCATGTTCGTGATGCAATTTCATGATTGATAGTCTTTATGTTATTTTACATCTAACTATGCTTATGCTTGGGCTTTGATTGCACCTGGAACGTGTGCTCTGCGACTCTAGGCTAGCGTGTGTAGGCAGGCCTCGCTCTGTGTCGCGCAGGTGGAAGGACAGAAAATGAAACTTGTCCCTGCCAGGAAATCAGCTAAATGGAGACCAGAAGGAATATTAGAAAACCAAGTTTGAATAGCATATTATGAGACTTGTCCATGCCAGGATATTTAAGTGAAAGGAGCCTATAAGGAACATGAGTAAGCCAAAGTGAAATGACAGCACGAGACTCGCCCCTGTTCGGATGCCAGGAGAAAGGATACCAGAAAGAGTATGAGAAAAAGAAGGTGAAATGACAGGGAATGAGACTCGTCCCCACCAGGATGCCAACTGAGAAAATACCAGAAGGAATATAAGAAAAATCACGATGGAACGACAGAGCATGGGTATCTTACCCTCTGGGATGCCACATAAAAGGAGACCAAAAGGATTATGAGAAAACCAAAATGGAATGACAGAGAATTATGAGAGTGGTTGTATGATGGGACAATGGACTCTAATATTTTTAAGCAATATAGATGGTGCGGGAAAGGAATGACAGAGTATGAGTTTCAGGGTAGCCACTCCACTCCAGTGTGGACATCAAGTAGGAAGGAATGAGAGTGCAAGAGTAAATAAAGGAGATAGGGAGGACTCTAAGTAATTACCTCAAATGGAATGCAAGAGCATGAAGAGGATAAATACAAGATGGCCACCATTGGCCAGGAATTACATAGCAGAAGAGGAAATCCAAAATGGCCGATGTTTACAAGGAATAACACAGCGGGAGGTTGCCTCGTGACGCCCTTTAAGATGGCAACCATTGCTCTGCAGTTTCCAGCACCTGTCGCAGAACCGTCATTTTCCTACTACTGTTATTTATCATCGCTCTTAAATTGTGAATTTGAGAACGGCATTAATAAGTGACTTAGCCATGGAAAGTGTTTTCTCACATCTACTTTAAATCGAATAAGTTACTTTCGCACGCGAGATATGAAGTAATTACCCGGGTGTAAACAGTAACATTGTCGTGCGCACAATATTTCGCGTATTATTGTAACTACGAGAGAACTTAATGTCGGGCTGTTAAAAAATCGTCTTGTTGTCAAGTAAAAAGCGTAGTGTAATGGTCTTGACCAAAGAGTTTGAAACCTCTGTATCGTTATTGTGCTTTCTAACGCCTTTCCTTGATTAAAATGTGCACACTAATTACAGACACGCTTTATTAAGAAAATTACACAAGATTCCTTGCTTATAATTTTCTGATCTTGAAATTACCTACCGGTAGAAATATAAATCTGAGGAATCGGTTGCGCATCATGAAGCAATATAAAACGAAAATAATAAATATCCTCACATTCCGAAACTACATTGCGGTCTCACCGAAAAAGAGCTAAGAAAATTTTTATTTCACGTTTTATGGATTATGATTAGGTATTTTAACTGCTAGGCTTGAGGAATTTCTGGACCCTTCGGAATTCAAGAATTCAATGTATTATCTTGCGTGACTAAATCTTAGTTCACTGGTTTTTTTGGTCTTTTCTGCTTCTGCAATTTTTTAAGTTTCTCCACTGTGTGACTGTGTGCGTGTCTGTTTCTCTTAATTCCAAACAATTCTCAGCCACTCCTCTGATTCAAAAATTCACCGACCATTATTTGGAAAATAAGTATTATTTCCTATTTAATTGGCTAGTAATTTAACATACTTCCTTCTTGGTCCGCCATATTGGATAGTGTGACCTCTAGCTATGTCAGTACGGTTGGCCGTCGGTGGTCTTTTTGGACAAAATTTTTGGTTTTACCACAAAAAAACACTTTCAAAAACAATTAACGAAAAAAAAAAATGTTTACAAATTTTTTTTAAGAAAATGGAAAAAAATGAGGAAAGCGTATCCGAGCTTCTCGAAGCACGATCCGAACATTCATCATGCAAGCAAGGGGATTCGAGGCTCGTAACATAATGAACCACGTGATTCTAAGATCAGTAAGAGGATTAGAGACTCCGAGTCAGGTCCAGCGGACCGGGGGAGGATCAGCAGCCATGGCCTATTCCACAACCATCAACCAGCTCCATCTTGGATTTTTTTATAAAATCAAGAAAAATTTAAAAAAATATTGTAAAAATCGAGTAACATATAATGTGAACCCACTCACCCCCATTGCGCACAAACCTCTCACCTGAACCATCAACCTCAACCCCTACCTACCCACCTTCCAATCATAAAATATCGATAATTATTACAAAAAAATTGTTACAAAAATTAGTACACCTCTAACATTCATCACCCCGTCAACCCAGGTGGTTTTTGAAAACCTTGACCTCAATAACTTTAAACACTTCTATCTAGAAAATAAAATTGTACAAAACGACGCCAACTACTAAATTTTTAGGAACATAATACATCACTGTCTGCGATACCAATGTTGGGTGCCAGTGTCCTTAACAGTGAACTAAATGATCGTAAACTCTAAAATTGAGAAAAAATGTTTTAAGAATATATTATCTGACTGGCTCCAGAACTTATCTGTAATGTTTGCGGCCGCAACATTAGCCCTATTATTCTTAAACGCAAAAAAAAATNTGACTGGCTCCAGAACTTATCTGTAATGTTTGCGGCCGCAACATTAGCCCTATTATTCTTAAACGCAAAAAAAAATTATCTTTCTTATTAGGCCTGATAGCCATAGGGAACAGTATGCATGCCATCATCCATGACTTTCAGGCAGCGGTATGCATACATTTTCGCCCTCAACCCGACAAACTCAACCATTTCGTCATCTGCATATTCATCTTTGAACTTCCCAATCACCTTAGAATTGGTAAGTGAGTAACAAAGATGAGTAGTCGGGTAGGCGCTGGTGTCGAACTCCGATATGAGCGTCGGGTTAATGACGAGTTCGCTGTAGAAGTCAGGACTAGTAATCTCCATTACAAAGCTATCAGTATCGTACATTTCCTCCAAATGGGACGGTGGTATGGCGCGAGCGTAATGTACGTAGTAAAATTTGTAGATTTTTTTTTTTTACAGGTCAAGTGCGGCAACCCAGCGTACTTTGGCCTGTAAAACACAATGCTCTCTTGGCATAATTTGACTAGGGACAATGACTCATCGTAAATAGTCCTNCGTACTTTGGCCTGTAAAACACAATGCTCTCTTGGCATAATTTGACTAGGGACAATGACTCATCGTAAATAGTCCTGCATCTAAACGCAGGTTTTGCGATAAACTTCTTAACCCGAACTTCCCTACACACGAGTTCCATACACTGTCGTTTGTGCTTATTTTCCTTAAGTTCGCATATGATGCATTATTCATTTATTTGTAAAAGTCCTTCTCAAAAGCGTTCGTAGCAGCCTGACATTTCTCCGTATTCAAATCTATATAGAGGTTAAGCCACGGCTTTTGTAGGAATTGAAGGACTTTGTGAACAGCCTTCAGCCGTAACCCATGANATCTATATAGAGGTTAAGCCACGGCTTTTGTAGGAATTGAAGGACTTTGTGAACAGCCTTCAGCCGTAACCCATGACGTAATACTTGTTTCAAAGTAACGCAATACACTATATAATAAAGCTTGTTCTCCAGAGTCGTCATGAGTTTCGTTTGTTTGGACCCCGGGGGACACTCGTTCACTGGCAAGAATGGAAGATCCATATGCGCTTCGTGAAGAGCGCAAGGGTATTCTATGTCTACCTCCAGTATGTAGCAGACATAACCATCGTCCGGCACGCTCATCACATCGAGGTTCGTAGTGGTCCATTCGAAACCCAAGTATAGAGTGGCAGAGGTATCTCCCAATCGTATAAATTATGGACATCTACATACTGCAGGTAGGTAGATGGCTTGTCGGCATAATACATCTCTGGTATATGCCTATTATTGGCAACTGCGTGCCGCTTAACACATTTAGCCAACCATCCCCGTATACCTGCCTCAATAAACAGGTGCATATCATAGTCGCAGAGCAAATCTAATTCCACCTGTATCTTGCGCAAGATTGCGTCAAACGAGAACCCGGGACCGCCGACATAGCGCACACAGTCGAGACCCGGAAATTCTCGAAGACGTTGCACACAATCAGCACATCCATCTTTAAGTAAAGCTCTGAATAGTCCTGGAGGGTACGACATCCGAACACAGACCAGACGGTTTGTACGTGCTGATAGTCCTCGGCACTGACATTCCCCCCCGTAAGCCTATTGTAGAATGACTCTATAGCTGGTAATTGATGTTCCGCAAGCTTCTCCCACGAGCTAACATAATCGTAGGGGAAGACGCCTTTCCGGGTTACCAGCTACAGCTCGCGCTCTACCGTGAAGAATTGAGACGTTGCGCGGAATTCACAGTAACAGTTTCGTAGCGAGTCTTGCCAGGCTGGCAGACATGAGCCTATACATATCAATGAACTGTATAGTGAACTTGTCGCTCAAACTCTTACTGAAGGTGATGAGTTTCTCCTCGCTATGCAGAATAATTAATATTTCCTGGTTGTCATTTCCTAACTGCTTAATTATGAAATTGTCGTCATACATTAAGTTATGGAAGAGTATCGGCAGTCTCTGGGGGTGGTGTAGTTGCAGTTATTACATGACACCCCAATAAAACTACCGGTAAAATTATCATGGTCATGCAACTTTTGGTTGTTTTTGGTGAACATGCCAGAACAGTGGCAGCAGGTAGTGGCTAAAGCATTGTCAGCCTGTTCCACATACGTTAGGGGGCGCATAGGTTCAGACTGGCTATATATGTCTTTAACCAGGTGTCTTATCCTAACCACCTCTTCTATAAAGTGTTTCGACGCACCTTCGCCCGTGTAAACAGTTACACGCGAGGGTAGGCTGGTTGTCATATAGGCGGCGATAATTGAATTATAAACCTTAATGTATAAGCCATATGAATAGGGCTCATGTTTTTGGTACATATATGTGAAGAACGCGTCTGGGTTCGTCTGACACGTTTGTACAGGCACAATCATGGCCTTGAAGTCGGCATACACTACAATAGACACCTTGTCGCCATTATGGTAATTTTTGAATTTGTGCACAGGCAGCCTGCCACACCTGTCTGGCTGTGGCATGTCTGCACGAACAGCAGTATAGGTATTGCAATACCTCCTATGCTCAGCCAGAGTTTCGGCACCTGTCAGCCCTCTAACACTCGATCGATTATCATATGTTTTAAAACAACGTTTACAGACATTAACACAACCATGATGTGACGTCACCTGGGAGCGTACCAGTCGTGAAAAATTCGAGATGTAGCAATAATACAAGTTCTGGTCACAGTAACAGCCAACATACTAACGGCACTGAGGTTATATTCTACCTTAATGTGTCCAGCACAGTCTTTTCATTAATGTTGCTGGAGAATTTAGAGCTGAGAACGTCCTCTTGAGCTCCCACNTTAATGTGTCCAGCACAGTCTTTTCATTAATGTTGCTGGAGAATTTAGAGCTGAGAACGTCCTCTTGAGCTCCCACATCGTAATTTTTTTCTTCATAGCTGACACAGCGCTGCCTACCGCATCGTTTTTCTGTACTTTATCGGTTACTTTGTCAATCTGAGCGTCCAGCTTGGTAAATAGTGCATCTGTGTTGGCGAACATACGACCCTCCATGGCTACTTATATCGATAAAAAATTTTTAGGGGTGCTCTCCGACTTGAGGTTAGTGTTTAGCAACACTGTGAGGCCCGCTAGCACTCCAGCGCCGATCTGCTCTCCTATATTTGAGATTTTATTCTCCACAGCAGATATTCTACCTCCTAATGCGCTTAGTTTCAACAAGTCTTCAGATATTTTGTGTAGCTAGGCTTCCATTTGGGTAGACAGTATGTTCGTGTTACCAGGCAGCCTGCCTTCCACTGCTTCGAGTACGTCTCCGCTAGTAACGGCCTAGATGTGTGATACTTTTTAAATTAATGATCCGAGGCGGACATCCATGTTCGCTATCAATATATTAGTATAGTAAAGTCTGTTTTCCACAAAAGTGAGTTTCCCGCCCAACACAGACAATTTCTTAACGTCGCTGGACAATGTGCCTAATTCGCGCGTCATACCTTTGTGTACTCTGAAAGCTATTTGCTCTCCCATACAGCCCTGGGCTGTTTCTACAGCATTAACTCGAGTCATACCTGTTAATAATGTGCGTAAATGCGTCTCAATACTTGTTTGTAGTGCTAGCACCTGCCACAGCGCATCAGATGTAACACTTCACCCAAAGGATACGTCAGCAGCATCCTCGGCATGCATGGGAGTGCCAAGATGCTTGGCTCGTTTGCCACCGAAACTGCAATTCTCATCGTTGTTGGATATTATGCAGCTTTCCGGTGCGTATTTCAGGCCGCTTTGCCCAAATTTGGATATAGGGTAACTCATACTTCACTGATAGCTAATAATAAACTGATTGAATGCTTTGCAGCCCCTTCCTTTATAAATTGGAAACTCTTTCGCAATGACTAGGAAACCATACGCATCTCTCCAGCAATGGGCACACATTTCTTTAAAGCTGTCAAATACCATATCGCTATTTACATGGTCCGGGTATATGTCGTCCACACGAAATATGGCCAGGAAATTGGCATTGTCGCTCAAAAGCTTCTTCGGCATACCGGAGTATGTTTGACACAGATATACGACATCTACGGCCATATGCCACCCCATACTGAAATAACACTGGATATTTGTTTATTTTTCGCACGCCACATCCTCAAAAATAAACACAGAGTGTGGTAATGCTTCATCTGGCTTTATAACTGATTCATTTTCACTAAAGGGGAAATATTGCAGTCTCACAACCCCTTGCAGAATTTTTGCTAGACGCAAATACTTCGGCTTGTGGAGTGATTTCGAATAAAGTTACATGTTTTCGAACCAGAGNGCAGAATTTTTGCTAGACGCAAATACTTCGGCTTGTGGAGTGATTTCGAATAAAGTTACATGTTTTCGAACCAGAGACCATTTTCTTCTTATAACAAACTCAGGAGGGCGCAGATATTCCCAGAATTTGAAGGGCCGCATATTATTGCGTGAACTGTTCCCTGAAGAATTGTATGTGCCTCGATTTAAATGCTCCAGTTTCCACTGCCTTGCCAATGTTACTAATATTTACTGTCAGCCTAGTTTCCTGTGTGACAACTTCCATTATACTGCTACGCAAATCTGTAAATATAAATTATTGANCTGATTCATTTTCACTAAAGGGGAAATATTGCAGTCTCACAACCCCTTGCAGAATTTTTGCTAGACGCAAATACTTCGGCTGGTGGAGTGATTTCGAATAAAGTTACATGTTTTCGAACCAGATACCATTTTCTTCTTATAACAAACTCAGGAGGGCGCAGATATTCCCAGAATTTGAAGGGCCGCATATTATTGCGTGAACTGTTCCCGGAAGAATTTTATGTGCCTCGATTTAAATGCTCCAGTTTCCACTGCCTTGTCAATGTTACTAATATTTGCTGGCAGCCTAGTTTCCTGTGTGACAACTTCCATTATACTGCTACGCAAATCTGTACATATAAATTATTTATATTTTTATAATTTTTGGTGAAAGTACAATAGGTCTGTGGTGTACTGATTTTTTTGGAACCTACAGGGGATTGCTCCTTTTACCAGCATCTGACTGGCTTTTCCGCATGTGCATGTTAGAAATGATGGGGGAATTTATTTCAATATATCTCCCCAGCGTTTGTCCTTAATTTTGTTTTACTGCTTTCTGAGGGTATGCACGACGTCCGTCCTCGGTTCGTAGATTGTCTTAAATTTCTCTGTCCTGCAAAGACTGGGAGAGGGCAGCTGCAGGTTTTGGAGACGTCCGTAAATTAAAGTAAATTAAATCAATTGTTTTGGGATGATGACTTATACTGCAAGTTGCGTCTTTGGGGAGCGCGGTGACTTGTAAATTACTGTAATAGACATCAATTAATGTGTGGTTATGACTCAAGACGTTGCAGCTGCAGGTTTTTGGAGATGTCCTAAATTAATGTAAATGAACATAATTTAAATCGATTGCTGCGTGATGATGACTCAGACTGCAGGTTGTGTCTTTGGTGAGCGAAGCAACCTGTAAATTACAGTAATTGGCATCATTTACCACGTGGCGATGACTCAAGACGTTGCGGCTTGAGAATGCGTCGACACATTCATCATAATTGGTTTTTTAACGGTGTCTGACCATCTTGTAGCGTTAGAAGGTCCCTAACGGCTGCCCTCTTATAAATAAGCTCAAATTACTTCCTACGATTTGTTACTTTTTGTTCTCAGAGGGGCTCGCCGGCGTAATTTGGGTATAGATTGCAGGCGCATATATACGCTACTTGCATTGGCTAGTATTCAGTTTTTGCGTTCTAGGGTAAGAAGCTGTTCGTAATGTCTAGCGGCAACAATATGTCTGACGTTGAGGTGATCATTACTCCGCCTACGTCTCCAGCTACTAAAGGCGGCCGAGAAGATTGCAATTAAGAATGCGNCAGAGGGGCTCGCCGGCGTAATTTGGGTATAGATTGCAGGCGCATATATACGCTACTTGCATTGGCTAGTATTCATTTTTTGCGTTCTAGGGTAAGAAGCTGTTCGTAATGTCTAGCGGCAAACAATATGTCGGACGTTGAGGTGATCATTACTCCGCCTACGTCTCCAGCTACTAAAGGCGGCCGAGAAGATTGCAATTAAGAATGCGNGACGTTGAGGTGATCATTACTCCGCCTACGTCTCCAGCTACTAAAGGCGGCCGAGAAGATTGCAATTAAGAATGCGTTATTTTACAGTTTTTCAGCATTATTTCGCCTACATGCGCAGTACTTTGTATTGGCCCATGGGAGTGTCTAGACCTACTGACGACGTCACGTGTTCACACACCCGCGATAACCATGTGAGACGACATTACAGACCTTGTTTCTTTTCTGCATAGGTATATTGTGCAAACATANACACACCCGCGATAACCATGTGAGACGACATTACAGACCTTGTTTCTTTTCTGCATAGGTATATTGTGCAAACATTAAAAAAATGTGATGCAGGAGGATTGGAAGCAGGCCTTGGAGTTACTAGTTTCGTCCGCAATATTACACCTTACTTCTACTAAAGAGTGGTTGGTCAGCTACTTCNGCAGGCCTTGGAGTTACTAGTTTCGTCCGCAATATTACACCTTACTTCTACTAAAGAGTGGTTGGTCAGCTACTTCGATGAATATGTCAAAGTCAACTTTGTTCAACCGGATGAGGCATCTACTGTCACCCTCAGCGACGATGTAGCACACGCAGCTGCAGCCGTCGCCATATAGCGGTTGCTACAATACTTCATCTCGTGCACCGACGCCAAGAACTCCACTATTGCGAATTGGAGCCCTCATCCGCCGTCGATCATGTGAGTTGCTCGACGTATGATTTCAACCAGGCATTTCCAAGCTCACTTAATGAAGCTTGCAGCACTTCTGGCAATAATACAGATTACGCTNGTATGATTTCAACCAGGCATTTCCAAGCTCACTTAATGAAGCTTGCAGCACTTCTGGCAATAATACAGATTACGCTTCGTTAATTTCTTTTCAGAGCAGTGGTTAAAGGTTGGTGTGTCGTGTGACGAGATTCGTTAGAAAATTGTGTGTTGTCCATTCTACGTCACGTTTTTTACTGTAGTTTACTCGTTGGCAAATTGGCTACTATGTCATTTCATGTTCTAGGCATCATCCAATATGGCCGCCGGTATTTAAAAAAAATTAATTTTTTTTACATTACTTTTTTCATAACTTTTTAATTTACTGGCCGGCAAAATGGCCACCATGGGATGGTATTTTCTNGTATGATTTCAACCAGGCATTTCCAAGCTCACTTAATGAAGCTTGCAGCACTTCTGGCAATAATACAGATTACGCATCGTTAATTTCTTTTCAGAGCAGTGGTTAAAGGTTGGTGTGACGTGTGACGAGATTCGTTAGAAAATTGTGTGTTGTCCATTCTACGTCACGTTTTTTACTGTAGTTTACTCGTTGGCAAATTGGCTACTATGTCATTTCATGTTCTAGGCATCATCCAATATGGCCGCCGGTACTTTAAAAAAATTTTTTTTTTTTACATTACTTTTTTCATAACTTTTTAATTTACTGGCCGGCAAAATGGCCACCATGGGATGGTATTTTCTAGAATGTACTGACTTCAAACAAGGCCACCAAAATGGCCGCCAACAAATGCATTCCTCCTCCTGCAAATGCTTTCCTCCTGCTCTTGCATTCCGGGCTCCCGGCTCCCTGTCACGAACCTGTGTTCGAATACTCTAAATCACACTACTCCTAGGCCAACATAGTATAATTTTATAATTATGTTCCAAATAAATTATTTGTCTTTTCCCAATTTATTTATTATTGCATCACTCAATTGTACCCGGGCGAAGCAGGGCCTGTTCGCTAGTATGTAATAAATATCGATTATCGCTAAAATTTTGGTAATCGAACTGCATATGTGATATACTGCCAACGATCCTTAAAGATCATTGACTATCAAAAATGTCATAATAGCGACAATGAACACAGCTTAAGAAATAACCCTCTGTTTAAACCGAGCTGCGTGAAAGTGAAGCGGATGTGGTCAACATGCTGAACATATTTCGCTTGAATTTGGTATTATATAATAATGCTGCTGTTTTGAAAACATCTATCTTTTAAGACAGGAAAGGCAATGGCAGGAAACAGAAAAATTATACGTTTTAGTCAGGATCAACAATTTCCATTGAATCGGAATGGCTGGTGTAAAAATATATTATAAGAAAGTTTAACAGTGCATTACATACAGACGCGAGCAACAGGTATTGAATACCATGCCAGTTGTAGGCAAGCCTTAGCGTAGTTTGTATAAAGTCCTCGTGCACCACTACTGATGTGTCGCTGCGGTAAGGCCCACGGAACGTGGAGGGAGGTAGGGTGGGCCTGTATTGGTTAGCAGTGGACGTGTCCAGCCCAAGGCAGTGCAGCTACCACGCCGTCTGAGCTTGCTGCCGTGAANGGCTACCACGCCGTCTGAGTTTGCTGCTGTGAATGGCACGCATTATGTATTAAAATGTATTTGCTCTCGCATGTGTGTACAAAACTTTTGGCCTATCCAGGAAAAGAATGTTTGTAAGCACGTACTCAAGCATGTGGAAGGAAAAATACATGCGCAATTAAAGTTCTTTAACACACAAACACAGCTGGCAAATCTCGAGGCACTAAAAATGCTGTCTCGTGTGTGTGCAGTGGCTGTCTGAGGTCTCTGATACCTCGAAGGCTGTGCTTGCGTTGCGGCCAGGCTTCTAGCACTGCCTGTTGGGGCTCGATTCCCGTGAAGTGTGAATTTTTGTCAGTTTTTGGTGGTTTTTATCAGGTGTCTCCCGTTTCATTCCGTTATTGTTCCACCACTTCCTATCAGCCTGTCGATGCCGCAATCAAAATGTTGTTGCCATGTTTTTTTTAAACTGCTTTTGCCGAATAAAAATAATATGTGTGTGTGCGTACAGGTAACCAGCGTGGAGTGGCGATCGCGCGCTCCGCTAGTCTAGAACAAGCGACACCAACGCCGTCCACGTCAAGCAGCCACTTCAAGCGCATTCCGCAAGCTNACAAAATGTTGTTGTCATGTTTTTTTAAACTGCTTTTGCCGAATAAAAATAATATGTGTGTGTGTACAGGTAACCAGCGTGGAGTAGCGATCGCGCGCTCCGCTAGTCTAGAACAAGCGACACCAACGCCGTCCACGTCAAGCAGCCACTTCAAGCGCATTCCGCAAGCTGTCATCGTGGTGCTCCTGGTTCCTTCCGAGTGCGCCGTATCGTCGTCTGCTTTTCAGGTTATTGCAACAACACGAATAGATTATAGTTCTTTGTGTTTCTCTGCCCATGTATTAGTTCAGATAATTAATGATTATCGTTCCTGTTCGTTTGTGCAGTCCTCACACCCCGTGCTCTCCATCTTCATGGACAGGTCTTGGGGCTGCGAAGCGTGGTGGCCGTTTCCATATTGCGTCACGCCACCGCCACATTTTCATCTATGTTGTTAGGTACAGCATACCATTTTTTTCTTCATAAGAGATATACTGACTTGCTCGCGTCATCTTTGCTAATCTCATTATGACCCAGTGTAAATTAGACTACACTAAAGAGGAAAAATTTTTCTCTACCACCGAAAACTAAATTCCCGTGGAAGTAGCTTCATTGTTTTGACAGGATCATAAAAAACATCCCACATCATTAATTCTAAAGACTAAAAATTATAAGGTAATTATAGATTGAATAATTTATATTTTATTTGCTGCCTTTCGGCTTGCGTTCCATTAGCTGACTGCTAGCCAGTAATAATCATCGGAGCAAAGTATGTCATATGTGGTACTAACCAATAAAATCGTGACAAGTAAGAAACCAAAGACTAGCACCAATGTCGTTCAATAAAATGTGGAAATAAGTTACACAATTAAAACATGTAATGAATGCCTGTAAATGTTAACACACTGCAAAGAGTTAATACTTACTACTTATGTTCAGTAGCACTGTTCATAGCAAGCTAGTCAGTGCAAGAATTCATCACCATTTATCACCGTATGAAAAGCTTAATGCTGTTGTATTCACCGACGAATGTGTGGCGTGCTGCAACTATTCTGCAGTACTGCGGACCAGGTTTCATTCTCCGGTAGGCACATGAGGCTTTTCGTCACACGACAGACATCATCAATAGACAATGCCTATCTCCCACCTCGTTTCATTAACTAATATAAAGTTCTCATTTTCTAAATTCCTTTTTGTTCATTACCTTGCTTTGTCCATAAAAAATTGTCGACATGATATGCGTTTACTGATAAAAAAATTGTGTCTTTTATTGCAGGTTACCTCCACGTTATCCAATATCGAGCTGCCGTTTGAGCATTCCGTTGGCATGACATCTTAGTCCTTCTGTTGCTTCTTGTATGAAGGAAAAACATTTATCAATGCGTTTTATGCAATTAAATAAATAGTTTTCGAATTAAAGGTCGTACACCGCTATGACCAATTTCAAAATTAATTCTCCTGTTTCTTACCAAGTCACAACATTATCCAATGACAGACATAATTTTATTACATGGGAAATCGTATACACATGATTAGTTTTGCTTGGTCATATGACAATATCAGGAAATTATACGGTGAAAATCTTTCGAAAATATGTACAGACTAAGACAAATTAAAAAAAAAATTAGGTTAATTTGGAAAGGTATAAAACTGTTTGTTGGCGGGCTGTTGTAATCAAAATGCCTTCACTATACGAAGTACTATACAAGTAAGATACCAAGTACGAACTGTAACATTACCTTAGATTCCTGTACTTGCAGGCAGGTAAAATTCACTGCGTATATGTTTATAAATAATATTTTTTACTGCATAGTCAAGCGAAAAAACATTACCAGCTAATGGCAAATCAAAAATGGTTAATGGTAATACATTTTTGAAGCTAATATTTCATGTACATATGAAAAGAAAATTGCATGTTTTGTTTTATGTACCGACATAAAATATTAATGCTTATTGCGCATGTATGTTACAAGTTGGTAACTCTCAGCAGCGCAATGAACAGCAGGGTTCAGTCTCTTTCTTCCACTGCTTCGACATCTAGGGTAGGTGCATTGCAACCCCCGATTTTTGTGTGCGGGTTTTGAAGCTAGTATTTTGCAATCCAGAAGTCTGAACTGATGCATGAACTAACCTGCGTATATTATCCTCACAGAGAAGGAGACGTATGTGCCAAATGTGGAACGGAAATTGGACAGAAGGATAGTCTGGATCTTCACATGAGGAATTGTAATGCATTCGTGCGACAGAAAGCAGCTGGCAACTGCAAGTTATGAAGTGTGACATTTGGCAACGAGAGCGATTCCCGAAGATACGAAAAGTGTTGTTATTTTAACCCAGGGAAGAAAATGTTTCCTTGTGAGGACTGCGGCAAGGAATATTGCAGGAGAGATAAATTAAAAGAGTATTGTACTTAATACTCCCACCCAACCCCACCTCCTGTAAAGCGACAATGTGTTGATTCCTCTATCCCAGCCCGTCAGATATCAGCAGAGGGCAGTTTGCGCAGGCGAGTAGTCGTCGGGGTTGGCGAACCCTATGAGTTCCGGTTTTCGGAGGTGGAGATGGCCTTCAAAGGCACGATAATGACCGCCGTTGCCGTATACACCTCGGGCCAGGCAATGGACACCTGTAGCAACCTGAAAAATATGACTTCTGGAACAGATAATGAAAAACCAGAGAGCTTTTAAAGTAATTTAATTTTTAGAATGCCTTTATGGGAAGCCAGAACATCATGAGCACGAGACAGACAATGGGACATTCAAAACGAAGAAAGTGCCAGAATACAATGTCAGCGTCATACAGAATGCAGTGATCGCCAGCATTGAAAGAATTTGCAGTAGGATTACCAGGGGAAGGGAAGTGGCGGGGCCCTCATCTCTGTGAAACGCCTACAGCTCCGAATCAACAAGATGGATCCCCTATCAGCCTCACTATACACTGACTTGCCATCACCAATAAAAAGAACAGGGAGGCAATTATTAATCCCGAGAATGGAGGGAGGATCAGCAGAGTTTCAAGTGGGCGATTTTGGCACGGAATGTAGAATGCTGGAACCCCGAATGTGTCAACCACCGCTACACAGCCCTAGAATCATGTTTGATATTAGTGTTTTTTTTCAGTTTTGTAGCCCTCTGCGGGTAATAGGGATGTTTTAGAGGAATAATAGTGCTGTATCCGTAAATGAGTTCTCGCTCACCGACGAGGAGAAAGTAGTGCCAGTATGAATGGTGAAAGAGGAGAAGTCCTAACATTTTGACCTGCTATTCTTGAGTACAGAGAAAAATTCTCACTACAGCTACATCAAGAATTCCTTAAGACTGATGCTCTCAAAATCTGCAGACCATGACCACAAGATTTATATTTGTATGTTGTGTAGTAAATTTAATCATAATTTGCCAAGAATTACTTGGCTAACCGGCCAACAGCGTCTGGAAAAACATATTAAATATTGTAGCCCTATGCCCCAGCGAGAATCGATATGCCACAGCACGTAAAGAATGGGCAAAGACCAACACTTAAATTCAAACATTATCAGAATGGAGACAAGATGACCATTATCATGTATGCTGCCATTCTAAAGCAAGTTTACACATGCCAGCCTGACCCCGGCCGCTCGCACACATATGCATACCAGATACTCGAGAGTTATAATGAATTGTATAACATATATGTTGCACATAATGTGAATCCAGCCAGAAAAACTTCAAACCTCCCAAGTGACTCCCAAATGTATAAAGGTGAGGATACAGAAGAAAAATTTATCAAGGATATAGTATAATTTTAGACAAAAATTCGAAGAAATATACGAAGTATTTGAGCCGATGGAACCCCTAACGAACCTGCAACTATACACCAATTGACTGCCGACGAATGTTGCTTCTGCTAACACAACTTTTAAAGATGACAATCCCAGAGTAATGGAACACAGTCACTTCACAGAGTGGTACATCAAACCCGTATGTAACGAATGCAATTTGCTCCGCCGCCACCCCAAGAATCTGCCTTTATTGTTCCACAATTTGGCCTATGACGAAAAATTTCATAATCAACTAACCAAGAAAATTATTCAAATCATATCAAAATTGTTTACACCATATACAATTGCACTAAATACCCTTAAAAAATAGTATCATCTTATGATTACATTACAAATTTGGCTAAGATGGACGAACCACAACTCCTACAAAGGAAAAAATGTATAAATATATTAACAGACTCAAACATATCATATGAAGATAACCTTCGCGCAAAGGTTATATTGGACAAGTTTTATTTAAGTTAACTTGGCGAATACTCTATAAAGTTTATTTAAATACTGATCTTCTTTTCCTGGCAGACCTTTTTAAAACATTTCAGGAAAGTGTGCGTCAAGACCTGTGATATCGTCTGCATCCTCTACGTAAACGTTCCATGATTCTCGTTTAATGCCATGTTGAAACTTACTAAAGTTAATTTAGAGTTACTCACAGACTACGACATGAATTTTCTCATTGAAAAGGGATTAAGAGGTGGCTGTGGCCCAATGTATCTAGTGTGACTGCATGGTAAACCATAAGTACATTCCATCCACATATTTTGCCATCAAGGAACCAGCCTACCACCAGTATGTGGACGTGAATAATCTATACACATGGGCAATGTCACTACCCCTATCCATATGTGAATTCCTGTTGGTTGGCACAGTCATTGACGTCATGTGTGTGCCTGACCACAGCATCATAGGCTGCATACTGTAGGTGGATATCGAGTACTCAACAGCCCTGCATGAAGAACGTAATGACTTGCCGTTTCTGCCTGTGAATGAGTGTTCCCCCCTTCCCAAATAAAGCAGAAGAGGCATGTTACTTCATTAGAAGAAATGAAAAATTTAATAATCCAATACAATAATTTGAAGCAGGCAATGGAATATGGGCTCAAAAAAAATACATAGGGTACTGCAATTTGAACAGGAAGCAAGGCTCAAATTTATATTATGATCTAAATACAGAGAAACATGAGGCAGCAAACAAAAATTGCGAAATATACTTCTATCAATTAATAAACAGTGCTACATTTGGACAAATGATGGAAAACAAAAGGAAGACACAGGACATGGAATAAGCATGCAAGAAACAGAGCGCAAAAAAAACTGATTGCTAAACAAGCATTCAAGGATAGGATTATATATACAGAAAAGCTATTCATGGTAAAGATAGAAAAGGAGAAAAATAGTAATTGACTAACCGATATATGCAGGCTATGCAGCACTAGGCATCACCAATATACTTATGTATAGAATATATTATGATGTATATAAGAAAACATATGAAGATTACCTTGAACTGGCCTACATGGACACCGGCAGCATAATTTATCAAATAAAGACCAAAAATTACTATCAGAACCTGGATAATGATATGTAGTTAATGACAGAGTTCGATACCAGAGGCTACTCTCACCACCAGCCCTCTCCTAATTCCATCAAGATAGACAACACATCCTTGATATTCCCCGACCAAAGCTATAGTTATTGGAAAATTTCAAGATGAGTTCGGAGGGTTGCAATGCAAGAGTTTATTGTGTTAAAGGCCAAAATGCATGTCTACATATATATGGTCAAAGACATATAGAAATGTGTAGTGAAGGATAAGATCACATTTGAAGATTATAAGAAGATATTGATGCAACCAAATTTTTTACGTGTTTTTGTCAACACAATCATATCGCACCACCACAATGTATACACTGAATGCATAAATAAATTACATCTAACTAAGACTGATAACAAGAGGCATATAATGGAAGATGCTATAAATACAGGGCCTTATGGATATGACGATGGTGATATGAAAATATACCTCACTATCAGCTGCAGCGATACACTGTAGCCCATGCAATAGTATACATATCATATTATATAGTATACATTTCGTAAGGTATTATGTGATCCATTATCGAATAATCATGGTAGCTGTAGCCAACGCAAAATGATGTATATCTTGTCAGGCGTGTCATTGTACAAAGACTGTACCATAACGGCCATCCACCTGACCAGTTATTTTGTGTATCCATTTTCTTTTTATTAACGTCATGTTAGATTGTATGGTGGCACGATGTAGCCCCTGCAAGAGGTATCCTTATATTTTTGGGCGTGTCACCAATATGTCCTGCTGTGTGTTCTCCGTACGCAATTTCTCATGTGCGTACTTGTTCACTGTTGCCATTATGTGTTTTTTCCAGCAGCATTCTGTAGCACATGCAAGAGCTATATTCATATCCACCAGGTGTATCGCTTTTGATGAATTGTGGTGTTGTTAAATGGTGGCACTGTTGAATGGTGTCATGCTGTAGCCTAGGGAAGCGGTATACTCGACCTGTCAGATGTATCGTTAACTTATGCAGGTCCACCTTTTTATGTGGGTTGCTTACATTTTCGGCGTCAGAACCCCACCAATGCAGTATGGTCACGCAGCACTGGAGAAAATTAAAAAAAAAAGGCAAGTTGATTATTTTAAATAACGATACATAATGCCTCCAAAAAAAGTTCTAGCAAACTTACTATGTAGTACCTGGTGCCATCATCCGAGAATCAATGTACATGGTTATGCCATGTGTATGATAAAGATGGAGGGGGATGCCGAATTATAGAGGTAGATTAGGCCCCCATTCGAGATGCATGTGAGGATGGCCCCCCTGGATATTGTGTTGGACCTGCTTCAGATGGAGAAGAGAGGTATCTACACTGATAAACACGACATGCCAAAAAATACATTGTATGGTATAATAAAAATGTTAAATACAATTTTCTATAATAATCTAAGGTTAATAGTTTTATTTCAAATATATGTACATATTTCTATCCGTTTTCTTATCATTAAATTTTTTATCACCTGGATATATAAAAATTAAAAATAAAAAAAAATTATTTAGAAAATAAGAATTTTTTACTTTTATAATTTCATATTATTGAAAATAAATAAATTATATTAAACATTAATTTTACCATTAATAATTGAATTACGAAAAAATCATTCGTTTATAAAAAAAATTCAAATCAAATACATATATATTTTATATAAACTATTTATTTATTACACAGTAAATACACAACACATTTATAATTAAAAAAACTGAATTAATATATTACTCTTGTTTATAACATTCTTACGGGCATGGATAAACAGTTATTGAATGATGGTAAGCACCAGCTTATTGCGAAGCAGCGCAAAAGTGTCTGGATAAAAGTGATGCCCATCGGTATTCGGTTTGTAATTTACCTCATCATAACAACACTGAAGATCTTGCAATGCTTTAACAGTTGACTCCACAACTTCAACCTCAAACAGAGTGGGATAACCACCAGGATCATGTCCGGCATCTTCAGCTGCAGGAATACACACCGTTGGGCAGCGACGACGAGTGGGTAGAGGTTTGTTTCCCGAGATGGAGGCAGAAACATCAGTGGTAGGTACTGTCACGAGTGTCTGTCACCGACGTTGTGCTCGGCTGCATCTGATTGTCTGGTTGGCAGCATTCTTCTTGGGCTGGGAATGTTCGTACCACACGTGGGGCAGCTTCATGGCACACACCAGTGCGTGGATGGCAGCAGGAATCTGGGCCGGAGCGATAATTTGGTCGATGGTGTAGGGCAGCCGGGTCTGCGCATTCATGTGGAACACGACGAAGGCCGATGCTCCTGAACAATCCAACTGAAACTGTGATGGTTCGTAGNGGTCTGCGCATTCATGTGGAACACGACGAAGGCCGATGCTCCTGAACAATCCAACTGAAACTGTGATGGTTCGTAGACAACTGGATAATGTGCAAAATGCCCTCGCTGCATGCCGCCATTGCAGATCTCTTTATATCTGCGCTTGTATCTATCATCTGCGATGAAACTGTATTCCATGCTCTCATACTCTAGCTTGGCATTTACATAAATGTTCGTAGGGCAGAAAGGTGTCATGGTGACGTTCAGACCTCTAGGTGGCGAATATACGAACTCGTCGATTGTTACCATTTATATATAATATGGATGACAATCGGGTGTGCCACTACACAATAACTAAAATTCTCATACATTTCGGGTGACTTCGTGTCTAGTCATATGCAGCAGATTCACGGTCCAAGGATGAGGAACGCCATTTGCGGAGCTGTACGTTCCTCCATGCATGTTTCCAATAAGTTTATGACCTGTCACAGACCTGTCATTGCTGATCTTCATAAAGTTTCGTCAGCTTGCGCAACCAAGGGCTACCAGAGTCGAACTTCTCGTCGATGATTTCTACTTCGTTTTTGCACAGGTCTGTCAACAAATGTTTTGGTCGGGCATCACAGCTTAAACCGGTCCTTGCTGTTACTGCATCAGCAAGACACACAACACGTTTCCCACTTGGTGGGTACAGAATCTCTCCTTAGTTTCACTCTAGTCCATGGTAGTACTTGGTCTTTCATGTTCTTGATTTTCTCGCCCAAGAGTTTCCACGAAAAGGAGGGCGTAAGGAGCACCTGCGCACTTGGTCATCGTCTTCGTAGGTCATTGTGATCTCCTTGAGCATGTAGTTGCTCTGGCTCTGGAAGCCTTGCAGATTACGGTACATCCTGATACAAACTGTGGTGACAAGCAGTGATCATCTCATTTATAAATGCTTAGTTCATCATGATCATCGGCTTTGAATAGCAGTCATACCACACTACTCTGTCGTGCAAAGTCAAACAAACAGTATGCAGCAGTGATCGGAGGCACATTTACCTTGGAAATAATTTATATACGCCAACGCCAATCCAACATGCGGATTTAAACTCGCTCATTTTGTTTGAGCTAGTGGAAGATTAGCAGAGGCGCTAATTCAAAGAGTATTTCTGGGCTCAGAATGGTCTATGTCTCGTGCAATAAGTAGGAGTCTTGAAACTGAGTATACAGATTATACAGCAAAGTACATACTACATGTTCGAAGGAGGTGTTTAAATCCACATAAGGATACCTTTCACTTTTCAAAAATATTTCTAGGTTATGTATGTTGCAGTGGTAAAAGGTCGAATTGTCTGCTGAGATGTTGTGTTGCTTGTTCGTTTGAAATGCCAGTACGACTTAAGTTCACTTTCAACCCTAAGCTACGCAGAAACTGCTCTTTGGCAAGTGTTAGCAGGCTGGTGTCATCAGCTCTACTAGTTCCAGCTTTGATTCTGTGCTCGACATTATGCACGGTACGCCTAGCAAAACTCAATCCCATCGTTTCAAGTGCAAGTACAAAATGGTTTCTTCGTTTATGAAGTCTATCTGTTTATCTTCCTGATCGAATATTGACACGAACACTTTGTGCGCACTTTACGCGATCTTGGGAATGTAAATTATTCTTTTCTTCAATTCGACCAGTTTATAACCTTATGTGGACGTTGGTGTGAACCTTTTAGTGTATCGCTTGGTTTACCATTGACATACAAGACGCTCGCCAAAATTACATTTTATGTGTATTATATCCACTGGAAATATATTTACTGGCTGTGACGTTTCGTGCATTTTGCCAGCTGCGTAGATTCACGTCTCGAACCACAGCATTGGCACAATGGTATCCATTTCGGTGAAATCGATATTGGCAATGCAATATATTTCTGCCTTCAAAAATTTAAGTTATCTTGTAAATTGAAAGTCACGTCTGATGGCACGGATTTCTTGATGGAATTGGACATGTCCTTCAGTTTGTAAGCTCCGGTGGGAATGCTAATTTCCTTCACATCACATTCAATAACATATGGGAATGCAGAATTCTCATTTTCTTCTTTGTTGGATATAGAGTTGTTAGTCTGAAGATCCTTCAGTCAGACGACCCACTAACCTTCCAGCTCCAAGGGCGGGTAAATTGTCACCGTCAGTTTGGTTGTCTTACCACTAAGAATTATGGATACCGACATACTGACTGGAGAATATAAGTGCAAACAGTTTTATGTCAAAGTTTAAGGATCAATTAATCACCTATTATTCATTTTTATTCCACCACAACCAGAAAGTGAAGTCACAAGTGTCCACATTTCAATGTGTTCGGCATATGCCCTGTCTCCTGGTTGTGTGTCAGTTTGCAATTTTTTCAGTCACTGCAGCAGTTCAGAATGATGTAAATTACAGATACTTTCGTAGCTTAATGCACGTTTCCATGTTTCGCATACATAAACTAGTAGGTACTGGGCCCGACTGTTGTGTCCAGGTTGATTATGGCACGTTCGTCACATATAGGTTTAGAGGTCAAAGCATATCGCATGAAAACACTGCAAAAATTAGGTATATTCAACTTCTCTGCAAACAGTTCCAATTCCACGTTCCTGAGGAGCCATTACAGTAGAGATTTTGTTAACATGTCCTCCTAATCAGACACTTTTTTNGTTCCAATTCCACGTTCCTGAGCAGCCATTACAGTAGAGATTTTGTTAACATGTCCTCCTAATCAGACACTTTTTTCTCGCACTTTTTCCTCCTCAGTAGAGCCAATATACGTAAAGTTATTAGCCTATTTTTGTACCTATGATGANTTTTTTCTCGCACTTTTTCCTCCTCAGTAGAGCCAATATACGTAAAGTTATTAGCCTATTTTTGTACCTATGATGAAGGCTTCAAGTTTATGTTTGAGGCAACGGTGTTCCTCCAATTGCTTTCATTTGTTCGAGGCTCGTTTCACCTCATTTACGATATTCGTTGTGGCCACAGTGATACTGCCCAGAGCACCGATTGCAGGAATCAAGGCAGGAAGGAATCCTCGCCTCCTCCTGGAACATCGTCTTGCATTCTCCGCCCGAATGCCGAACTTCACCTTGGCTTTCATCGCGTTTGAAATACCCCACCCAACATATTTGTCTCCGAGTCTGGTATCCGACGATTTTCGTATCTCGTCAGCCTTCTGTACAAGAATCTTGTCTGCTTGGTGTGGGGTTTCCAGATCTTTGTTCAGGAAGCAAGCAATGTCGTGTCGCTTCCATGCCTCGTCCAATGTGGTGATGTCCATATCGCAGTGTGCCAGCCTTTTAGCTAGAGTGGTTCCTGGCCTCCATAACCTGTATCTGGGATGGTGCAGCTCGAAAGGTAGATTGTTAACCAGCGTATCGATGATTCCTCATTTAGATTTGACCTTTCATATACGAGTCATAAAAACTACTGAGCTACAAACCAATATAAACGCTCTTTTCACAGGGGCCAATGGTTTCTCGGGAAAAACATCGAAAGTGTGAAAAATGAAATGGTGGAACAGTTGGTAGCTATCGACCAGCATGTATGGGGTGCGGAGTCATGGGTAATAGACTTGATAAATATGTAAAATGCACATAGACGGGAAGAATTAAATGCTCTTCAGTATATGCTAACATATAAACTGGCTACGAAAACCGATGTTGCGTGGCGTAGCAAGAAAATGCTGGATTTGTTCATTGGCAGACTGGAAAGGATCGAAAATTCTCTTTCCTCAACTCGAGAGAGCGGTTGTGTGTTTATTTCATTCTATAAATGATGGCGGACCAAACCGAGTCGACGACTCAGGTGCAGAAGGCCATCAAAGCTGTTCGCGTGAAATATCTACTAGTGAAAAGTTTGGGACTGTCTCTCGAAAATCAGGTTTTCTCAGGGTATCACACCGGAAAGTATCCCCCTGAGATTAAACCTACAATGAGTTGGTTCCGCTGTGAAAGGAATTGATTATAGAAGTGCTCTGGTTGCCCTCGGACTCTGATCAGTTTGCTGGGAAGTCGAAGAGGTCAACGACGTGGCACACTGTCTCACCGCCTCTGCATGGCCGGGTGGATCAATGGGCCAGAGTGTTATCAGTCCACCGGACTTTGTCTGCGCGTTGCCACAATTCTCCTAGTGGGATCCCTTCTGGACGGTGAAGAGGGAGAAAAGGGTTTCTAGCCGGTCTGAGGCCTATGGCCTCAGGCGGCCCCTGAGGCTTGCCAGCAGTGGGGGCATATAGCTGGAAAGTGCAGAGAGAGGGAATCTACATGTTCGTTGTGCAGCATAACGGGCCACGAGTTTGGAAATTTTCCGAAAAAGGCAGACAAAATGCACAAGGACATATGCGCCAACTGCAAGATAAAGGGGCAAGCCCATGAACATCGAGTAGATTCCAGGGAATGNAAATGCACAAGGACATATGCGCCAACTGCAAGATAAAGGGGCAAGCCCATGAACATCGAGTAGATTCCAGGGAATATCCGGAGTACCAGAAGGCCATGTCTGTTGAACTTGCCAGGATAAACTATGAGGTGTAACATAATTAAAGTTGGGCAGTTGAATATGCACTGGTCAGCGGCAGTTGCGGCTNGCCAGGATAAACTATGAGGTGTAACATAATTAAAGTTGGGCAGTTGAATATGCACTGGTCAGCGGCAGTTGCGGCTGAATTGAACAGGATTGTTGTTGAGCAGAAGCTGGATATTGTTTTATTCCAGTAGCCTTACATGCATTTCGACAAAGTTGTGGGCCTGCAGGGTGAGGTATATACCTGTGGTGTGTCCCCCCTGGCTGGGGTGCTGGGAGCCATCAAGGATCTAAACATTACAGTGATGGTGAGCGTGTCGGATACACATCATACATGTGTACAGGTGATAAAATACACAATGGAATGTTGGTTGGTTTCCTCGTACTTTCAGTTCGGGGACGACACACAGATACATCTGGACAGATGGGAAGTGATCGTGAACACATTAAGAGAGGAACCACTAATTATGGGAGCGGATGTTAATGGAAAGTCCGAAATATGGCACTCCCCCATCACTGATGAGGCGGGGGAGATGGTAAGCCAATTCGTACTCACAAACGATCTAGATGTTGCAAACATTGAAGGAGAACTTCCAACGTTCGTCTCGCAGGCCTATGGCACAGAATCGTACTTGGATATAACTGTCACAAACAGACAGGCCTGTAAGAACATAAGGCACTGGACTGTGTTGAACGAAAGTTCAAGTGACCACAGGCGGATCACGTTTGAAATACACGGTGGTGGCTACTGGGAAACAGAACAGGTGGAAAGGGAAGTTCGTTATGTGCATAACATGACGGACTGGCCTGCTTTTGACCGGGCACTGCTGAGTAAGCTTAGCACATACAATGTCATGGGCACCCTGGATGACCGTGTTGAGCAATTGATTCGGATCATCCAGGAGACATGTGAAGAAAACCTGCGCATAACATCAAAGGGTCTCCCAAACTTGTCCTGGTGGGATGAAGAGTTGGAACAAGAACGGAAAGCGCTCAGGAGAGACAGAAGACAACTCCACAGGATCCAGGGAGAAGAGAGGAAGCAGTTCTCAATCACCTACAAAATGAAAAAGCAGGCTTACTTTGGCAGGGTNACAGGATCCAGGGAGAAGAGAGGAAGCAGTTCTCAATCACCTACAAAATGAAAAAGCAGGCTTACTTTGGCAGGGTCAGGAAGAAAAAGACAATGTCATGGGAGGAATTTGTCACAAAACTAGGAAATGAGGATCCATTTGGCCTAGTTTACAAACTTACCGCGAACAAGTTAAAAGAACTGTGCCACCTCCGTGTATGAAAATTGATGGTAATCTGATATTGGATCATAAGAGTTCGATGGAAGCTCTGCTCCACGCACTCCTTCCTGATGACTCCCTGGGGGATGAGGGGGGGGGGGCGCATCCAANACAGGATCCAGGGAGAAGAGAGGAAGCAGTTCTCAATCACCTACAAAATGAAAAAGCAGGCTTACTTTGGCAGGGCCAGGAAGAAAAAGGAAATGTCATGGGAGGAATTTGTCACAAAACTAGGAAATGAGGATCCATTTGGCCTAGTTTACAAACTTACCGCGAACAAGTTAAAAGAACTGTGCCACCTCCGTGTATGAAAATTGATGGTAATCTGATATTGGATCAGAAGAGATCGATGGAAGCTCTGCTCCACGCACTCCTTCCTGATGACTCCCTGGGTGGTGAGGGGGGGGGGCGCATCCAACGAAGAGGCAGTCTATGGCAGTGGTGCCAGAATAACCGGATGCACCTGATTTCACCATGGAAGAGCTCACTTCAACTATGCACAAAATTAAGAATAGCAAAGCTCCTGGAATAGATGGAATCACGACTGAGATCCTGAAAAGGTGCTTCTCCGAGATTAGGCTCATATTATTGGATATTGTTAATGACTGTTTCCAAATCAGAGTGTTTCTTTCCATCTGGAAAATGGGCTGCTTAAGAATTTTGCACAAAGAAAATAAGAAGGACCTGGATGACCCCAAATCTTACAGGCCACTTACGTTATTTCCGGCGCTGGGCAAAGTCTACGAGAAACTGATAAATCGAAGGCTCGCCATTGCCTTAGAGGCAGAAGGGACATTAAATAAATTCTAATATGGATTCCGAAGAGGTACAGGCACAGACGTCGCGCTGTCAGACATGATGAAAAATATAAGAATGTCCCCTCAGAAATACATCATGGCTATCTTCCTAGATATTTCTGGAGCGTTTGACAATGCCTGGTGGCCGGAGGTGNGTCCCCTCAGAAATACATCATGGCTATCTTCCTAGATATTTCTGGAGCGTTTGACAATGCCTGGTGGCCGGAGGTGATGCATAGATTGAAGACGAAGAGATGTCCTGCGAACATATACATGATAATCCAGGACTTCTTTGCAAATAGATGGAGTATCTATACAAACAAGAACATACAGGTGAAGAAGAAGTCGACTAAGGAATGTCCCCAGGGTTCGGTTCTTGGACCGATCCTATGGAACATCCTCTTTGACGGCTTCCAGGAATTGGCACTCCCCATGGGGTGCACATTATTTGGGTACTCAGATGATGGCTTGGTACTTGTGTCAGGCAATTCCTGAAGGGCAATTAGAAACTAAGGCGACCATGATAATGGAGAAAGCATGGGAATGGGCAAAAGACACCAAGTTGCAATTCTCCATGGAGAAAACGAAGTTCATGTTTGTCAAAGGAAATCTCATAAGATACCCGACTGCGCACTTTGGGGGACACCAGATTAAGTATGTGCAGGAGTTTTAGTACCTGGGAGTCATCATGGATGATAAAATAAATTTTCTTACGCTCGTGGAGTATGTGTCGCGGAAGGCGGTGGTGGTGTTCCAAAAATTGAGAAGAATGGTCAACACCAGTTGGGGTCTGAATTACAGTACCCTGTGTACTATATACAAAGTGGTATTTGAAGCTATTATTTCATATGGAGCTGTGATGTTGCACCACTGTGCCGACTTTTTGTGGCACAAAAGAAAACTAATTAGTGCACAAAGAGCTGCTCTGCTAACTGTCACAAGGGCGTATAAGACTATACCCAACGAGTCTCTCCCAGTTGTTGCAGGAGTGCTGCCTGCGGACCTGCTGGTCAGATACACGGGCCTCGTGGCGGAGAGATAGCGAGCTGGCAGGCTGTCGAAGGAAGACAAGGAAGCTGTTTATGAAGATATCATGGAATGGCAAACCATATGGATGAACTCCACTAAAGAAGGCAGACTTATGAGCTCCTTCCCGACATTAGAACGATGCTTAATTGTAAATGGATAAGCACGAACTTCTATAGCATGCAGCTAATCACTGGTCATGGGAACTTTAAGGCGAAGTTACACAGCCTGCGGCTTGTGTGATCTCCGTTCTGCGAGGTTTGCAGCGTCGACGACACCACACAGCATCTGCTTATGATCTGCTTGAAAACAGAAGATCTGAGAGATGAATTCAGAGTGAAAATTGAAGAGATGGGCATTTACTTGGAAGCAAGAACCATTATGGAGGACAAACATCTATACCGAATATGGAGTGAATTTGCCACCAAAATTGGTAGAAGATGGGACGATTTTGATAAATGGAATCGACGAATTTCTGATTACCCATAAATGGGTGCTCAGGTAAAGGCTTTAACAAGTGTAAGACGGAGTACTCTTGTTTGGCCAGGAGGACAGGTTTTTAAAGAGAAAACCGGTAGAATACGAAGTTACGGTAAGAAATAAAAGTGAATGGCCCGAAGAGATCAAGAGGAGAAAGTGCCGTGCACTGTCTTACTCATCAGAGTACAGATGCAGTGTGGGAGGATGGAGGGTGTGCTGGCCTTCGGGCCTAAAAAACCTGCCCCTGAGGCTTGACTAGTAGGAGGACATTGGGGACTTTTTGTTCTGTTTATGTATGTATGTATTGTGTGTAGTGTGGGGACTTGCGTGAGTAAGTACACATAGAGACTTGTTTAGTGTTGTGTTTTGTGTTTTGTAACTGTACATGTATAGAAGACCAAAACAAGAGAAGAGCCAGCATGCGGGTCCCGTCGTTGCGGGAGCACCATGGCTGCCTCAAGCAGCCCTGTCGGGTGGCAGAAATTCGGCTTGATGGAGGCACTGAGGATCACGGAGATTGGCAAATCACCACCCTTAAAAGAGAAGAGGAAAGGTCTAACAGGGTTCATCAAAAGAGAGTTCATCCCCAGCGAGGATACCTTGGCAGTCCTCAACACGCTAAAGGACCCCAATTTTAATTGGAAAAAATTCCCAATATCAGCGGGGGAAAAACGGATACACCGCAAGACTTGGAGAAATACTCAGGGAGTGAAGGCCTCAATCGTGGATTCATGGCTACAAGAAGTATATGATGGCGAACTTCAGGGGTCCTCAGAAGAGGAAACAACAGCTATAGTTCAAGGTACAGCATTCCAAGAGTCAGAAACTGAAGGTTCGGAAAAGGCTTCCTCTACCTCTGAAGATGAACCTGAAGTAACGGATCTGAAAACAGCCACTAGGAGGGTGCAAGAGTGCACTCTAGTTGGTAAAGGGGGCAAACCTTTGAAACCTTCAAGGCTAGTGTTCCCAGAAACGGAAGATGGGGAAGTTGTCCACGGATCTGCTTTAAGGAAAAGCGTCGAAGAGGAACCACAGCCTGGACCCTCCAGACAAGAACAAAAAGCCAAGAGGAATTTGAGATTGCAGCTTCCAGAGGAGAATGGGAGTGGCTCATTAAAAACCGAAAAGGACAATATAGTTAAACTGCTTAATGAAACCAAGGAATTGGTCTCAACCCAGATGGAGTGGTTGACGAGCAAGGACCCGAAAATCAACTCCACCCAGGTGAACTGGCTCATTCCAAAACTGTGCCAAATTCAGAGTAATATTGATGGAATTCTTATAGAGAATTGTAACTTAGTTGAAAGGATCCAACAAGGGGAAACNTAAACTGCTTAATGAAACCAAGGAATTGGTCTCAACCCAGATGGAGTGGTTGACGAGCAAGGACCCGAAAATCAACTCCACCCAGGTGAACTGGCTCATTCCAAAACTCTGCCAAATTCAGAGTAATATTGATGGAATTCTTATAGAGAATTGTAACTTAGTTGAAAGGATCCAACAAGGGGAAACAGGTAACCTGAGGCAAGAGATCCTCAAGCCCCCTAAACACAAGTGCCTGTCATCAGGATTTATTTGCAGGCAGCAGGCTCTGAAATGAGACCTAAGCTTGCGAAAAAGATAGTTTTGGTCTATCTTGAAAATGAAGGGAAAACGAGCTCTGAAACCAGGGAGATGCTCAAAAAGGGGTTCGACCCGAAAGGAGAAGGACTCCAGATCAGAAATATTAAAGGGATCAGAGGTGGCGGAGTCCTTGTGGAAGCAGGGGACGACAAAACCCTAGAGAGCATCAACAATGCAACAAAGATCAAGTCACTGGGACTAAAACTGGAAGCACCCAGGAGACGAGATCCAAAGGTGGTAGTATATGATGTGCCACGGAGTGAAGATAATGCCGAATTACCTGAGTTTATATTCCGGCAAAACTTCAGGAATGGAAAGTGTGGAGAGCACACACTGGAAACCTTTAAAAAAGTTGCAGCTATCAGTAATAAAACTGGTAGGAGGGAGGCGGACAGGGTCAACGTGATCTTGCAATGTGACCCAATCGTACGAAGTGCTCTAATAGAAACAGACCGCATTTATGTAGGTTACTAGAGCTGCCGAGTCCGAGATTACATCTCCCTCTCGCGCTGCTACAAATGCCAGCAATGAAGGCATATTGCAGGCAAGTGTAGAGATAAAGAATCTACATGTTCCAAGTGCTGTAAAACAGGGCACGAATTTGGCAACTGTCCCAAGAAAGAAGACAGAGAGTTAAAGGACTCTTGTGCAAACGGTCTAAAAAGGGCCGAGGAACACGATCATTGAGTAGATTCCAGAGAATGCCCAGCATACCAGAGGGCCCTGTCTGCCGAAATCACTAGAATTGATTATGGTGTATAACACCATCAGATGTGGGCAGTTGAATATACAACGGTTAGCAGCAGTGGCTGCGGAGCTGAATAGGATTGTGGCGGAATTGAAATTTGACATTGTTCTATTCCAAGAACCATATGTGCCTTTCGATAAAGTTGTGGGCCTGCGGGGTGAATTATACACCATTGGAGTTATGCCCCGGGCTGGGGTGCTTGGAGCCAACAAGAGGATTGACATAACGCAGATGTCAAGTGTGTCTGACACACATCATACTTGTGTGCAAGTAAACAATGTCTTTTGGAATTTTGGTTGGTTTCCTCGTACTTCCAGTTCGAGGATGAGACTCAGGAACATCTTGACAGATGGGAAGAGATAACAGAAACTTTGAGAGAAAAACCCCTCATCATATGCGCTGATGTAAATGCTAAGTCGAAGTTATGGCACTTTCCAGTTATAGATTAGGCGGGAGAGTTGGTAATCAATTTCTAGTTAGCAACGATCTGGATATGGTTAATGTAGAGGGTGAATTCCCCACATTTGTCTCGCAGGCCCATGAAACGAAATTATACCTGGACATCACTGTGATAAAAAGGAAGGCACAAAATATGGTTGGGCAATGGTCGGAACTCGATGAGAGCTCGAGTGACCATCGGCTAATAGTATTCGAGATACAAAGGGGAGGTGTCTGTGTACCAGAACAAATTGAAAGGGATGTCCATTACGTCCACAACATGGCAAGTTGGTCTGCTTTTGACCGGACCCTGCTGAGAAAGCTTCGCCTTCATGGTGCTGAGGAGGGAACCCTGGATGATCGAGTCGAGAGATTAACTCGTATCATTCAGGAAACCTGCGAGGAGATCCTAAAGAAAACCTCTAGAGGTCTTCCTAACCTCTCCTGGTGGGACGAAGAACTGGAACAGGAAAGAAAAGCCCTCAAGAGAGCTAGAAGGAAACTTCACAAACTACGAGGTGAAGAAAGAAGAAGAAGGCCAAATCATGGGCGGACTTCGTCACTAAGGTTGGTAACGAAGATCCTTTCTGATTGGTTTATCGGCTCACGACCGACAAAATGAAAAGAACGGCGCCCCCCCCCCCAATTATGAAGGAAAATGGGGATGTGATTACTGATCAAAAGAGATCGATGCAGGTTCTGCTCCACGCACTCCTTCCTGATGACTTCATGGAGGAAGAGGGGGAGGATCACTCCGCTAAGAAACAGTCTATGGCTTTAGCTCCTGAAGAACAGGACGATTCAGAATTCAGCATGGAAATATTAACAGCAACTGTGTTTAAAATGAAAAATGCCAAAGCCCCGGGAATTGATGGCATCACAACAGAGATACTGAAGATATTTTATTCCCGTATAAAGGAAACACTACTGGTTATTGTGAATGACTGTCTTCGAGGCGGAGTGTTTCCCTCCCCTTGGAATCTGGGATGCCTGAGAATCTTGCAAAAAGGTAATGGTAAGGATCTGGACGACCCATTAACATTGTTTCCAGTACTGGGAAAAGTTTTTGAAAAGCTCATCAACCGACGGCTAATCATGGCCCTTGAAGCGGAGGGAACGCTTAACGAACGCCAGTATGGGTTATGAACAGGAACAGGAACGGATTTTGCTCTTCACGATGTGATGAGTATGATAAGGAAATCCACAAGTAAATACATCATGGCTATCTTCTTAGACATATCTGGCGCATTCGATAATGCCAGGTGGCCGGAAGTAATGCACATATTTAAGGAGAAACAATGTCCAGCGAAAATCTACAGGATCGTCCTTGATTTCATTCCCAACAGATGGAGTAGATACTCCAGCAAAAATGTACTGGTACAGAAGATGTTGACGAAGGGATGTCCCCAGGGGNGATGTCCAGCGAAAATCTACAGGATCGTCCTTGATTTCTTTCCCAACAGATGGAGTAGATACTCCAGCAAAAATGTACTGGTACAGAAGATGTTGACGAAGGGATGTCCCCAGGGGTCGGTCCTAGGGCCGATAATATGGAACATCCTATTCGATGGATATTTGGAACAGGGGCTCTTTTGGGGTGCACAGTCTTCGGGTACGCCGATGACGGTTTAATTCTGGTTTCTGGCAACTCCAGGAAAGAACTAGAGGGCAAAGCTTAGGAAATCATGGAGAAGATGTGGCAATGGTCTAAGTACACGAAACTTAGCTTATCAGTCGACAAAACGAAGATTACGATAGTAAAGGGAAAACTGACAAGGTACCCAACTGTGNGGGCTCTTTTGGGGTGCACAGTCTTCGGGTACGCCGATGACGGTTTAATTCTGGTTTCTGGCAACTCCAGGAAAGAACTAGAGGGCAAAGCTTAGGAAATCATGGAGAAGATGTGGCAATGGTCTAAGTCCACGAAACTTAGCTTATCAGTCGACAAAACGAAGATTACGATAGTAAAGGGAAAACTGACAAGGTACCCAACTGTGNCACGAAACTTAGCTTATCAGTCGACAAAACGAAGATTACGATAGTAAAGGGAAAACTGACAAGGTACCCAACTGTGCGCTTCGGGGGACAGCCTGTAAGGTATGTGCAGGAGTTCAGGTATCTCGAAGTCATCATGGACGACAAAATAAGCTTCTTAAAGCATGTTGAATAAGTGTCACGGAAGTCAGTTGTGGTCTTTCAAAAGCTAAGGAGGCTAGGTAATGCTAGCTGGGGCCTTAACTACAGTACTTTGCGTACCATCTGCAAAGCAGTGTTCGAGGCCATCATCTCGTATGGTGCCGTGATGTGGCATCACCGCGCTGAACTTTCGTGGCACAGGCGTAAAAACTTGTAAGTGCTCAGAGAGCAGCACTGTTGACCGTTACAAGCGCATATAAGACTGTCCCTAATGAGTCACTCCCAGTGATCGCGGGTGTGTTGCCTGTGGGCTTTTTGGTACGATATAGGGGCCTAATGGCGTAGAGAGCATGGGCTTGTAGGCTGTCGAAGGAAAAGAAGGATGACATTTATAATGTCTTATTAGATAAATGGCATACGAGATTGATTAACTCAAATAAGGGTAGGCAGACATTTGAGCTGTTACCTGACATAAGAACGAGACTGCGCTGTAAATGGATAGTGACGAACCACTATAGCATGCAGCTACTCACCGGTCACGGGAATTTTAAAGCGAAACTACACAGCTTCCGGCTCGTGCAATCACCACTGTGTGAAGTTTGCGGAGTCGACGACACAGTGCAACACGTGATCACCGATTGTCTTAAGACAGAAGGTATCAGAAACTGGCTGGATACAAGAGTTCAAGAGATGAGCATTCACATGGGAATTGAAAAATTTATGGAGAACAAACCATTCCACAAGCTCTGGAATGGGTTTGCTACCAGAATTGGCAGAATACTAGAGGAGTTCGATAAATGGAACGGGCAAAATTCTGATGACCCATAATAGGGTACTGAGGTAAAGGCTTATAAAAAGTATGTCGGAGTATTCTAGATTGTCGTGGAGGACGGGTTTTTAAGAGAGAAAACCGGTTGCATACCGTGTAACAGCAACTAATAAATGTGAATGGCCCGAAGAGACCAAGAGGAGAAAGTGCCGTGCATTGCCTTACCTTTCGGAGTACAGTTGCAATGTGGGAGGATGGGGGGTGTGTTGGCCTTCGGGCCTTAAAAACCTGTCTCTCGAAAATCGAAGGAAAGAGACTTACAAGCCAATACCCAGCAGTCTAAACTAACTTGGTCGACGGTTTGCCTTGGCTAGATAACAAATACGAAATCAAGGTGGAATGACCAACCCCGATGCATAAACGGAAAATTATTCCATAACTGCCCAATTCAGAATGGGGCCTCACTTGCGACGAAGACGATTTTCCCCTGATCGATATGCTCCATGCATAATTATACAAACGAAAGCGAGAACATTGACCCGAGGTGGTTACCCTGGTCGAGAACTACATCGCTTCCTACTCCAATCAGAACAGTGACAAGATTTACGGCTTGCGACACCACGACGATAAATGATTTATCGGAAACAAGGGAGTGAAATTTTTTCCAGCACATGTGATGTAGATTAGCAAGCGCAATGTGAAAATGTCAAATGGTCTGTGTGCCCTTTAATTTCCTAGTTGTCCTTGACAATAAATCGAATCGGATTTGCGCAAGTACCATCGCCTGCTGCATTCCAGTCATGCTCATTACACGAACGATCACACTTCAATGCAGCTATATAAGTAAACGACCCATGCGAAATTTCACATTATCGCAGGAGTTTTTTCAAGATTAGCCGTGTCTGCTACTGCTGAAGGTCGATGCCAAACGCAGATTGACTTTTTTTTTGGACTTTCCGAACGAACTTGTAGGTAGTCTGCGGATACTGATCGATTCGCAGTCTGCAGGCAACTGGTCCCATATCAATTAGATAATATCCATCATCGATGAACTTATTGAAGCCGGCTACGTTGTGAGATGACGAAATATGCCGTTTCTGGGGAATGGCCTGTCAGCCAGAAGGAATTAATCTCGGAGAAAGTACGTTATGAAAGGGCTGGACAATAATTTCCAATCCGACCTGATCGATATGCAAGACTTTGCTCTTGCGAATAAAGGCCACCACTACATTTTGACCGTAATATACACGTTTTTCAAGTATGCCTGAACCAGGCTGCTTAAGTCAAAGAATGAACGTGTTTCACCGAGGCCATGGCAAATGTGTACTGAGGAAAAGGTACAGCATAAATCTATATTACACGTACTTTGAACTCAGTGCTAGAATCGTCGAGCGTTTTCACTGGCTCTGAAAGCCATATTGTTGAAACTTTTGACTGCAACCGGAAACTACAAGTGGCTTGAGGTACTGCGGAAACTAGTCCGCGAGTATAATTCTACAGTTCTTTCTACCACTCGCATTTAGCCGAAGATGATGANGAGGTACTGCGGAAACTAGTCCGCGAGTATAATTCTACAGTTCTTTCTACCACTCGCATTTAGCCGAAGATGATGAGGACGACCCCCTTCCTGGACCGTGTATGGCATTCCGATCAAGAACTACCAGCGCTAGATTTATGCCAAGATCGGCGACCTGGTGTGCATCTCCAAACAGCGTGGCATTTTCCAATGGGCCTATCGTCATATCTGGTCGGCAGAGTTGTAAAAGTTGTTTCTCATACGACTTAGTTACCTCCGCATATATTACCTCGAGGACCTACGTAGCGAACCCATCGTTGGAGAATTTTTCGCAAAGGATATCCAGCTTACATAGTTTTCCGATGTTTATTTGGTCAAGAAGAGTTGAAACGACTTAATGGATGTGTGTATATGAGTTTGCTCGGACACTCGAAGCGTGGCGATACCTGGGTCGGCAATAAATACATTTTTAAATAGGAAGTAACAAAGTTTTAAAAATAAAATATATATATTCTTATTCACATGTGTTTTTTTAAATAACATTTGTTTTACCATAATTAACATTCCTTTTATTCTTGCCTGCCCTTAATTGCAATATTAGGGGATTGGAGATAGCTAAAACTGCTCCTCCCAAGTATGTTGACGTCACGATTACTTTACAATGAGCAGGTGGGAATACGACGTTGAAGCATGTGTGCAAATACCTGTTGCCGTGCAGGTGCAGACCTGTGAAAATGCTAACATCACACAGACCCATTTCCATCAGCCCCCTATACGTCCTTTTCAGAAGCTGCGACGAAAACCTGCGACCCTGACTTTGAATACAGTAGGTTATAAAATGTTGTAACCTGATATTTTTGCGTGGGGGCGCAAATCTCACACTTGCGATCGAGGTCATTGGCCTCTCTTTACCCTGTGGTGTCCAACAAATATAGTCTGCTCCATGCGCCTGTTATGACAGGTGATCTGTCTGTGCGTGTGTGGTTTAAAGGATAGATGGATTAATAATTTTTTTATGAATCTCTTTATTTCGTACAACAGTAAATTCATATTGAGTAAATGAAGTAATAAAAATAATGTTGAATAAATTGATTTTCAAAAAATTTAGTATCAAAATTTGAAAAATATTTACAAGGCCATACCAGGAATGCACTATTGCATTTACAGTTGAAAGTGTAATTGCATATGGGTCTAAACTTCCATACGAGACTAAGTTCGTGAAAAATTATTAAGATCAGAAGAATTCACGGGTTATATACCGTGCGATACGCGCACATTAGCAGTGGTCTTGCGAGGGGGGATTTCTATGAAAACAAGGGTTTTTTTTCTAGGAAAATCAATAAAATTCGGAGGTAGTAAAACACATTAATTAAATTTTTAACAATTTTTTTTATAATATTAATTGGTTAAAGATTTTGTGAGGAAGGATCAGTTCGTCATTGAAGTGGGCGGTTGAAATTATTCAATATTTATAAAATATTCTTATTTATTTAATGGAATTATGAATTGCAGTGACACTCTAAACCGACACAATTATTAATAATACAAGGTGACAAGCCGATAATTTTTAATTTTTTTATATAATTGTAATTTTTTATTTTAATAAAACTCATTAAAATCATTTCTAGGGTAGAGGTATCTGGTAGTGGGTTGTTTACGCCTGCCTAGTATGGTAGGGGGTTGAAGAAAGCAGCTGGCCGCTCCTGTGACATCATCAAAGATGGCAGACGGTTCCTTGGCGCCACAGCCCCCAGCCCTTGCCACAGCATCGGCATAAATAATCTACTGCCCATAATTGGAACTCTGGTGCATCTCTTCGACATTCTTCCGTTTCTTCGCGTCGCCTGGCAGGCCCTAGCTTACCCTTCTACACCCCCTTCACCTAAAACTTTGCATCCTGCAAAGAGCAAGAACGTGGGCAATGCCAAAGTGGTCCAACGCCACTCTTATATCATCCGCATGCGTGCACTACTATTTCTATCCGTCTTTTCTTTAATACAAACTCGGGTTCAGAATATTACAAGTTAGCAGAGCGCTTAAGAGGGAAGAAGATATCCGTTAACTGCAAGTACAGCAACTGAAATTACAGGTTTTGGATGGTAACATAGATAAAAAATGGCAATACTCTATTATGGGGGTTGCTTACTCTGTAAACCACTATTTTGCAATACTTGTGGATTAATATTTCATATTATCTTGCGCCGCAATAACATATATAAAGTTACAGCACCAAGTATGGCTCGGAAGTAACGCATCATTCTTGTAAAATTTTGGTGTCTTAATTAGAAAAAACACTCATGTAGGACTGCAATTTCTTCGCAATTTTTACATTAGACTTCTAAAAAATGTTAAAATACAATGAAACATTATATTGTTTACTTATGTCCCATGCCACCTTATAATCGCCGAACACCAAAAAGTTTACTATTCCATATATTTCACAAATAATATTCAATGTTAAGGGGCCCGATGCCTGTTTAATTTTCTCCTTTTTTGCCAAGAAGTGCGGGAGCTATAAGGGTTATACTAGCACGCACTACTAGAGCGTAATCGCCTCTAAGCGCAGGGCTCTAAGTTGGCGTGGAGTGTTCTCGTAGTGCTGTGTATACATAGGGACTTCCAGCGATGACGTATCATAGTTTGGCTGGTGTCCTTCAAGTATGTCTTTAGATACTGCAGACTGAAAAAGCAGTTTTTAACTATATTGGAGGACTCCAAACTATAATTACAGCAAGCGTAGTAACTCTAAAGTACCGTTCCTTCCTCGTTTGGGGTATGATGTCTTTTCGTAAGCATACATACTACGGCCGATTTTAACAGTTTCGTTAAGAAAAAAAAAGGGATTTTAACCACTCTGACAGGACGCGGTGTTGTAGTGGTTACACAACTCACCTTTCACCTGGGCGAACAAGTTTCGATTTATGGCGGGGTCATTCCCAAATTCTCGAATGTGAGAATCATGCCGGATACTGCCGCTAGTCGGCCAGTATTCTCCGGGATCTCCCGTTTTGGCCGCTCTGCTATTCTGGCGCTGCTGTTTACCTACCAAGTTTCACCCTTATCGGCTTTCAAGGCCCCGATGTTGAGGGCCACCCAAATATCTCCACCCTCCACACTCGAACACTATGCAACGTATTTCAAGTGTGAGATAGGATTAACCCTTCAAATGTAACGTTTAATATTCCCTCCAATTTAAAGAAAATGTAGTGCCCATCATTTTTGCATAAAACGTGTCAAAATTATAAATAAACCATTTATAAAACATGCTAGTAATGAATACTAAAGAAAAATACTCAAAGTAAAACAAATAATATAAGCAGAATGGTAATTTCGTTGGTAATTTTGAAGTGTGGAGAAGAAAATTTATTTTACAAATATTTATAAATATGCTCGTCTAATTCAACAAAAAAGATTATGTAGACATCAAAATGTTTGAAAAATTTCACCTCTTTCTTACATGTAATTTTTTTCATTTTTTTTGCCCAAAAATTAGTTTAATAATATTTGTGATGAAGAAACATCTACATCGTGATACTGACACGCAACTATGGAAAATAAACCATTTGTATTATTAAAATTTAATTGTCAGAAATAACATCGAGAGCAATTAATAAAAATCAAAAAGTGTTTTATATGGATATAAAATAATGGATATTTATTTTCTTTCGCCAATATTTTATTATGCATGGAGGTAGAATGATTTCGGGGAGTTGGAGTTGTGCGCAAGGGCATGGGGCCGTCAAAGTCAAAGCTATTCGTACTATGTCATTCCGGTCGCCCGGCGGCCATTTTCCAGCCATGTTTAATGCCGATGACCTTGACCTTGAAATTTCAAAATTAATTAAAATAATATAAATAAATGTACAAAACTATTTTAAAAGTAATTTTTTAAAACTTGTAAAATTAATATTCTAGTGTTTGTGCTAAGAGGGGTCGGGGGTTCAGAACAGACCGGCTGCCAAGTCATAATGTCACCCTTCTGCTATTTTGGATGTCGGTGACCTTGTCCTTGACATTTGTCTTTGAATAAGCTTGAAAAAAACAATGGAATCAATTGTTTTAAAATTCCCAAAAAAATTACAACAGCAAAATATATTTTAAAAAATATAAACAATTTTATTAGAAATTATTTTTTTTATTGTATAACTAAATTAAAGTTCAGAGGTTAAGAGGGGACGAGGGACTGGAACCGACCAGCCAACATGTTATAATGTCACCCAACTAACATCTTGGATCCAGGTAACCTTGACCTTTGTTCTCTCCCAGATTTGTTGATCTTGAACCCAAAAATTTGTCAAAAATAAAAAAATGTCCTAAGTGTTTAAAAAATATTAATAAAAATGTATTAGTAATTATTTTTTAACGTTATTTTTAAAAACTTACATTCTTGGAGGTCTACCACAGCATCACTTCCAGCAAAGAACTGACCCCTACATTATATCATATTGTATTAACGTTCTCCTCTTCTACCCACTCAAATTTGCAGATTCTGTCGAATGCTCTTCAACTGCCATTTTGTTTTCCGTTTGTTATTTATTTAGAGGGCGAGGTGGCTGAGTGGTCAGCCTGCTCGCCTCCCACCAAGGCGAAACTGGTTCAATCCCCAGTAGGGACATTCCCGGATTTTTGCATGTGGGAATCTTGCTGGACTTTGCCACTGGTCGGGATAAATGTGAATAAACAGCAGTAAAAATGGTCGAGCGCGTCCTGTGGATGACTGACAAAACAGATAAACATTAACTTGGTTTGCACTTATGGCAACATAATAAAACAATATTTAACCTCTCTAATACACAAATTCCCTTAAAAAGAAAGCCGTATTACAGTCACGGAAGCTGGATACATGTATTCAGAGCTGAGCGAGACGACTTATATAATCTATACACTCACACGATCACGATCTTAGAACCATAGAACTATCAAACGCAATATTTAATTAATATGGCTTTGGCAAAACATGAAGGAACGACTCACACTGATGAAAACATCCCTCAACCTTCTACAAATCGTGTGATAACTATAATAGTATATCCGTAGAAGGCAGGTAACTTTTGTCTCGTCATAAAAAAAAAGTGTTTGTACATTTTACCATACACTTATATGATGAGATGATCACCTTATGAGTTCAAAGGATGAAGGGTTTGAGAAAGTCAATGTCTGAAATTTGGTACATTGAAAAAAACTTCTGTAATTTTTACCTATTTCTGTTTATGTCTCGCAATTTAAAATCTCTCTCATATGCACTGTGTAAGAGCTTTACTGCGGTTAGCTTCAAGAACTTTAAATAAAGTCCTGTAGAAAATACTGAAGGTCTTGTTGTACATGTAATGTTATTATGCATTGTAGAAAACAACAGTGAGCACTTCTACTCGACACTGCATTTTTTTCCTTGGTAAACCGAGAATGATACTGATCATGTCCGTAAGTTATACTTCTATGTACATAGAGTGCCAAAACTACTGTAGTTCTACGAAAGCATAACCTCTTCCTAACTAACCCACCACCATATGTGTAAGTGCCACCCACCCTTAAACTATTGAATCCATGAACCGAATTTCACCAACCTCGGGGCACACGTAGTACTAATTAAGGACCCAGCAAATTATTAGTTTTCGACCGCGCGTATTTCTTATTTTTCAAAAGGCGAACGTTTTTTAATTAAGGATGCTGTGTCACGTTTCGGGAACCATTAAATTTAGTGATTTGACAATGCATCACATATGAATTTAATTTAAGGAGGAATATTGTTTTTGATCTATTGTTTTAAATATTTTTAACTATCATATACAGCCTATTAGAATATGCTTATCAATTATTACCAAAAAAAGCATGTAAAAAAATCTGAGTTAGGCCATGTAAACATATCTAATTTACATGGATAAAGATTTTATATTCAAAACAGCAGGCATGAAAACATTTTAACATAATTTGCTATATCTACAAAACCAATTGACCAATTCTTTAAAATTTGGTTTGCTGAAATTTTATATTACAAATAAAACATTGAGAAATACATAGCCATTTTCTCTGAAATTTTGTAAGTCAGAGATACGTAAAAACAGAAAATTATCGATATAATTAAAAATTATAGTTTCCTCTACATGGCTGCAAATAAACTCGATCATGTTCTAAAAAGCTTCGATGGTAAGTAGGATTTGACATGTCATTGACAGTGACATTATTAAAAATGGAACCAGAAACATAGGCAATTCTAAAGAAAATACAAATAGAAACGTGCTTTGCCAAGTATACAATTCCGTAAAACATTGTACCGTGTGCTGCGTTACAGAGTTAGTATTAGGAGCATTAACTTCGGTTGTATTTAGTATATTCTTTCAGAGCCATAATTTTAAATTAATCAATTAAATTATGTAATGCTGAATGACCTACCAAAGCAATACTTGAGTGAAAAATTTATTATTTATTCCCAAGACATGGCATCAAATTCTTTATTTACTCATATTGTACTGAGGTAGAAAAATTCCAAAAAAAGATGCTGTTGTGTATTCATATATTATGCATTTAGTAGATACTGTCAACATACCAAGATCGGTGGAGTTATATTATATTTTTTAAAAGATATGACAAGTTTGTTTCTAAATAAATTATATGGCCATTATTTTTAAAATGAATTCATGAACCACTTAAATCATGTTACTTTTAATTCCTGATTGCAGCATTTCTTGTATTCAACATTTGGTGAAAATTAACTTTGTTGGTTCCCGCAGTACGACATTAAAGTTAAATTTTCTCGCCTAGCAATATAATACAAAAATGCAAGTTAAAGGGAATTTCAATTGTCATATGTTATAGTCCTTATGGATACTGCCGGAAGTCAAATGTCCCTTCAAAATTTATAAAAGGTTATATACATATATAAGATAGTAATCTTAATTTATTAGTGCTTCTAATTAAATAAACTGCTTAAATATGTTATTTAAGATAGCACGTCATAGCACGTCATAGCGTGTAAAACTGGGTGGTAATCAGTTGATTGGTCCCTGAGATATGGTATAGTAGCACTATTTTTCTCGTGAGCTATTATCTTTATAAATTGCGGACAAAGTGGTTATATATTAGCATATTTTATGTTTGCCATAGAAACTGCCAGCATATAAAATTTGGTTAAGACTGTTTGCAACATATGGCACATTAACATTAACTATTAATATTGTTGTTAATTTGAAATTACGTTGTGACTGATCGCAATCCTAAAGCACGCACCACATACGTTCTTCCGTTTGAAACAAAAATTTCAATTTGTTATATGTTATATAACTGAGAAAATGTTTAGCAGAAATATCCGTTAGGATACGGTGAAAACAGCAACTAGAAGAATGTAAAACTGAAAGATAACTCACAACATAATTATTTATATTTCACAATTACACAGTCGAATCACATTATTATAACAACCTGCTATCTGCAGCGCGTAGCCCATGACGTATGGCCCGTGATGTGGGCTGGTAGAGCGGATATATGATTCCACCGACACATTGCGTTTCGTGCTGACATGGGTAAGTAAAGCGATTTAACTCAGTTGCAAAAATGGATGATAATCGGTTTTTGGGCAAAGGGGGGCAGCATTTCGGAAACAGCGACGTTTGTGAACTGTTCACGTGCCTCTATGGTAAAGGTGTATCGTGAGTGGACGAATGGCACCAACGGGAATAACCGTAAGGTAAACTACGGAGCTCCACGCACCATTGATCTCCGAGGTGAACTTCGACTACGACGGTGCGCGAAAGCAAACCGACAGTCTACAGTTGAACAGCTCACCATCCAAATGAAACAGGGGGCATCCATACACGTGTCTACCACAACAGTTTAGAGTTCTCTTCTGCGAAAGGGGTTCCGGAATAGACAGAAGGTGACTGCACCAATGCTAACACAGGTGCATCTACGTTAATTACTGAAATACACTCTACAGTATCGCGACTGGACTGCTGCTGATTGGTGACGGACAGCCTTCCCAACGAGTCACGTCTTCAGCTGCATAGAACTGACGGACGTCAGCGTGTCAGGCAAGAAACGTCGGAAAACAGACTCCCTGGATTCATTGCTGGACGAACACAAAGTGATGGTGGCAATTTTATGATCTTGGGAATGTTCTTGTGTTACTTCCTAATTACCACCTGCCATGTGAAATTCACTCCTGATCGTTTTGGTTATTAATCCATCCTCGGCGATCACGTAAACCCGTAAATGATGATTTTAATTCCTCGGGAGAATGGGACCTTCCAGCACGATTAATGCACGTCGTCACATGGCTAGAAGTGTCCGCAAGTGGCTGGAAGAGCACGATAAATACTTACAAGTTCATCTCTAATCACCAAATAGTGCCAATCTCAATACAATTGAACATCAGTGGGACCACCACGATCGTCATGTTCGCCGCGTTACGATTTGATTTATGATTCTTCATAATACCTTAACGGTGATTAAGAGAGGTAACAAGTTATTTATAAGAGTTATGTAATGGACACTACACAAAAGGTGTTTATTTAACACAAGGTTTTGCAATATTATTTCAATATAATCATTACGAAGTATGCGCGGGGGTGCTATACAAATATACGGAAGTATTAACTTATATTAAATTATAAAGATTTCACCAATCACATTCTGAGTAAATTCTAATTCGAGAGTCCCTAACTTGTTCATGATTCCGGAGGCTTATTTAGACAGCAGAAGTTGAAGCCCGGACACACCCATTTTCAGTGGTCTTCTCGTTCCTATGACCGGAAGGCAAACACACACCTCCTATGCGCTACACTGCCTAATATCGGCTGCGTTGTCACCATATATTGGCCAGAGAAAGGTGTTTGTGTGGTTTTGCGTTGTCATATGTAATTTCAGAAATCACTGCCCATGTCCTGGATAAATATGTGAATATGTGATCAGGCAGGTCGCTCAGCTATGATGATTGGGAGTTGCGTAGTTCATCTTGTGGCAGGAGTAATATGCATCAGGTTAAATTCATCTTCGCTAAGGTAGGAAATTTTTTTTTAATGGAATTATAGTAGATGGAGAAGCTATGTACAAGGAATTGCCAATTGCTTTCGTGCAGTCCTCGGCAAAGGTGGGTCGATGAAACGCTGTGAAGTGTGTTTCCCGTGGCTTTGCGGGCCACAAACTTCATTTTCGCTGGAGTGTACAAAGTTTTCTTACATACGAGAGTGGCAGACGCCCTGTGGCTGTACGTAACGCGTCAACTTTTTTGAGGTTGTGTGTCGCTTACACTTAGACTATGTATCGTGAATCGTTTATTAAAAATAATTGTTTGCAGGGGACTGAAAATTAAAAAACAAGGTGTTAGTAATTACAATAGAAACAAATTGAAATAAAAAGTTATGGACCTAGGAAAACGTAAGTTTTCTTCACCGTCAAATTCATTGTTTTGGGTTGACATAATTATAGAGTTCATGTGAAAATACATAAAGTAAAACACTACTGACAGAACAATACAAAATAATATAAACTAATCTACTGAAGAGTTCGTGACATCACGGTGTTAGAATATGGATAGGATAGTATCAAAACTTAGAATTTTATTAAGTTGCTTAATTTATTTTAATCCAATGTTTGAAAAGGTAAAGAGAAATTCGCAGTTGCTTTCTTCTACCTTTCAATTTGTAAAACGTTTAGGAATAAATTGTAAAATTAACACAATTATATATATATTCTTCTATATACTAGTACACTGGTTTGATTCTACATCCTATGAAAACAATTGATTATGTACAAATTATATCTTAATATGTTTTTTATTGTTTAAAAATACTATCATAAATAGATCTTGAGTCAAATTCATCATTAAGATATATATAACTGAATTTTGGTTTTTTCGTGTGGTCACGTTACAATTCTGAGTCTACACTATAAACTATACTTTTATGCATGATATTAATTGTTTACGTATGAACATTGATCAACATTTTTATACATATATTTTCTTTAGAAATATTTTCTTGTCCAAAACTAAAATTNACACTATAAACTATACTTTTATGCATGATATTAATTGTTTACGTATGAACATTGATCAACATTTTTATACATATATATTTTCTTTAGAAATATTTTCTTGTCCAAAACTAAAATTTTTTCTTATTACTCATTTGTCTATATTAGGATGATATAAAATTTTTTTATTGGACGCACCTTGTATTCACCGTTGAACTTAAAAACATATTAAATGTTAAGAAACTACTGATGTTTTAAAGTAAAGTTTGTGAAGAGCGTTACGTATATTTGTGTAAATTGTTATTGTTGTCTACAGGATGTTATGTGTCAGTGGTATGTTTTAAAAATGGATGTTTACCTGTGGTTTGCGTTATTTTACCCGTGAGCTGTATGAACGATAGAGTTGACGGTGTAGGAATCACGTGCTCGTCTGACGTCTACTCGCGTATGACTTATGTACTGCTATCGCGGCCGTTTTCCTTGCCTCGTACTCCGGAGGGACTGTGGATAGGAGAGTTCTTGACCTCACACTGGTTGCTGCTGGCCATTACATAATGTACCCTTGTTTTGTAATTACAAGATAATTTTTTAACCTAATGACTTCACAGACGCTCTACATGCCATATTAAAAAATTTACCTTAAATAAAAATTGGACAATAATAATTTATCAGGAGTACAGTTTCAAAAGTTAAGTTATGAATTTAATCCTGGTTTTATCATATTGATGAATTTGTTATATTTCTGAGAATGTCAGATCTTGGAAGCTTATGTTTTGAGACGTGCGTTTAACACAATTTATTTATTTCCAAATGTTTGTCGTCAATTATTCTCTGTGACAATATCTGCAATCTAACTATCACTGAAGAGTAAAAAAAACTGGTACACCTCCGCGAGCACCCACAAGTGCTGCAAGACGACGTGGCACGGACTCGACAAATTTATTATGGCTTGCAGGAGGTAATTCACACCATGAATCCTGTAGAGCAATCCACAAGTCAATACGAGTGAGAGGCGGTGGAGATCTTTTTTGAACAGCACGATGCAAGGCATCCCAGGTATGCTCAATAATGTTCATGTCTGGTGATTAAGGTGGCCAAAGGAAGTGTCTAAAGTCGGAAGAGTGTTTCTGAAGCCACTCGGTAGCAACTATCGATGTGTGGGGTGTCGCATTGTCCTGCTGGAATTGTCCACGTCCTTCGGAATGCACAATAGACATGAATGGGTGCAGGTGATCGTACAGGATGCTTACGTATCTGTCACCTGTCAGAGTCATATCTAGACGTAAAAGGCGTATCATTTCACGCCAACTGCACACGCCCCATACCATGACATAGGTTCCAACAGCTTTAACTGTCCCCTGTTGATTTGTAGGGTCCATGGATTCATGAGGATGTCTCCATATCCGCACACGTCCATCCGCCCGATACAATTGGAAACGAGATTCGCCAGACCAGGCAAAGTGTTTCCGGATGTCAACAGTCCAATGACGGTGTTGGCAGGCCTAGGCGAGGCGTAAAGCTTTGTGTCGTGCAGTCAACAACAGTACACGAGTGGACCTTCGACTCCGAAAGCTCACATCAATGTTGGTCCGTTGAATAGTTCACACGCTGGCACCTGTTGATGCCAACGCATTGAAATATTAGCCAATTTGAGAAAGGGTTGCACGTCTGTCACGTTTAATGATTCTCGTCAGTCGTCGTTATCCCGTTCTTCCACGATATTTTTCAGGCCGCGGCGATATCGAAGATTTGATGTTTTACTGGATTCCCGATATTTACGGTACACTCGTTAAATGGTCGTACCCGAAAATCCAAATTTTATCGGTACCTCGGAGATGCTATGTACCATCTCTCGTGTGACGACATAACACCACGTTCAAACTCACTTAGATCTTGATAACCTGCCATTGTCGCAGCAGTAACCGATCTAGCAACTTTGCCAGATCCTTGTTTTCTTAAATATGCGCTGCAAAACCGCATCGCGTTAATCTGATTTGTTCCATACCTCTGTTATTTGCTCACGCACGCCTATACCAGTTTTTTTTGGCTCTACAGAGTATGTTACCATTAAGTAGTTAAGTAAACTGTTAAATTTCCAATTCATAGGCAAGGTCTACAAATGTGTGCGGTTATATGAATACCTATTTTCATAAAAATATTTTCATTAAATAATTTTTTCACAATTAGCTGTGTGCGTGGATAAAACTTTTATTCGATAAATTGTGTTATAAAGGACGACGGACGTCAACACATTCTGCAAGGAGAACATTATGATACTGATTATGCAAAACGAAATATAGTAATAGAGACGAAAGGATCTTACATATACTAACTAAATACTATACCACTTCTACACAAAGTGGTAACATACGGAGGTTGGGAAAAATCTGCACTAAATGGCTTACACCAGGGAGGTCAAAAAGAAGGTGGCCTCGTGGTACACTTCCTCACTGTTTAGCATTGAAGGACACCAAAACTAAAGTCCGAAATATCGCCAGATTGTACCCTTACTTCCTGAACTCTTTCAAGGCCAGTCGAGTACAGAAGACAAGCCCCTCTGGTCTGGTCACCTCTCCGTCAGAACCCCAGGAGAAGTGTTCCACTTCTCCAAAGAGAAACGAAAGATGGACCTGCTGGATAAGACTACACTCTATTAAAGCAGATGCGGGCCAGCATCAGCATATTTCACATTTCATAAAATACCTTTCCCATCGCACTCCAGCTTTTATCTCACGCCAGGTTTAGAAGACTGCATATCCACTTCAGGACTGGCGGGCATTTCTGCACATCCGAAAGCCCCGGGAAACGGACTTAGTTTGTGTATCCCAGAACTGTGTGAACGCAACGGAATTCATTCGGCCTTGTGTCCGAATGGCAATGGATTGTGGGAAGTGTATGAGAATATTAGGGGATTCTAATAACTTAAATCTAGAATAGAACGTTTAATTTAAAAGTGGCCGCGGAGGGATATTATTGCCTAGTGCGCTCTGCTCGCTTGTTTCGTAAACATCGTCGGCCGTCAAGCCACAGAGGAAGTTGCTGAAGAGATGAATGACGACATGTACGTCAGGAGGAGGCGGGAGTTCTCGGAAAGACAGCCATCGAGTGAAGTGCTGACGGGGAGAGAAAACAAGAATGTATTTGAAAATTGATAAAGAGGGGAGGAAAGCATGCCACGCAAGAAGTAGGTCGCGTCGTGCGTACTTTACTACCGGAAATGTTTGACTTTCCCAATGTGAACTAAAAACTATAAACTGTCTTAGAGTTAGCAGATTAAAAAACTTATAGAATCTGTCATACTTTATTTCTACTCTTATTAGGGAACGTATCTTAAAATCATTTTGAATAATGATAATGCACAAAAAATTTATATTCCTGTATCAGTGCACACCTTAATCTTACAAAAATATTACTTATATTTAAAAAGCTATTAAACAAGCTTAATTTGAATGTGAATGTTTTTGAAGTAGGTCCGGCATATATATATATATATATATATTACATAGTAATAGTTTCCAGCAACTATATTCAGCGCACACAACCTTTTTACTTCTTAAATTATATTCGTACAATTTCGATTTGTCAGGTAAACTGTTTATAATTAAAATTATGTGGCTAGAAAATTGCGGAAATTCTGACGTTATTTAATTTTAAATAAATTTGGCAATCTAGTATTTATAATATTTGCTTCCTAAAATAATATGATGGATTTTGAACATCGATTTCTCATTAACCATAATTATTTCTTAAGAGAAAACCTAATGACAGTAGTAAAAGCGAATCACTTCTTGCACGATCAAAACTATAATGCTAAAATTTGGTTATAATACATTTTCTTATAATATCTACGAAAACAAGTGCAGGCAGCGGGGGAATTAATTGAAATGTGGGGGTGGATAATAGAGTAGCTGATGACGGCAGCGAGAGGTTAGGAAGGAACCAAGCCTCCATCAATGTTATAATTTGAATAATGATTATTTATCATACCATAACGGGGCTTTGGAGCGCTGCAAGTTATTGATAAGAGTTATCTAATGAACACTATATAAAATGGGTTATTCAATATAAGGTTGTACAATATTATTTCAAAATAAACATTATGAAGTATTCGTGGGGGAGCTATGCAAATATAGCAAGGTATTAATCGATATTAAATTATAAAGATTTAACCAGCCACATTATGTGTTTAGTCTAATTGGAGAGTCCCCACCTTGTCCATCATTCCATAGGCTTATTAAGATGGCGGATGTCAACGCACGAACACACCTATCTCCAGTGTTCTTCTTGTTCTAATGGCCGGACGACAAAAAGACACCGTTCACTGGCTACATTGCCCTATATAGGCTGCGTTTCCCACGTTTACTGGTTGGTGGAGGGGTTTCTGTGGTTTGCAATTTTATAACATTATAAATATTATGCCGGTTTTTGGGACATCTGCGTTCGGCATCGCAGGTCGGAGCTATTCAAGCTTTGTCATTCAAATAACCCCAGCGGCCATTTCCCACCAAAACGTCCCTTTTACCCTACCAAAGTTGACTAAATTGCTTTCAAAATTTCTCTTTTTTATCAAAAATTCTCTTTTTCCATTAACGTTTTCCTTTTTTAACTATATTTTTTTCTGTTTCTAGTTTTTCGCTTAAAAAAGCACCGATCACACCAGCTGCAAAAATGATCCCCGAAAGTATATTTTCGATCCATCGCAGACATTTTGGGGGATCGTTTTTAAGTGCAAAGCTTAGGTATAGGGTATGCCAAATAGATATCAGGGTTCCAGAGTCAGAAATATCAACAATCATGTATCTTTGTTATGTCAGCCATCCTGTCCGCCATTTCGGATTCAGGCGACCTCGACACCTTTGACATTTTAGCTTGAAGCCAAAAATTTCCGGGAAATCTCCAGAAATGCCCGAATTCCCCCCAAAAAAATGCCCAAAATACTCGTAATTTTTAGAAAAATTATTTTATAATTTATTTTTTTAAATTATAAAATTAAAATTACATTTCAAAACTTTCATTTCCTGAGGTTTCTCCCATCTGCACGACCAGCAGACGACTGCCATCACCACTAATTGCTATTGGCTCATAAGTCGGAAGGCCTCCACCCTTACCCCTTAACTATACTCTTTATATCGTATGCAGCTATTTTGGTTTTTTCAGTCAATTGGTTAATAATTTCCGGAGGACTCCATTTTGGATTTAATATGTTTACTTTTACATTACCTGGATGGCACTAGTGTTTTAATAATCTTTATGGCCATCAGGCGATTTAGCGATTAATTGACCATGCGGCAGCCATATTTGTTTAGGTTTTTAAATTATAGGTTGCAATGTCGGCGGCCTCCTTGTTGGATTATATTTTCAAAACATAGGGGGCGTTGATTTTTTTATTCATATGACAGGTGAGCTGGTGGCACTCATATTTATAGAGATAAGAAAAATCTATAATTTTAAATTCCTATTTTAAAAATATTTCTTCAATTAACAGTATACCTAAATGCATGATGTGTGACTTTGACGAGCGTTATTTATTTAATATATATTGTCTAATAAAAATTTAAATAAAATGATTTTTAGAAGTAATTTTTTATTTAAATATAAAATGTTGCATAGTGTACCATGGGACTTAACACAATACCCATTAATAAAATTTGTTTTACTCATGTGCTTTTTAAATTTTTATTATAGTGTGGTAAATGATGTAAACATGGAATAAAATACAATTATATTCACAGGCATTTCTGTATTCAATTAATTTATTTTAGTCGCTCATGCCTTCAAAAAAATTACAATATTTTTAAATATATATTAATCACAAAAAATATAACTTTTTTGTATGAATAAGTATTTTATGCATCTCGCTATTCACACTCGTATGGCCCTTGTGCGAAAATATCGTGACATTTATTACAGAGAGACAGTGTGAAGGGCAGGTTATGTAGGTAACGATACTTTTGAGGACATGTACCGAAGTCACAAGAGACTTTCTTGCAGCAAACCTGGTGCCGAGGTAATGATGAGAAATGCACTTCGTCTTTACAGGCCTTTGCATGTATTAGTAAATTTTCTCTCAGGCTAAAAAGCTTACCGCACCTGTCACACAAATATTACATACGAGAGGGATTTTCATCACAATAAGCCCTCATGTCACTGTAAAATGTGGCTGAAATTAAATGTCTTCTCACAAAAGTGACACTGATGACGACGTAGTGGTTCAGGAAAATACTCGGACCGACCATTTGGAGATGTAGTTGATGGATCTTAAGAAGCAGGTAATTTCCATACATGTTGTTCTAGGTACCACCGCGGTACGGTTGAAGGCTCCATTGACGATTTCGTATGCATCACAAATGCAGAAGTCAATGGCACTGTACCATTTGTAGATAATCGTGCTGTAGTTGTGGCAGTAGTGGGTGTTTTTAGTGATGTAGGTGTCTTAGCTGAAGAAGTCGATGGCACCATACTAATATGAAATGAAGGTACTGCACTGGTGGAAGTAGATGCTGGTATTGATGTAGGCATCAGAGCAGTGGAAATTGAAGACGCTTGTAAAACAGGAGACATCTCATTCGATGATACAATCGATGTCGAGAACCATTGGTGGGCAATATCCACTCCATTTAACTTAACGGGCCATGTATTACCTGTCGTAGTAGCTACCCGAGACGATCCAACTTTCACATTAGCAGTTGTCAAACTAAGCCTCTCAGCTGACTTCCATGTTGTTTCCAATATACGCGTATGCATGCCCTATGACTTCATATTTACTTTAAACCAATCGTATTACACCATTTATACATTGTTCGGACACCGACCAGCCAATCACCGAGTTCCGACATGAATAGTGTAGATAAATCACAAAAAGGGATTGATACATCACATACAATCAGGTGGGCCAGCTAAATATGCTTATCATTATTTTATATACGAACCACACAAACAGACCAGTCCATCAGATCCTGCAGAATCTGCCCCAGTTGAAGACATTTACTTGCAATCACGACCCGACGACGAGGAAGCCATCCCAATGTATGGACATTAATAAAGTTTCGGATAAATTTGTTAGCTTTAAAAAAAATTATAATAATAATTCCCTGTATTTTTGTACACTTAATTTTTTATAACAAAACTGCATGAAATGTATTGCAATATTCAAGTATTTAGTTTGCAATACTATTTCAATACTAAAAATATTTTACTCTCGACTGCCTTCTGCAGACTCACTCCTGCATACTTACTCCTGCAGGCTGAATCCTGCCAACTGACTCCTGCCAACTAATTCCTACCAACTTAAATTTTTCTTATTTTGCAAGGTTTATTAACCTAATGTGTTTAAACAAGATTATGGTAAACATTTTTTCGCGAATTTATTTCTTATGTGTTTGTATAACACGAGATTTTAAACTTCGTGTCATACCGAGGGGTTCATAGAGCGTAAGAATGTTGTCAGGCATCAGAACTCTTCCTGGGCATTATGGAGGTGCATGAAATTTGTCGAAAAAACGAACATCAAAATAGTCGAGTCAGCTCTCGCGTCTGGCCTTTCGAAAATTCAAAATTCGTTTTTTTATGATACACTGATATCTGCAAGTTCATAAAGGACTGAGTACTTTTTTTAAATCGGTTTTCAGCTCTGACATTATTTTGCGTACTGTGTAATTCTAAAACAAATTATATTAAAGGAATAGGCATTTNAATCGGTTTTCAGCTCTGACATTATTTTGCGTACTGTGTAATTCTAAAACAAATTATATTAAAGGAATAGGCATTGATTTTTTTTCAATTGTTAGCTCCTTGTTGTGTAAACATAGACGTTACCTCTGAAGATACAACATTATTTCAACTTAAAATACTAAGTATTTAACACCTCGGAATGTTGCGTCGATTCAGAAATATGAATATGTAGCAATGTTCGGGTCATGAAGCATATTATTATATTTTCGTTAATGAACTATGTTTTTTTTTTTCCTATTTCTGTAATATGATTTCCCGTACCTTAACTGTGTTTCGTGCTAGTATTACAACATTTTTTTTCGTAGCCAAAATGCGACGCAAAAAGGGTTAAATCTTTTATTCATGAAAGGTGGTTCAAACTCGTATTTATGGAAGGGTGCTGATCAAATATGATGTTCGATTTTTTTTCTATTTTTTAACATTAATTGAACACTATGAATGTAAGCGTGGAAATATTTCAAAGTATATACATCGCCAGATGAAAGGACTCGCTCAGTGGGTTAGAAAGAGATTAATAATGACCCAAATCAGTAAATATTCCTAGCGTTATCAGACTGGCCAACAACAAATCGGGTGCAAAATGGTAGCTTTAAATACCTGTAGAATGCAAAATGGTTTCTCAGCATGCCTGAAAAATGATAGGAATTACTGATCAATATAAATTATAAAACTCAACGTCTCTCTGTCTGTCTGTTAGTGCGCTTATCACTCGAGAAACACTTCTCCGAATTAGGTATTTTATTTAAATTTCATAGCGATGTTCTCTGGCCAGGTTTTAGTTTTGTTAAGTAAAGTAACATAAGGAATAAGCATTGACGATAATAGTAAATAGGGTCGAAAAAAGATTGCCGCCAGCGCGCTATCTTGCAATACGCAGTCTTAAACATTAAAGATGGAACAATAACATGTATTAAAGAATTAAGTAGAATAAAAAAACTCCCGGGTAGCATATATATAACCGTGTTATATTAATTGTAATATAACATTATTAATTGTAATATAACATATAATATTAATAGTAAAATAACCTTGTTATATTAATTACACACAAGTGTTATTAAAATAGACAACCAGTGTGTCGTGCCACATATAATCCGGTTTTAATCAGAGTTTTCGATGCAGACATTAACGTAGAATTTCGCCATTTAGTATTATCTATAAAATATGTTTTAAAAGAACCTAAACAATAAGGCTGTTGTCAACGTGAGTGAAGCCGCAGATACAGCTAGTATCAAACAAATATTTGTGCCGAATATAGCTATTTTTTAAACTAATACCATTATATTTGCCTTCATCACATAATGCGATTTTATTTTAATTTAGTTTTTATAAACTTTGACGTGTGATGGATTAGGAGTATTAGTGCGGCGCTGCCACCCAATCCTTCCCCCCGCCCCCGGCCAGCATATGCAGTGTAGGGGCTTAGAGAGACACGTGTCAATTCCAGTCACCGCAGGGAAAGGTCAAGCCGAGAAAGATGCGCGTGCCGGCTATTAAATGTGTCCTGCTGCATAGTCCACCCCCTTCAACCCCTACACCTCTAGCAAGCCCGTGAGATTTGTTGAACGCCAAGATATCACAAGATAATCATGTGTATTTTGCCTGAAGTCAAAAAGTCAGAATATACGCACCCAGAAACAGTTGACAAGCGGGAAAGGGGTGACGAGAACACCCCCCCCCCCTAGGAAACCTCGGGAAAATGTGGACACGGACTGCGGAGAAATAGCTGACAGAGTAAGCTATGGAAAGGGTGTCACCTTCCCTCCTTCCCGACCATCAGGAACCAGGGCACATTTTTTGAAATGAATTGTTCTGTTTCCTTCGACCGCCCTCCTAGCCACAACATGGCGACACGTGCCGACAATTAGGGAGGGATGCTAGGGATCATATAAGCCTCTTTGCGGGAAGGTGGAGTCCTAAGTTCTTTATTACCGGGCCGAGAGGTTAGTTCGAGAGTCAGAGGAGTAACCAGTAGACCTTCGAGCAGAAGAGTTGCATATCGCCACGCAGAGAGAGAGAGAGAGAGAAGCCGCACTATGGACGACCAGGGGCACATCAGACCCCCGGTGGCAACAGTACGTCAGTACGTTAGTAGAAAGGCAGTCCAGTGAGATGGCAGCAAATGCGGGCTTTCACCAAGGCCGCCCACATCGCTGGAGCTCACCCACTGCAGACACATACCAGCGCCAACAGCAGAGTTAAGTATCAAGTCGCCATCCAGAGAAACCCCCCCTCCCCTTCTCCCAAGACGTAATCCCCAGTTAATACGAGTAGCCAAATTAGAGTACCGCAACTCAGAAGTGTTTCTGTATGTTTTTTTATAAGTCGAGACAATATATTTTTCCAGTTAAATGAAACACCAAAAGACTACATTATTGAAATACCCTCAACCTTCAGGTACCTTATAGTCTGAGCCTGGAGGAATTAACTCCACCCTTATGAACCACTCTTGTGTGCCACAGGTGGGGAATAGCATCAACTTTAAGTTATTTGAAACTAAGATGGCTCGTGATTCTGAAAGAAGGATGTTGCAGATTTGAAGCGAGAGAAAATGGTAAAACCTGCCTCCTCTTATAATGAACTGATATAAATAATTTTTATACATGTCTGCCTTGTCAATACTCGTAAAAGAGTAGTGCGAACTTATATATTCTAAGTGTTGTGCAAGCTAAAATAATAAAAGAAAAGTTTACATCCTTTTGAGACGGACCGAGTTGCTAGGGCAAACAGGAACAGGTAAGAACTGGGCCAAGAAATTATCCCGGCATTCACATGGAGTGATTTAAAAAAAAAATCGAACCCAGGACTACCTGTAGATGATTCTCCCCTGGTGTTTACCCGTGCGTGGAGATATAATTTGTGATTATCTTATGAATTATAGTTGGCTTGTGTGACAAATAAAACAATCTGCTGGAGCGAAAAATTCTCCACTGCCTCCCAACGCCTCTCCTGCCATCAGTGCGCTAGAGCAATGTCCAATATAACACCTGGCGCGGTGTGGCAGGACGTGTGCGCGAGCTCAGGTTGCCACTGCACACCTATCTCGTTTACTTCTGTAATAAGATTCGTATCCACTTCTTTAAGTTTACTTTTGCCTTAAAAGTTTCTCAATGAGGCTGGCTATCAGTCCCACCTGCAATCGTCATATTTCGGGCTCGGTGTGTGGGGTTCTTATATAAAATAACGATATGCGTCTAAAACGTTCCTACCAGCCTGTATGTGGTGTCTCAATGCCTTCGTGTGTTTGGTCAGCTGTAATCACTTGACAACTCGGTGATTGGTTGGACAGTGTCCGAACAATATATTACTAGTGTAAAACTATTAGTTCAAAGTCAATATGACGTCATATGGCTTGCATATGCGTATATTTTTTTATTAGTAAATGGTATGTGGGTTAAGGGAGGGGAGGCAGCTGAGAGGCTTAGATTTAGATTTTCTAATGTGAAAGGTGGATCGTATTCGCTAGTTTTTACGCCCGGCAAACCATGGCCAGTTACATTGAATGTAGTAGATATTGTCCATCAATAGTTTCTTGAAACAATTTCATCATTGACTGAGATGTATCCTTATTTAACTGCACCATATACTTCTTCAGCTCTGATGTCTACATCAATACAAGCATCTACTTTTACCAGTGCAGTACCATCGTTTGAGATTGGCATGGTGCCATCGACTTCCTTGGCTGTGACAGCACCATCTCTACTAGCATTTACTGCCACAAGTGCAGCACGATCATCTACAGATGGTACAGTACCATCGCCTTCTTCAACTGTAGTGCATACAAAATCTTCAATGGAGCCATCGAAATATTCGCCTGAGGTTCGTAGAACAGCATTTCCGGCGTTACCAGCTCCTTTAGCTACAGCAACTACATCTCCAAATGGTCTTTTGGAATATTTGCCTGAACCAATACGTCGTCTTCAGTGTCGCTTTTTTGATAAGACATTTACTATCGGCCTCAATGTACGGCAACAAGAGCGCTTAAATTGTGTCAAAAATTCCTGTCATATGCCATACTTGTGGACAGGTGTGGTAAGATTTGAGCAATAGGTGCAATAATAAGCCATGCAAAAACCTGTAAAGGCGAAGTGTATCTCTCGTCATTACCTCGGTACCACGTTTGCTGCAAGAAAGTATCTTGTCACTTCGGTACATTTCATCAAAAGTACAATTTCCTACATAACCTTCCCTGCACAGTTTGTCGGTGTAGTAAATGTCACGATCAATTCGCACAAGGGCAACACGAGTGTGAATACCGAGATGCATATATGACTATAATCTACAACAAAGTTACATATATTGAAATGGATATATATTAAAAAATATAATATAGTTTTTTTTGAGGGCATGAACGATTATGGTAAATTAATTGAATAAAAAAATGACGATGGATAAAACTGTAAATTATTGAATGTGTTCTTAGTTTGCGAGACTATAATTAAAAAAAACTGAAGTGAAATGAATTTTATTAAAAGGTTTTGTATAAATTACTATTGCACTGTGTAAACAATAATATAATTAAATGATCAATACTTTTATGTTCAACAATAATAATCTTAAATAAATATACAAGTTTTATAAGTTATGCAGTTAGTCAAAGTCCCGCCTCATGCTTATAGGTATACTGTTGGTTGTTAAAAAAATTTCTTAAAAATAATAATGAAAAATTACAGATTATTCTTAGTCTATAAATAAATGTCATCAGTTCACTTGGCAGCTGAATAGAGTGCATTACGCCACCTTTATGTTAAAAGAAGAATTCAACATGGAGAACGCCAATAGACCAACATATACTTTAAAAACCTAAACAAATATGTATACCACCTGGTGGCTAAATCGACAACTCGCCAGGTGGTGATATCTCTAATTTTTACTCTAACATCACCTAGTTAAAGCAAAAGGAATCATATTAAATCCAAGTTGGCATCCTCTAGCAACGTATAAACAAATGACCGAAAAATCCAAGATGGCTACATACGATAAAATGAGTATCGGGGCGGTGGGTGTAGAGGCCTGCTGACTAAACAACACCCTATAGCAATTGATGGTGGGGGATAGTCATCTGCTGAGTATGAGGTTGGGGTAAACATCTGAAACGGTAATTTTTTAAANCTATAGCAATTGATGGTGGGGGATAGTCATCTGCTGAGTATGAGGTTGGGGTAAACATCTGAAACGGTAATTTTTTAAATAGAATTTTAATGATATATTTGTAAAAATTTGATTTTTAAATAACTTATGTAAATATTTCGTAAATTTTTTGGGTTTTTTGGGAATTTTTGTGTTTAAAGTCAAAGGTCACAGGGTCAGGGTCATATTCAAGGTCACGTGGATCTAATTTGGCAGAAAATATGGCTGCCAGAACCAAGATGGATGTTGGCTAGGCCTAACTATGGACCCTGGACACTTTGCATCGATTTGGCATATNTGTAAATATTTCGTAAATTTTTTGGGTTTTTTGGGAATTTTTGTGTTTAAAGTCAAAGGTCACAGGGTCAGGGTCAGATTCAAGGTCACGTGGATCTAATTTGGCAGAAAATATGGCTGCCAGAACCAAGATGGATGTTGGCTAGGCCTAACTATGGACCCTGGACACTTTGCATCGATTTGGCATGTGCAATGCCAATAAAATCAAAATGGTCGCCACTTCTCGGCCTTCGAAAATCATCCTCCCAAATATGTCCGATGAATNTGCAATGCCAATAAAATCAAAATGGTCGCCACTTCTCGGCCTTCGAAAATCATCCTCCCAAATATGTCCGATGAATAGAATTTTGCCTTCTGAAGATATTTTTTGCTCCTGGGGGGATCGGCGCTTTTTGGATGGAAAAGCAGAAATACTTTTGTTATAAAAAGAAAGATTTGTGGGGTAATGTTATATTTTCTGGGAAATTAACACAATTCTTTAAGAAAAAGGGAAATTTTTAGGAAAAAATTACCGCTGGCGGAACGGAATGAAAGAGAATGAAAAACTACGATTTCCAACTCCAAAACCCGATGCCCCAAAGCCGGCATAGTCCTTCCACTCGTAAAAAATCTCTGCAATCACGGCCTGTGTCCTTGATATATTTGCGAAGGAGTAATCAGGTAGGCCACTCAGATAACGCCTAATCACATCTTATAAAAGCTGTCGGTCTCCTACGCCACGCACACTTCTACAGTTGTGGTATGCACTGCAGACAGAATGAAACCAGATACACGTGGGGACCCATTATCACCTGACTGAGTAATTGCCAGGTTGTCTAGCGGTTGTTCGTGCTGCGAAAGGCTGTTACTCTGGATACTAGCAGGTGGTTTTTATCATGTAATTAAACTGTGTAAATAAAAAAAATATATATTTTGATTGACCACAGAAGGATAATTAATATTTAATCGCGCATTAACAATGCGAAATAGAGCCCAAAATGTCGAGTGTAGCGAAACATTTCCTGCTTGTTGTTATGGTATGATAAGGCCTCAGCTGAATGGCTTGCCTGATCACACCTTCAAAAATTAAACTTGGAAACGAGTGGGATTGCAACGCCATCTTTTGGTCGTCGACCCTTGCGAAAGAAGACAGTTGCAGAAATCCCCTACACCGATCACTGAGCGGGGCCTCATAACCCCGCGCTTTATATAGGCCGGCGTAACACCCGGAACGAGGGTCTTTCGTCTTTTGTCCTCTGGGCGTCGACCCGACCAGCGAAGCAGAGCATGAAGCTGGGGTGTGTCCGGCCGTCGTTAACCGTCTCGTAGAATCAGCCTCCTGCTACAACAAGGTAATGACTTTCCAGTTAGGTTTAATTAAAATGGCGCGAATTAAAAGTAATGAATCATCTAGGTATTCAATTTAAAGTTCCTCCGATTAATAACCATTTAAATAGCAACTGTATATTTTAATGTTAATAAACCTCATTATTTCAGCTTCAACTAACGTTCAAGTAGAAATTGGCATTGATACTAGTTTGTAACATTGTGCACCAAATTAAAACATTAGAGAAATATACAGCTTACATTTAGACGATGCACTTATAGCATGAAAGTGCATACTGTTTTAAATTTTTAAGGTGGAAAAACCGGTAGAAGTTCACGCTTAACACTGGCTGGAACTGAGATACGTATTCTCAGGTAAACCAGTAAATTCTGTCTTATATCTCTAAATAGTATAAAACTAAGTCGCTTATCCGCGTCTGTCTGTGTATACGCTTAGTACTTCTAAACTACTTNTATTCTGTTCCTATATCTCTAAATAGTATAAAACTAAGTCGCTTATCCGCGTCTGTCTGTGTATACGCTTAGTACTTCTAAACTACTTAATCGATTTTTATGTTGTTTTCAACTTCATTTAGAGAATTTCTTGCGAAAGGTTCGGATGTAAAACGAAATTATATTTAATTTAATGATGGTAGAGAAATATTTAACCGTTTGTAATCAAGTGGTAAAAAACCCCTTTTAGGGCACTTACATGGTTTGCGGTGACTAAACCATACGAGATACATGAAATTACTGTTGTACAGAATTGTAGCTCTCAAAAAGATCTACAGAAAATTTATTGATAGCATTTGTTTACCTTTAAAGTATGACCCAGAGTAACAATTTTTTCTTTAACGTATCGCTGTAAAAAAAACAATTATTACCGGGTGAAGCCAGGCCAGTTCACTTCTATATGAGAGAACCCCCTGAAGATAGCGAATTATTATTCGATAGATATTTAAAGAAAAGGGGAAATCCACCAATTTATTTTATCATTCCTTGTAAATAATTAACTTCTAATAAAAACGGAGAAGGTGATAACTCCAGACAAATATTTCATACCGTACAATATGATAATGTTACGTATACAGCAACGAAGAACGATGGTATTACGATCGATATGTTTTAAAAAGGCTCGCACTTCCCACTGATTGAAACTCAGAATGATCAATAGCAATCTACTTAATGCACTCCGATATAACACTGAATGTGAGACATCTCGTGGACTTCCATTTCAGGTTCGTCTGCAAAGAGCACTGGTGGCAGAATGATATCAACAATTTTAAGTAAAAATTTTGACTTTGGGTAAAACATAAATGCAGAATAATAACTTGTGAAACATATAAATTTTGTTTGTAAAATTTAAAATAGCAATTTTTTATTTTATTGGAAACTGTCAAATCACCATAGTAACAAATCAATACTTGAGATATCGATCAGCCCGGAACAACAATGAAGATATCAGCACGTCCAAATAATATCTGCTCTGCATTAAAGCGTTTATTTGTGTTTCTGAAGATATTTGGTCTGGCACCAATGAGACATCAGCATGGCGATGACCTTGTTCCGTGCCGAACCCGCATTCAAGGTACTGTGCAAAACGCTACTTATATATTATCCGTGATTATACTTGGTACGTCGTATTTCGTCGCTTCATACCGCCTTAGAGAGATAAAACATATTTTGGACATAATAATATTCTGGATTGCTGCTGTCGTGACCATTGGATGGACCGTCACCACCATATTCTCGTGTGCAAGCTATCGACTTGGTGAGATCGTCGGAAGAATACTACATATGGATGAAGNTGAACATAGTTCTGTGGTCTCAACTGTCTCTGCTAACAATTTATATAAGTTCTATCTACATCATTGTAATCTATCAAGTATCTGAATTATACCATTTCTGGTCTCTTGCATGCTTTCCGTTGGATATGATCACAAGGGTTGGAATTTTGTTCTACTTTGACATACTCATGTTGTTGGGAAAAGCTGCGGATTCTTTAAACAAAGAAATCGATGTTGTTTGCTCGCAAGGATGTTTAGAAAATGATCCTTGCAATGATACATTTGTCACTCTAACATCAAGTCAAATCAATATACCTGTCATTTACCCTCCACATCAAACTGAACAGCTCAGAACACAAGAAACAATTGTTTTTGTAATACAACTTAGAAAATTCTACTACTATTTGTATGAAACAATGACAATGGTAGACTCCACTTTTGGTTTTCAGGTATTAATTGCCCTGGTATCAAGCATAGGCTATTTTAAATGGTATGCAAAAATGGTTATTGACGTTCTGAACGACAACACTGAACAATTAAGCTCAAATAATTCATATAGGATAGCCTTTGTTATGTGGAGTGCCAGTACTTTCTTAGTTATCATTCTGACAACTTTCTATCCGCAGCACGTCGCCGACAAGAGAGAGAAAACAATCTCGCTACTGCAGAAGTTAAGTCTCACGAGAACTCTGAGTCCTGCCGCCATGACGCAGTTGCAGATGTTTTCCCAGCAGGTATCGGAACGGCCAGTTGTTTTCAGTGCGTGGGGATTCTTCAGCCTTGACCGCCGCACCTTTTTCTCTCTCTTAGGTTGTCTGGCCAGTTATGTGGTGTTGCTAGTGCAGCTGCGCTAATTTAACATATTTTGTCAAGTGGTTATCTTATGTGAGTTAACGTACTTTGTATAACACATCATCTAGTCACTGTGTCCCAACATTTGCGTTCTGCAGTAAAGCAAGTATTTCCTGATAAACTTAGAGCCTATTTTCTTCTACATTGCCGGAAATACATTTCTGTAAAATTCCTGAAAGCTTAAATATTAGGTGGTCGTTGACTTCTCATTGATCACAATACTATTTGAGATGGAACAAAAATCATGTGAAACAGTACCAAGACAATTAAAATACACGAATGGTTTAACCAGGATTCAAATTTATAAATCACGTAAAATTAAACTAGATTGCCATAAACTATATCACGGAGGTAGGATTCGCAGCATCAACGTTGGATGTAATAAGTTTAATTATTTAAATGATAGGGATCACTCACCTGAAAATTTAACAAGTCCATCATTATAAAAATAAGTGTCTCAGCCACTAGGAACACAATCGTTTACATGGCTTACCATAGTGTTACTAATGTGAAATATTTGGTTGTTATTGGTTAATTCGTCTTCAGATTTGGCATAAAAACCTAATTTTCTTTAACAGGGCTATCATACAAAATTGCTTTAAAAGATATTATCTATACCATGTTTTTTAAAGATGCTCTTAGTATATTAAAATTATTGAATTTGTTAAATTGTTAAATATATATGAGAAACATATAAAAATAATATGGTTGCCTTTTTAAAAATGTTTGTCTGATATAATTTTAATCGTGTAACTTTAAGTGGCCTTCTGTAGGTGTGCTAATTTTGTTACGAAGCTGTTGAATTGTTCTGGTTTATAAAGAATAATGTTCAATTTACTCACTAAAAATATAATGCAATAAATCCGGCAAAATACGAATACACGCAGGCTTATAGTACGAGGTTTTATGAGTTCATGACCCGGGTAGGTCATGACTATCTGTAATTGTCTTACATTTGCTGCAGAAGTCCCTCGTTTAATTTCTTAAGTTATTCCTTTCAAAGAGAAGTCAAGTAATTTCTACCCAATTAGCTTTAAAAAAGTTATTTAAAAATCATTTGCGCCCATGATGAGGCAAGTAAGCTCATAAGTTATATCAGCATCTCCTTGTTTATTTGTATGGGAGTTGCTGAGAAGAACCCAAAGCACTTATTTGGCTTAAACATACCAAATATGTATATTGAAATACGACTCTGTACTAAACACTCGTTGCAGGCATGGATTTTGTAGATATTGACATATTAAAAATTGTATTGACTAGAAGCACTGACAATAGGTAGATAGAAATATGATGAGTTGTTATTACGCAAGTAGCTGGCTGATTTGTGCAAAAGCCACAAAAGTAGTTTAAAATTAAATAAAATATTTGCACTTATCTTTTACAGTACACCATCATCGTTGTTTCAACAACTCCAAACAAATTCGTTATAATTTGTGAATTGTATGAAATATTTTACTAAATATGAGCCTTAAGCCAACGAATAACATAACAAAAATATGTGGTCAATCATATTAAATTTGAGACTGATCATAACGTAACATTATTTACGCGGTGTATTTGGCAAATGCAAGCAAAATTGTAAACAATTTAGCGTAAATTTCATTATTTTAAAATTTCAACAACATATGGTCCAGCGATGTTAGTAATTTTTCTGTGAATGTCCCCTTGTACTGCGCGAATCTAAATTGGAAAATAATTGTTTTTTTTTTAATTCTCAAAATTCATGGTTCCAGATATTCATATTTTGGTTTTTTCCGAAAATTTAGTTAAAAATTATTTGTGATATCCTAAATTGGGAAATTATTTCTACGCTCAGTGAATAATTGCTATCAGCGAAATGTTGCGTAGTGTGTATAAGATGTCCCGTGGACATAATATTAACGTTTATTCTTATTCACCGATTTTTACGAAAAAAATGTGAATTTCATCATTCTGGAATAGGTCTCTACTGAATTTTATTAGTACGAAACGTTTACCGAATTCTTAAACAAATCATGTTATCGTGTGCAAATTATAAAACAGTTACATTTGCAGCTGCCGATAGAAACATGCGGGTTGCTTCAAAATAGTACATACCTAATGTGGCTTGCGTACGGCAGAATGATAGAATTTTCTTGGAAAACATAATCAAGCGACACTTTTCACTGATTATGCATACGTTTTAGGGAATATTTCATCAATGCGTGAACACGTATCATATCCAGATTCATGATAAAATAAAATATATCATCTATCTAATATATTTAGTTGGTTTGAAACATTTAATTTAAATCAACATGTGTAACGAGTCTGAAATTATTACAGAATTCCCATAGAAAAAAATACCTATATATGTTACCTTTGACTTTAGTCAAAACGACATTATATCTACTCTTATACAAACAATTAACTTTGATAACGAAAAATAGCATTTGGCACGGAAGGTAAATAAAATCGAATAAAAACATAACATAATTGCAACACAACACTCTCACAATAATAAAATTGGCAGCCTTGAGACAATCTAAATTTATTATTCCCGCACATAACTCAACATCAATACATTTCGGTGCACATGTTTAGTTGAACGAATGGAATACATTAAATTTTTAGTATTTGCAGGGATACACATTTGAATGTTTTCCTTTGTGTTTAATAAATGTTTCAGGCAATCTGTGAAACTTTACATTTTCCACAATTCAACGAAATATTGTTAGAATTTTTTTTCCTCATTACATAAAAAAATGCAACTATTTAGGAAAATATAGATTTTTTTAATTTTTGTGTTTAATATTAATTGGTTAGTTTGGCCACTACAAACTTGATCATATTGTGTAATAGTTTCTTCAAGTTGCTTCTAGGTAAGTTACTTAACAGGAAAGGATTTTTTAGTTATGGAACACTTCGTAATTTTTTCAGGGGCCACATAAACTTCAGTGACTTCTTTCTGGTGGTAGTGTATTCATTGCCAGTGAAATTGGGAGTAACAATTGTATAGGCCATATGCATAGAGAAAAGGAGTTGCAACCAGAATGCCTTCATTTGTAAATGTTTTGAAAGGTTGCAACATTTAAATACAAAACTGTGTGTATGAGTTTTGTGTTTTTTTCTTTACACTGCATACATTTAAAAAAGCCTTAATACGAAATTATGATTATATGAATGTGTTATTAGTTTATTTTAAAACTGTATGAATAAGAATTATGTTAAAAAATAATTTAGACATTTGAAAAACGCCTAAAATAAAAGACTGTAATCTGTGCTGTACAATTCCAATACGTGCTTGAATGTGTTTTTTAATAGATTTTTGACAATATTAAATATTTAATAGATTGCATCGTCTCTACATACAAAACATTTGGATGCTGAACTTTACAAGTTATGTTTCTAAGCAAATTTAAGATTTAAGTTTTGTTTATTTTCTGTCATTATTTCTTATATATATATCTACAAAACTTCTTTCTATACTTTCAATCAAATATCATTTTCATGATTTATTAGCTTCCACCCTCACACCTCATAAGAATGTAAATATGTTTGGTAAAATGAATGTTCTTTTCAATGTCTTATACTTATTATAAGATTCATGTATGTAGGCTAACAAGGAGATTTATTGTAGACAATGATGTAAGCACTACTGATTATAGGCACTTGATATGTTAATAATAACTTCCATATAACACATACTAGAAATGTAATTATTTGTGTTTTTTGTGTTCTTGCTAATGTGTAAATTCAATGTGATCACATTATACTTATAGCGTTCTGCTGCAGACTACGTTTTTTAAATCAGGATTTAGCAATTAAAAAATCTTCTGTCACAATATTTCCGTTTGCTTGAAATCCAAAATTACTCTCTTACACACACATATTTGTCTCCTAAGTTGTAAGAGCACAGCTTGTCTATTTATTATCCTAGAGAGTTTTTTCTCCATGGAAGAGGGGCGCAAATCTCAGAATGTTTCTAGAAGAACTCGTCCCTGTTTCATTTTCAGTAACTTCATTTGCCATAAATATATTATTTCAAAAAGCTACTTTATATTTAATTTTTTATAGGCTTTTCACGATAAAGTTAGCTTTTCCGAAAGTCCTGATAAATTTATACTTTGAGTGTCATTCCGCGTACCTACAAGAGTAAACATTGCAAGTAACTCTCATCTGGCATTTACGTCAGCTCATATGTCCACTGTTTAATCATTAAATGAAGAATAAAAGTGATAAATAAACTGACTGTAGTTTAAAAGTATAAATTATTTAGTTCAAGCCAAAATTGATATTTAAATGTGTAGTATTTCCGTATACAATGATTCAATGTAATATTAACCTTGTTATACAATTTTCTGTAAACTATATCGAGTGTACTGTATTGTCACACATCATTTTGTCGATTTAACATTAGCAATCTGCCATGTATATTAAGTGTGTAGGAAACTGGACGGGGCATTATGTAAGACAGAAATGCTGCGTATATAATAAGAGGAAAGTATGATACATTTCTAACCCATATATCAATATCTCATCAAAAAAATGGACAGGTTGAATAAAATTCCTTACTAGTTGACGTTGAAGTGCAGACTTGGATATGATAACCGACGTTAACCAACAATGACTATAGGAATGTGCAGCCTAAGCGACAGCTTGGCTGTCTTCCTCGCAATGAGATGTTCCACCATTTAAGACTTTTATACTCCCTATGTTGTCTCTATATTGAAGGTTTTAGTGAGGTGTAAATATACCTTACATCTGAGTGCACGAAAATTGCATCATATCGAGAGAAATAACCGGATACCGGTCCAGGCTGCTACGCGGGCAAAATTACCACGAAATACGGGCTGACCGGTGAGGTCAACAGGACATAGAAGAAAAATATTTCAGCTGAAAGCACTGTCGGTAGGAAGGTGAAGCCTAGAGTTTCGTTATGTATAAGATAACATAGGCTGGAATACTGTTAGACATCAAACTAATAATTAGTTTTTGATGATTTGAAAATTATCTGTTTCACGTCTTAATATTCACAATAATCAATAGAGAGGTTGAGACTACAAGACGCAGGATATTTGCAAAACATAATGTTGTAAACTTAGGAAGTGACTTTCGGTTGGTAATGAGTAGAAAATGTTAAACTGGAGCAGCGCTGAATACAAGAAACCCAAATTTAAGATGAGAGATGTTGAACAACGATATGTGGGCTCAACTGCAACTGGAACTGGTGTAATAATGTGAGCAATTTAAGCTTCTTAAGTTGTCTGCAGACTTGTGGCAAAGTAAAATAAAATTACAGTAGTGGGAACGAAGACAACATATCTTCATAATAACAAGCTCATGAAAAATAAATGTTTTTAAACGGGTTTTATATATATATCCAAATTATTATGATTTGGAGTGTCTAAGCTTAAATATCTTNAAATAAATGTTTTTAAACGGGTTTTATATATATATCCAAATTATTATGATTTGGAGTGTCTAAGCTTAAATATCTTAGATTTTTAACACCAAATTAGGAAAGGTGTGCTTAGTTTTAAGATAAATAATTTCCAAATATTATTTCAAGGTCGTGTCACACAACTTTAAGAATACGGTATGTTTAGAAGTATGAAGTTTTGTGGTCTCTTTAAAGTTTCATTTTTGTGGTTAATTCATGTTTCGGAATTATGGTCAATTCTGGTTTCGGCAATTGTTGCCATACAGGTATCTTGGCACTGTGGTCAGTACAGNATGTTTCGGAATTATGGTCAATTCTGGTTTCGGCAATTGTTGCCATACAGGTATCTTGGCACTGTGGTCAGTACAGGTTTTAGCATTTTGGTCAGTACAGGTTTCGGCATTGTAGTATTTTGGCATTGTGGTGCAGCTTAAGTGTAGGTAAATGCTTCTGGTGACAGACTTGAGAATTTGTTCTTGTGATACTCCTGCACCGGAATTTTTCGGCCTTATAGTATTTTCATGCTCTGGTCATTTGGCTTTGTAGTACACCACATTTTATTCTTTTCCGCAGTTTTTATCAATCCAGCTATCGACATCGTGTTTTTCATAGTTACTGTAAATTATATGTTGTGGCATTTTAACATTGCGTTGCAGTTCCTGTAAGTGGATTTGTAAGTGTTATTTAAAATACGAGGACATGAATGAAGTTCAGAAACGATGGAGTGCAGACTTATATATACCACCACTGTCATGTGTAACAATTCTACCGTTAAATGGCAAGTTTCAGAGAGACATAATTATGTATAACATGATGAAAGTACAGTGAACCAAGAAGAAAACAATAATGGACGAAGAGATGAGGAGACTGTGTTTCACACATACACACATCCTTCTGGGAGGTCGAAGCCCATACAGAAATATGCGCATAAGTCTGGTGTCAGTAAATCATGTGTCCATTGCATTTTAAAGCAATTAAAGTAGAGGTCCAATATGCCCATACTATTTACGTTACGAATGAAGACGATACACAAGGGCGTAACATTTCTTGAATGTATTATAAACTTGTACATTGAAAACTATAATTAAATGACATGATTGTTTGATACGATGAAACAAACCTTAAATTAACTGAAATTTTAAACGCCCCACCTATTTGTACTGGGCCGATAAAAATCCCCACATTCATGCAGAACAGGCAGTTATTCTACATGTTTTAACAGTTGGATGAAGTATGTCTGCCAGAGATCTTGTGCGGCTATTCTTCATTGATGTAACAGTGACATGTAAAAGTTACTATGTCATGTTATATATAAGCAATGCGATAGCTTTTCGCCAACTCTTCCTGGGTGACTCCTGATATTTCAAGCAAGTCACTGCACTGCCACATTACAATCGAAAAATACTCCCCCTTTTGGATGAAACACTGGTCGCAAGGTATATAGGTCGAAGAGAAATGTTGAGTATTCACACATATATCCATATATATTGCGGAAAGTTTTTATCTTTGGGGAACTATGGAGAGGACCCTGTACACCACAAGGTATCGGACACTGGTTGCTATGAGAGATATAGTTACTGTTTGTGAATCCACTCGCGTGGACCCTTACGTACTGTTTGTCGTTCTGTACTAAATCTTTGCAGATGATGTATTTCTGCTGATGCGTGATATTTTTCAGATTTGTAACAAGTGTTTACTATCACACACACTAAATGTTATCCTTTTATCATCAAACGCAAACAGTCCCATAATATTGTCTTTAAAATTTTTCTGTTGTTTCATGTCATAAACTTTAATTTAGGACTATCTGTATAAGCAATGAGAATAGTCCTGATAAATCATAAAATAGTGTTTCTCTTGCTTGGGCAGGAATACTATGCAATATTTTATATTGGATATTAATATTTTGGTATGTTTTATAGTTAGCGATGTTCTGCAAGTAACGCTGGCAACTAGACCATTAGCAATCGCTAGATGGATTTTGAATTTTCGTGATTGTATCTTTACAACTGTATGATTTGGATATCTTACATGCATTTTACTTCTATGCTCATATAGGATTGGTTTACTGGACAATTGGGAATTGCTCCTCGAAGTACTGACTAATAAATATTTCGAAATTATTCATGGAATTGTTGTTTTGAGGGAATTACAAACAATTGCCCCAGTGCGTCTGATAGACTACAACATATTCGTCCTGGACATTAATCCGGCATTTCCAGAAATATATTTTACTTCTTAACATTTATATCCTGCAGAGTCAAACAATATTGCATATCCTTACTGTGGACAGTTATGGTTGCAGAGAGTCGAGTTTTGCTGTGGTATTTCCCTAGGAATGAAGTGAGTGGAAATGGTTTTTTTTTTTTTTTTTTTTTTTAATGTTGATTTGGTTTACTGAGTTAAAATTCTAGATTGCCTTATGAATTGAGTATATATTATTCTCGGTGGAACATTGCAGTTATACCTATAGAATAATTTCCTGTCAGCAAATTTAGATAGTGTTCCGTACTTCGGACTGGAAATATGGATAGAACCCAACGTTATTTTCATCACTGCGATATGGGCGTAGTTAAATACAAATTTTTTTTTAAGCATTTTTGCATTTATGCTGAATATTTTTTTTAGAATGATATAAAATTTANGTAGTTAAATACAAATTTTTTTTTAAGCATTTTTGCATTTATGCTGAATATTTTTTTTAGAATGATATAAAATTTTTTTATAAGTTCCATTTTCTAAATGGTATAAATTTCTCGTTTATCAATGAAACTACTCTCTTAAATTGCTTTTACATTAAAAAACTGAATTTTTTTTCCCGGAAATTTATTGCACCATTTTATTTACTTTGTTTTTTATCCCAAAATGGAGGCACTTACGACCTTTGGACGAAACTCTAAAGCTCCTCATAANATTTTATTTACTTTGTTTTTTATCCCAAAATGGAGGCACTTACGACCTTTGGACGAAACTCTAAAGCTCCTCATAATTACCACTTTAGAAAAACCACCAACTACTAAAATGGTTGCTAATTTACATATCAGTATAGTCACCTATTGTCTAACCCTTTAAGAGTAATCTGAAAACTTAAAAATATTTATATGTTCATGGCTTATTGGGTAATACTTTGTATAGAGTTTTAAAAAGGATCTCAAAGGCAAAAAGTTTTATGCATTCTGCGAGTGGAAAATAAATGGGAGACTTAAGTTTTAATCTAAATTTAAATGATAAACATTTATACAAAATATTTAATATATAGACATTAAAATTAAAGTGATTTGGAAATATATATATATATATATATATATATATATATATACTATTTGTTGATACGAAAGACTAGTTTCTAGTAAACCTGTCCTATGTATGTTGCATCTTAAAATTGTACTTGTAATTGTTGAAGTCGTATTTAATATTATAAATGCGAAAGTGTGTTTGTTTGTTTGTTTGTCTTTCTTTGACGACGTAATGGAGCAACAGATTGACGTGATTTTTTTGTTCAGTGATAGTTGGAGTGCCGGAAAGGGACGTAGGCTACTTTTTATCCCGAAAAATATCACATTCCTTCAGGAAACAAACTTTAGTACTAATAGTGCTCGGGGTACAATTCAGCGTCAATGTACACTGAAGAGACATAAAAACTGGTACACCTGCCTAATATCATTTAAGGGCCCCGCGAGCACGCAGAAGTACCGCAAGAAGACGTGGCGCAGACTCGGCTAATGTCTGAAGGTATGCAGGAGGTAATTCACACCATGAATCCTGCAGGGCAGTCGTGTTTAGGTATCGTCACGCTCCGCCACCTCTAGAGAAGACTTGTGCACGTTACAAGGCATCCCAGACATGCTCAGTAATGTTCATGTCTGGTGATTTAGGTGGCCAATGGAAGTGTCTAAAGTCAGAAGAGTGTTCCTGGATTCACTCGGTNTAATGTTCATGTCTGGTGATTTAGGTGGCCAATGGAAGTGTCTAAAGTCAGAAGAGTGTTCCTGGATTCACTCGGTAGAAACTCTCGATGTGTGGGGTGTCGCATTGTCATGCTGGAATTTTCCACGTCCGTCGGAATGCACAATGGACATGAATGGGTCCAGGTGGTCGGGCAGGATGCTTACATATCNTGGAATTTTCCACGTCCGTCGGAATGCACAATGGACATGAATGGGTCCAGGTGGTCGGGCAGGATGCTTACATATCTGTTCCCTGTCAGTTGTTTCTAGACGTATCAGGGGTCCCATTTCACGCCAACTGCACACGCCCCATAAAATGACAGAGCCTCCACCAGCTTGAACAGTCCACTGTTGATATGTAGGCTCTATGGATTCATGAGGATGTCTCCATACCCGTACACATACATCTGCCCGATACAATTGGAAACCAGACTCATGAGACCAGGCAACGTGTTTCCAGTCATCAACAGTTCAATGGCGGTGTTGGCGGGCCAAGGTGAGGCGTAAAACTTTGTGTCGTGCAGTCAACAACGGTACACAAGTGGGCCTTCGGCTCCGAAAGCACATATCAATGATAGTCCGTAAAATAGTTCACACGCTGGCACTTGTTGATGCCCAAGCATTGAAATCTGCGCCAATTTGAGAAATGTTTGCACGTTTGTCACGTTTAATGATTCTCGTCAGTCGTCTTTTGTTCCGTTCGTTCACGATTTTTTTCCGGCCGCAGCGATGTCGTAGATTTGATGTGTTACCGGATTCCCAATATTCACGGTACACTCGTGAAATGGTCGTACGCAAATATCCTAATTTTATCGCTACCTCGAAGATGCTGTGTCCCATCTCTCGTCCGCCGACTATATTACCACGTTCAAACTCACTTAAATGTTGATAACCTACCATTGTAGCAGCAGTAGCCTATCTAGATTTTTCACCAGACGCTTGTTGTCTTATACCTATAGGTGTTGCCGACCGCATCACTTTATTATGATTGGTTCCATACCTCTTATTTGCATACGCACGCCTATACTAGTTTTTTTGGCTTTCCAGTGTAAGTTGCAAGTGTGGGACGACGTCGCAACAGTGCAACGGATCGACGTGATTTTTTGCTCATATATAGTAGAAGGGCCGGGAAATGACATAGGGCCCTTTTTATCCCGATATCTCATTCCCTCAGAAAATTCTTATTGGAACATAAAAAAGTGGGAAAACCGATATGAGAATGTAACGTTGCAACCGAGCAACAGATCGACGTAGTTTCTCGCACAGATATAGTTGGAGGGCTTAATGGCGACATTGGCTACTTTTCATCCTGAGGAAATATCTCGAATATTTACAAACGATAATACTGAATCAAGTCGGAAAAAAAGTTTGCAGCCGGCACGATTTCTTGCAATATGCTGTCTAAACCGTTATAGAAAGAACAATATAATGTAGTAAAGAATTGTGCTGAAAAAAAACCTAAAAAAACTCTGCAGAAGCATACAGTATATCTATATATTAAAGAGAAATATTAATAAGTGTATTTACTTTTTAATTCACCGAGTATAGAAGATTATCAAAAAGTAATTTTAAACTTTATTTAAAAAAAACTTAAACAATAATTCTGTAGTCCACGCGAGCTCAGGCGCGGGCACATCTGGATTATTAAAAAGTTGATAGCCTTTTCGAGTCATCTATTAAGTGTATAAAAAATGAGTCTCAAAATAAGTTAGCAAATGTCGATTCAGGATACTTTTAATTACGAGAAAACTTCGCTACAAATGGGGAATGAAAAGGTGTCGCAAGAATTTTTATCCAAGGCATAGAAAATGAGCCGTTCAGAAAATTGCTTCTAAGAAAATACTTTTCACTCAAAATTTGCAGTAAAAATTTCTTATAAAAAACACATTTTTTCTGCTCCTCCGCCACCGTGGCGAAATATTGTTACATTGCAGGGCGCGATTTTTCGTTATTTATAATTTGAGTTTCATCGTTACTAATTATTAAGTCTTGCCCAGGCACGTAGCATTGACGACAGTATTTTGTCTTGGTATTAGAATTTTTCTGTTGAAGCCGCGGTGGTATAGTGATAAGACTACTCGCCTCACACCAAGGAGAACCGGGATCTATTCTCGGCAGGATCGCTCCTCTATTGTTGTAAGTGGGTATCATGCGGGACGATGCAGCTGGTCAGTGAGTTTTCTCAGATATCATCCGTTTCCCCTAACCTTTCATTCCGACGCTGCTCCATAATCCACTCACGTCACCCACATCGTCTTCCCTCTTCACTCTTCTATGTCTCTTGCAACGTAGATGGATTGATGGTACCCATCAGGTAACATATCTCGTGGTCTCACTCGGCTAACAGCAGGGTGCATGCGTTACTCCAGTTCTACGGTGGACGAGGAACAGATCAGACATGTAGAACATTGTGCTGCCGGACGCCAGCGGGAACTCAGTTTACCGAGGTTGAACGCTGCCATGTCGGGCATATTTACCCTCGTACCAGGTCGTCCTCACCCAGACCAACATAGCAGAACTTCAAAAGTCTCAAAGTTAAAGAGCAACGTCTCGTTATAGTTGATTCCCCTCCAGGTAATATTTTAGGCAGGACGGGCTTAACATTTGCATGTGCTGAAATTTCGTAGTTTCTGGTTGATGAAGTGTGACGGCCGGGAATAACCCTTTTCAATATGCATATATATGTATATATATATTTGTTATTTATTTAATGAATGTTGTTATGTTTTTAGAAAATTAAATGATTATGAAACAAATGTTGAATGAAATTTTTTTTACAGTTTTAATTTATTTAGCATACATTTGGAATTCATATATTTCAAAACCTTTAATATTATTTCTTTAACAATCGACAACATTGTTCTTAAATTTGGAATTTAAAACATTCGTTTCTTCGTTAAATGCGTATAATTTTCCTAGGCATTGTTGCTTCTCTGTCTGAAGTTAGGACGATCACCTAACTAGAGATGTGTTCAGGTTTAAGTTCTAGATGCACAGGAGATTTAAAGGCATCGCTGCCTTCCGCATTAAATACGCTAAAGCCGTTACGCATAAGACATTGAACTGGCGTAAAAAATTTTTCTTCGTGTTGCGTTGACCTCACCATTTTATTGCAAGTGCTTATAAATAATCAGTACCAGCTCATGCCATAGTTGCAGTCGTGTCTTGGTAGTATATTTAAGATACAGGAGTTTAATAAAACTGTATTAAAATATATATTGGAGGGTTGCAAAGAAGTATACAGGTTAGGTCTAAATTCGACCAACAAATTGCGTGAGGTGATTCTTTATTTAAAATTAAGTGGCAAATATGTAAAACACTTGGCACCAAAACTTAATATTGAAGGTAAATTAGTCAGTAAAATTTTGGAATATATTTTTGCGAAATATCGGAAACAAGGTGAAATGATAGTACAATTCGCGGATAATTTTTTTATGTTATTGATATATATATTACCTAAGAGCAAACTCACATTAATAACATCACTCACTGCTAACAAATTAACAGAGATGGCCACACTGTTATTGCTGGCAACTTATTAACAGTCGGGAATTATAATTCTGTGATGCTGTTTTAATGAGCACTATGACCTACGAATCAAAAGTGGTCCAATTGTTGGAACTGCCTAAGAACCACCGTTTACGTTTGAAACGCACACAAAGTTTCCGCTATATTCCGCAGCGGCGATAAAGCGCCTAGTATGCAGGAAATACTAAATATATGCTTGTGTGGCTACTGCACAGCCGATGGTGTCAGAGAACATTAACACATACTCAAAACAACACGTAGCAAACGTTAATAAGCAAACACAATTGTTAGTTTGTGGCGACAGACGGTGTCTGATTCTATGCTAGACGTAAAGATATTGATATTACCTATACACCTGGAACTCTGTCGCTGCTACTGTGTACTGTGCGGGTTTTTGAACTACAGTATGAGTATATAACATTTAGTGCTGCAGCGTAGAGCAACGCCACTACAACGCGTCGCATTTAAGTGGTATCAGGCAACATACTGCAATTGACAACAAAAGCTATGACATTCTAAAGGTGTTATTGTAAAAACTTGTCTCACAAACACTATTATAAGAAATACTCAATGGTACGGCCACCATGTTCGACGCACAGTACACATCGCCGCACCAACGATTGTCGAACACGTTTGAAAAAACCTTAATTTTACAGAATAATCCCGGCAGCTGCAGCGATGCGGGTGACGAAGTCCTCTACAAGGATCGTGCAGGCATGGGAAGAGGGCCCCTACGGCCTTTCCATCATCCAGGGAATACGAGATTCAGGTGATTGCGCACATGTCGCGAATGTGTGCGGTGGCGCCGTCGTGTTGATACCACATAGTCGCCCGTGTTTGTAACGGAACCACTTCGAGTAATGTCGACAGAATTTCCTGCAGAAATGCTGCGTATACACTGCCGGTGAGACGATGTGGTAACAGGTAGGGGCCAACCTAAAAGTAATGTGTTATGCCCACCCAGACATTGACACTGAATCGCTGTTGATGCCCGTGGACGAATGAGGTGAGATTATTGACATCCTTCGACACGTGAATATTTCAGAAGTTCTGTTTACCACCACGTTGACAGGAAGCCTCGTCATTGAAGAGAATGTATCTGTTAAAGTTGAGATGTGTCCTGCGTTGTTCCAGAAACTATGCTGCATACTGTACACGTCGAGGTTAATCCGAAGGACCCACGGCATTCACACAAGTTGTACATGGAACCGATGTAGTAACTATTCATGAAGCACTCGACCAATTGTGCGGCGGTTTCAGTTCAGTACTCTTGCAATAGTACGCGTTGGTTATTCTCAACATGCCTCAACACATTCTCTTGAAACCTGACTGTTCTCTCTTACCGTCTGAGCCCTGCATTAGGACATGTCACACCCAAACTTCCAATTTTTCTCAAACCTCTCTCCACAGACGCAAATGTAATGTGGTGTGGCTGCTTTTTGTGCGGAAATCGATCCCTGTACTTTCTGTTAGCTTCTTGTCCATTTCCCTCTTTCGCATCGTAGGCCAGTAAGATATCTGTCAGTTACGGCCAAATAAACGTAATGTAGTATTAGTTACAGACACATATACCGCTTCCACAGCCTGTATACGTAATTTTTATACTGCGTGTTTTATACTACATGCTGTATCTGAAAAACAGTTTGAGGTTTTCTCAAAAACGAGTTGTCTGAGAGTGTTGCATTATGGGGAAGTTACTTTCAACTAACGTCACAAGTGACACATATTTATGCGCGTATAATACAGAACGGCTACCTGTACTATTTTAGTTTGTGCGTTTCATGTCTCGTCGAAAGCGAGGTTATTAGTCACAGGAACTGAGGAAGGATTTGGCCATGGAATTTATTACATTCCGTCCCAGCGTTTGCATGGAGTGACTTCAAGAAACCATATTTAAATGAATTCAGGAATTGATGACCAGGATTCGAACCAGCGTCCTCCCGAATGCAATTTCAACATATTACTGTTTCCTCACTTCGTTCGGTCACTGAGTCATTAATGACGAGTGATGTTTATATGAACCGCCAGGACTCATAAACGTTTGACACTGGTTTATTTAACAGTATGAAATAGGTAACACACAGAGCCTCTAGTCAGAATTGCCAAGGACCACCGTTTTCGTACAAAGCTTACATGCATAAAGCTTCGGCTGTAGTGATACATGTCCAGGTGCATTGACAATAATCTTGACGATACACCGCAGCGACAGCAATACGCTTCAAGGCTTGTAGGCAATNGTTCCCGGCTTGTAGGCAATATCACTATTTAGTGTAGCGAATCTTACACCAACTGTTTCCAGGAACCCTTTGTCGGATGAAGAATTGTAAGAGTTTTAATTCACGGTAATTGTTGTTTACAGTACGTATTAAATGTCCTCCATCATTTTTTGTGCAGTTGGAACAGCAGCTTACCATACACACATGTATGATGTATTCACTACGTGCAATACACTGTTTCGGAATCTAGCTGAATATTTGTGTGCGTTTTAAACGAAAAAGGTGGGTCCTAGGTAGTTGCAACAAGGGGGCCATTTTTGTTTCGTAGGTAATACTGCTCAATAAACCAGCATAAAACGTATATATTTCCCGACGGTAACGATGTTGACGGCAATAAAATGGTAGTACCCCCTGTTAATTATATAACGGGGTGTGTTATTAAAATATTTGCTATTTAAGTTGAAAATCCCGATAAAATAAAACAATGTTCCATGAATTCTACTTTCTGATCACCTGGATTTTGATATTTCGCAAAACTGCATACATTCGAAAATCTCCATTTCCATGACTTATTTCACCCTTAATATATTGTAAGGTCACAAAGTGTCGCATATATTTGCGGCTTTACTTTGCATAAAGAATCACACCACAAAGTTTGTCGGAACGAATTAGGCCCCAACCTTTACACAATGTTCATGATAACTCTAATGTGAGATTCTTCCCTCGTCTGGTGTACTTTTTTTTTTTTAAGTTATTTATTGGGGAGATAGTAAACAGCTTCAACAAAATCATAGTATTTAAGACATTCAAAAATGCAGTTAAAGCGCCAGGCATGACACTTTCGTAATAAAGTAATGAGTAATTTTCTACATCAAGAAAGAATAACATTATTTTAATTAAGTGAAGGTCAACCAGGAGGGAAAACTATGCCATATGTTGTGATGGCAATTTGTAAACTGTGAAAGTAGATCTCTCAAGTACGAAATCTTTAAAGAGGAAAGAGGGTAAAAATTACAAGGGGATGAGAGGTTCCAAATACCTTTGAGGTCGTTATTGATCTATAAAGAATGGAGTATGAGAAAGAAAAAAACTACCTAATTGATAATTTTTTTTCTGCTTACGTTTTTGGTTTATGGAAGGGTACATGACATTTGGAAGTGGATAATACCAAATAGATTATAGATGTTTAGGCACTAGTATGCGTGGACAGCTCTATTACGGCTCGCGATGCGTAGAAAGACGTTTGTATATAACTTCTATCTTTTTATGTAGGAACTCATACTTCCCTTGCAAGTTATTTATTTACACCGCCTTACAAAAAATATATTAACTGCAAAAATAGATAAGTTAATTTATGAATGAAGGTGATCTTAAGACTTTACCTCCGTTAGGCAAATTATCCTAGATGAATGGCTGTGTGTCTGTACATCAGAGGAATGGTGATAAAAATTGTTTGAGTTATTTAAAACAATAAAACATGCATGTGCTTGCTTTGGTTTAGCGGTATGATATTTCTAATAAGTGATTTTGAATTCAATAAAGGTAGACAAATTTGAGAACAGTCTTGTTTAGCGATATGAATAAATGGCACCATTCAGGTCAGTTAAAGTTAAATTAGTTGATTTTAGAATAACGTGTTTCGTATTGAAGATTATATTTAAGTTTAAGCAGTTTGGCTTTTCAGATTCCTTGCACATTTTTTTTTAAGACTTAAGAGACACGGTATCAGATTTTTGTCAAAAGAAAATTGTATGTACCTATTTTAGAGTTAATTTTTCTCCTCCATTCTTAATCTGGGATTCACGACGCTGCCAAAAATGTTTCACTATTTCACAATCTGAAAACAAATCCTTACAAAGATGTAGTTGTTCGACAAAATGTAGTTCCCCATCCAGGTTTCAAATGTGATCTCGTCTTCTATTCTACTACAAAACCACCTTTCAGTGTATGGCTTTCAAATATTACATATCATGATTTACATGCCATTGACAGAACCTTTTATCAGGTTGCCCTACGTTTTACAAACAAATGTTAATAAATTTTTGTAAAATATTAATCAAATCATTTTGTAACAAGTGAGTATGGCGAAAATTTCTTAATTTAATATCAAAATAATGATAACGCGTTTTAATTTTCGAGAAGGTATTTTTATAATTTTTTATATCAAATAAATTTATTTCACATATATATTAATTCAGTATGAAATAAGATATCAGAAAAATAAATTTGATGGCTGGATCTTTTGTTAAATTGATGACTAACTGAAAGCTATATAAGGTTATTTATAAAGGGAGCAAAATATAAATTTATCTGAGCATATGATATTGTGAGCAACTGTACTGTTAAGTAATGGATACATTAAATTAAGTGTTTGCAAATTTCACTTATTGTAAGTTTTTTTTAAGTTGACAGTGTTAACTCTAAACAATTATAGAAGAAATATTTATGTATGAGTTAAATAATTTGATAAGGTATTTGGACAAGAAGACCCTAGATCTGAAATACGGCACATATTATGACCGGTTAATTTAATGCCAGGAATGATTAATGCAGTGTATAAACCAAGTAGTGAAAAATCATTTAAACGTCGCGCATCATCGGTCACTCATTAGTTGTCTCATTGCGAAGAGTTTAGAGCGACTCTTTTGCCTTCATTCACATTATCAGATATATCGTAATTTAGTTCCTTAAGGATTGATTCTCAACTCCTGTTCTTAGTCTCCAGAAAGCAGCAGAAGTTGAAGACTCTCATTGCCAAACAGATAGCCACGAAATATCACTAACGCCGTTCAAACCAATAGCCTCTTAAGTTGTAAGGAAGATTAATGCCTTCAGAAAATATAGCAGGTTGAGCACGCAAATAAAGAAGGATATTGCAGTGATTTTAATGGCAGGAGGAAATATCTCTCCGATGATTAGCAACGGTAACATCCCACCACCCACTGCATTATAGACACTGAACATGTACAGGCTGGTCACCGAGAGCCGGCCACAGCTCGCCACGTCATCTCCACCATTCTTAAAGTCGAATATGATTGCCAGGATAAACAAGGTAACCGCCTGTGAGAAGTTGTCACCTAGTAGAAGCACCCCCCTTCCTGCACAGTCTACGAGTAAAGAAGCAATGCAGACTCCGAGCATCATAATCGCTTCCTCATTGATGGCTGAAATGTAAGGTGACAGACCGCTTTCTGACTCTTGGAAGATCGTGACAGTGTAGGTGATAACAACAATAATGCCGGTCAGCTGATTGTTGGCCACTAGATCCATGCCTATCATTGTTGCCTTTTGAGCGTCTCTATTACATAAATTCCTGTTTTATAAATATCCTATCAACCAGGGTTACATGAGCATTCGTGTCAAGATTTTCGTCCCTTTGGACATTAAGAATCTCCTTTAGTCGAAGCCACTATCTCATATTCATGGCTTCAGACTTTTTGCCACACATGGGCAAAGTACGCCTGAGATTCCGGAAACCTACTGAAAACAACGAGGAAAACCACTGGAATAGCGAAGTACAGAATTTTATGACCAGAAATTAAGTATAAGAACGAACGACCTATGTAAAGAGCACCCCACCACATATTAACTGGTTGATAGGCGATTCCAAAACTTTTAACTATCGTCGTTGACGATCTCAGCAACATATATGGAGCAAAGTATATTTCAAACAGAAGCAGCGAATCCTGCAAAAAAAAACACCATATTAATCGAAAAACAACTGTAATGCTGGTTTCCATACACAGTATAATTGCAAATTGCAATATTTGAATGTGAAATAATTTTTTAAAATTGTTATCATATTCTCTGAAACAGTTACAATACAAAGAAATAGCAAATAATGTTGAATATAATGCAAATATTTAATTAAATTACTATTTATTTCATTTTTCTTTAAAATTTAGTGCACAACCTATAATTTGTATAAGTTAATTCTTACTGCAGATTTGTACTTCCTTTGCAGAATTAACCTCTTATGTATTATAACCGAATAATCTCGCCATGATTGCCACAGTTACTGAAGCAGGTTATATCTTAAAAGAAACATTGCTATATGCATAAGAGAGAAAGCGAGAGCTGCTGTGTTTTATAATCGATAGCACTTCCCAGAAATAAGGCAGATATCTGCTTACTTTAGCCACACATTTACGTATGGAAACAACCCAGCCGAAATAGTTTGCCACAACATCCAGTTATTATTTATTACAGCGTATTCGCTACCTATTTCAAATGCAGCCACTACACAGAATCTCCCTGCAATAAATACGCTTGCTTTAATAATGATAAATAAGAAACAATATAGTTACTAGGCTGTGTTGCGGTCTCTTGTTGGAGTATCATATGCCAGCCATTACGGCTATTAGCCAGAAGAACTGAGATAGTTAGCTCTGCCGGNTATTTATTACAGCGTATTCGCTACCTATTTCAAATGCAGCCACTACACAGAATCTCCCTGCAATAAATACGCTTGTTTTAATAATGATAAATAAGAAACAATATAGTTACTAGGTTGTGTTGCGGTCTCTTGTTGGAGTATCACATGCCAGCCATTACGGTTATTAGCCAGAAGAACTGAGATAGTTAGCTCTGCCGGTTTCCCATAACGTTCATGTCTGGAAGAAAATTAACAACATGTAATAGNAGAAGAACTGAGATAGTTAGCTCTGCCGGTTTCCCATAACGTTCATGTCTGGAAGAAAATTAACAACATGTAATAGATATGAATGAAATTTTCCTGTAAATTTAAATCGCAAAATAAAGCCATTGCAACCCGAAAAGTAAACTTCGGAAAATAATATCCTTGTGGCACAAATTTTTAAATGGCAAGAAATATTTCTTCTATTTTCGTATGTTTGTATATGAGTTGCCTTGAAGGATATATCATTATACTTCAAAATTAGTTTTATTACTGTTTGTCATTCCTCTCGCTGAACTAATCGGCTCGGGATGAGACTTCGTTAACAAGGAATTCTATTTCCTTTTTTAAGGTACAATTTGACAGTTTTCTTACGTAATTTGTCGCCATCTAAAATCACAAAAGAAAAAAATATTGTTTGGAGGCGTATCGTATTGAAACAAAATTTGCGGGCGATGGGTGGCGAATACTATCTCATCTCACCGCTGATGTTCCGCCCCATGGTCACATATTGGTTGGATATTATTACCGAATTATAAACACTATCAGTTTAATTAAACATTTACATCAAGCCACAGCTTATTGCATGTACTTTAGGAGTACACATAGACAACGCTGCTTCTCTCTGAAACTGACTTCCAAACTAAATCACAATGGCTACCTCATCTTCTTCCCGACTTGTTTATTTAGTTATACTGCCCTCTGCTAGTTTCCCGCACAATTCAACACATAATATACTACTGAAGTCTGTTCACGGTAAACTGAGCACTTTTTAAATCTATGCATTTTGTGTATTCTTCAAGCATATGTAAAATCAAAATTGCCATTAGCTATTTTACTTTATTAATGCGTCGGTTAAGTGAAACTACAAGATTATAAGAAAAGCAAATGTTTTTTTCAATACGCCATTACTTACCATAATTGGAATAAAAATTAAAAAAATAAATTATAATTTTAGTGTTAACCAAGGTTTAACTAACCCTTCTGATTCAACGTCAAGACACGGGACATTTTTTCCTCCGTCGTTGCCAACTGAACAGGGCGTTAGCCGGTCAGTATTCCCGTTAAAATATATGCAGGTTGTGACAGTCATAGTTCACAAAGATTGATTTCAAAAGTGCTCACTTTACCGTGAACAGTCTTTATACCGCTTTGCCCTGCTATCCTGTTTCTCCCCGAGTTCCCCTACCTTCGGAACGTCTTAGATGGATATTATGTTTTTTTTTTAGCGTTAACATTTTGTAATCTAGCTTCCACTGTTGTTATAAGAAATATTCGAGAACTCCTTTCTTTTTCGGAGTGTTGACAGAGCTACGTCGTATATGTCGTGAGTTCTGAAAAAAATATTTCGACTTTGTTGATGTCGCTACGAGTTCAACGACTCTATACATACAGTCTCAAGGAATCGGGCAAGATGGAAAATATGTTGGTATTTAATTAAAACCAATCAATATGGCGATAAAGGATATGGAAATCGATTTATGCAACTTGGAATTGGTACCAGTTGATGCACTCCAGTTACCCTATGGACCCGAACACCTCTTGCCTTGCTGCGTCATCCTTGGTAATATCTTTTTCTCCCTGTTCAAGATTGAAACAATTATTTGTATACATAAAACTTATTTATTGTATGTTTAACTATATAAAACCTTACTAATTTTGCAGGCTTTGATCTTCTCCGACTTGTCAATTACAGTTTCAGACGAAGGATAAACTCGAGATCATTGATAAGGTGACAGGTAAGAAAGTACTTACATGGCAAAGAAATGCAGTGATTCTAAGTTCTTTGCATTTCGAGGTCTTGAAAACGATAAGGGTAAAGCGAGGTGAGTATGGATCACCGACGGAATGAAAGGGCGGGGAATCCGGAGATACCCGAGAAAACCAGCCGACCAGTGGAATCGTCCGGCAAGATTCTCACATGCGGTAATTCGGGAGCGTAACCACCAGTACTCGAACCCGGTTCACCTAGGTGGTAGGAGAGTAGTCTAACCACTACACCACTGCGGCCTCTTCAACAGGTTTTGTTCCTTTTGCAAAAAAAAATGTTGTATTTTACTTCAGCTGTTACCAAGTACGAGCATGCAACTAATGCAAGTATGTTGCTGATAGTCATAATCGCAAATAATTTTAATAAGTGCGATCCAATTTTTGACATCACTGCCTTTACTACTCTATCTTGTATGTCAGTCTGACAGGAAGTTCACTTTTCTCTATCCACGCGTTCAGAATGGTCCCTGATGATGTTTCCTGTTAAAAAAGTTTCCACGTATTTTTTTTTTCAGCAGATTCTGGTTTTATCTTCATTCTCTCAATACTTGACGAATAAGAGAAATTTGAGTAGAATGTGTAAGGTATTAAAATTACCTTTACCATTGGTCATTGATTGCTGGATCCTAAATATTGTTGAGGAGTTTACAGTATAATGTATCTCTTTTCTTAAATTTGCGTGCTTCAAATCAATTTCTATTCCAGAATGGCTTAGTTGTGATAATTTACTTTACACTGACTTTCTTTTTTGGCATATAATACACTAAATACATAACGGCAGTTAACAGGACCAGAGGAACCAAGTAAGGAATACATAGTTGTAGGCATAACCTAGATTAAATGAAACATTTTACACACTAATGCACACATTCTTAATGCCCTATATATGGAATAATGTAAGTATCGTTGCATGTATTTACCATAATAACGAGAGTCAAAGTACATCAAATTGACCTCTAACTTCCACGATGTACAATATACTTACGTCATTTTTACTTTGTATTCGCTACATTGTCACATAATACAATTAACACTTGCGACTACATTGCCACTTCACTCACTATCTGTAACTGTGGATCTATATCCCACACAAAATTTATTCTGAATAACAATGTAATTTTGTGAACAAACTTATTAACAAAGTCATTCTGTCAATAACGCATTACTAGCGTACATACATATATTAACCTGTAGCGGCAACCATGAAGTATACACCACAGTTTCACTGTGCTTGCAGCGCTTCTAGCGACTTGGCTCGCCCATCAGTCATTGGTATCGGCAAATTTTTTCTTTCATTTAAAGTTATTTCTTGTTTATTAACTGTCATTTTAATGATTACATTCGCCCTACTTAGAGTATAACCATGGTTAATATCAAAGACACATTTTTCTATACGCCGTAACAGGACTTTACATAAATGTTTGTAGTTGATGTGGAATATTTTCATTTTTATAAGATACGTAGTTTTTGGGGACTCTAACGATTTATTAGGAAACAAAATACCTACCTGCAGCTATTTGTATGAGTTTAAGAGGCCAATAGAGAGATGATATATGAACAAACAATAGATTTGTAGCCATTTTTTATTTCGTGTTTCAGGTGATGTTATCGAAGTAACAACAGGGATTTTCGAATTCAACATTTCTCAAGAATCTTAAATAGTTGTTTCCCATATTGTTCTGTGAAAAACTTCTTGCACTGCAACGAAATATATTAATCGGAATGTGCCCTAGACTAATAATCACAGTAAGTATAGTCTTATTACAAAAAAAGTCATACGTCAGAGGATGAAAGAAAGGTAGTTTATGGAAAAGGAAAGGAATTAAGTAGTCCGTCGCATTGTTATAATTTTAATTATTTTCTTAAGTGAAAAAAAGGATCGGGACCTACATCAACATAGATGCTAATCTGAGGAAACTCACATATGCGCAGGTATTATCATATGTGTACCTAAATACGTATTTATAACACCGGAATACATATAATTTTGTATAAAATGATTCTTAAATAATTTTATATTTATATTAACATATGTCTATAGGGTAATTTAGATAGTATTATTTTGTAAGTGCCTGCGTGTTTTTTTCAGGGGCGAAAGATTATGTGAGTTTGCTCAGAGTGCTCCCATATCTCAACATGAAAATTAAATGATAGAAAACATGTTGTGGGCACAACGTAGGTTTTTTACTGTAACGCAATCAGTCTGTATACGCTCATTCTACAGATTTAGCCGTCGGGCGAGTTTTCGGAACTTATGTTTGTTTCATACCAACTCCATTTATAAAATTTCCTATTCTCATCTAATTTAAAAAGTTACTTTTCCAATCAGCAGTATACCTACATGTATGATGCAGGACTTTGAATAACTGCATCATTTATTAAATCGGTACTATTTATTTAAAAAATTATAAGTTCTCCAGTTTCAATAGTGAATTTTTCATTGAATTTCACATTTGTACTTAAATTTAAAAGGAACTTTATACAATACTAATTAAATAAATCTATATTAATTATAAACCTTTTTTTTACTTATTTTATCCTGGCATAATAGGTAAACATTAAATAAAAACTTCATTTTATTCACAAACCTTTTTTATGCAATTACTTTAATTTCCTACAAATACCATTGCACATAAGCTCGATAAAATGGCAATGTTCTTATATATATATATATATATATATATATATATATATATAATATATATATATGCTTCTGAATATATACACCATGGTTATAGGTGAAAATTTTTAATGCTTCTCGCTATTCACAACTGAATTTATCACTGTGCGAAAATATCGTGTCACTTATTATACCGACACTATGTGCAGGGCGGATTATGTAGGTAACTGTATATATGAGGACATGTATCGAAGTCACAAGAGACCTGCCTGCAGCAAACCTGGTATTTCGGTACTGATGATAATTGCACTTTATCTTTACAGGTTTTTACATGCCTAAGGAAACTGTTGGCACAGCTTAACTGCTTACCATACCTCTCACAGAAGTATGACAAGCGACAGTGATTCTTGGAACAATAACTTCTTTTATGGCACCGTACAGATTGGCCGAAAACTAATGTCTCGTCACAAACAGATACCGATGTTGAGGTGGTTCAGGCAAATAATCTGACTGAGCTGTAAGATATGTAGTTACTGGAGTAAAAAAACGCAAATTTTGTTTGCAATGGTGTTCTAGGTACCGCAGCCGAAGTTTTCGATTGATCCAATGTAGATTTCGTAGGCCCTATAATCATATAAGTTCATATTTCTGTATCATCTGTAGATAATCGTGCTGCACTGGTTGCATTAGAGCCTTATAGTGATGTAGGTGTTACATAGCAGCTGACTATTAGCATGCAGGCATTCAGACATCACATGCAGGAGCCATTCGGCAGGAGCAAGTCTTTCCTTGAATGTATCCATCAATATCGCAATCATTCCGTCAATCATTCGCAATATTTCTATCAATCAGCACCATAATGATTTCCACAATTGCTAAACAATCGCTCCACATATGCTCCACATGCTTCACATTCAGCGGTCATTTAGATGTCATTAGGTTTCGTTTAGAAGTCATTAGGAGTCATTTAGAGATCATTAGGGGTTACTTAGGGGTTATTAGGGATCCTTAGGGGTTATTTAGGGATCATTAGGGATCATTTAAGGGCAATTTAAGAATAATTTGTGATGCAGGAAGGGCCATCTAAATGTACCTTTCGGAGCAAGAGGGGTCTATTGGGTAACAGTGGGGTCATATAGGGGTAATTTTTATTTATGAATTGGCTATTTTATGAACAGGTGGGGTCATTTGCGGAGCAGAAGGAACATTTGTGAAGCAGAAAGGGTTATTTATGCAATATTTAGGATTAATAAGGGGTCATTAGTTGTCATTTAGGTGCCATTACAAGTCATTTAGAGACCAATTAGGTGTCATTAAGGAGTTATTAGCAGTCAGTTTTGTGAGGGGTTGGTTTGGAAATAGTCAGTTGTCTGTTATAAGTGTGACATACAGTTCAATATGGGTGAAGAACTTATCTTGAAGAATCTGTTGAATATATAATGGCATGGTAATGTAATCAAGTAACGAGATAAATAATTTAGTTGTTTTAAGGAATTAAAATTATTAAATCTTACTGTTGAAATGTTTTAGTAAGTTAATCAATATCCTATTGCTGATTCAGAAGTCATCGAAAATTTTGTTTATCTCATGAAAATAACCCAACACAGGTAATATACTATGTACAGTTGAAAGTGCACATGTATTTTTTAAAGGTGACACCACATGGGTTATGAAAAAAGGATTGTCCGGCAAGGAACAAAGCCAAAATGTGTCTACTTGAAAGCACCATTTTATTGATCAATATTTGTACAAACTATATAAACTCATAAGAACCGGTAAGAAATGTACATTTACGAGCTATGTAACATCCTTCAAAGTAGTATCCGAGGTTGTTCATTTTTCGTTGCCAGCGATGAGGCAGACTTTGTCACAGCATTTTGTCGAGAGGTGGCGCACATTGACAGATCACATGCAGCCGATGGTATTTCCCGCCTGCCTCATAACTGGCAACGAATAGTCGACAGCATCGGAGATTACTCTGAAGGATGTTAAAGAGCACATACATGTACGATACTTAGACGTACATATGAGTGTGTATAGTTTCTAAGAGAATATACCAATAAACGGTAATTTNACATACATGTACGATACTTAGACGTACATATGAGTGTGTATAGTTTCTAAGAGAATATACCAATAAACGGTAATTTCAAGCACCCATGTTTGTCTTTGTTCTTTGCCGGATATTCCTGTATCCATACCCCACGTGCTGTAACCATTAAAACTTAGATGTCGTACACTTTCAACTGGACATAGTACATTTCCTGTGTTGGGTCATTTTCTAAAGGTAAGCAATAGTTGCCATGACTTCTGAATCAGCCTTCGTAAGTATGCATGTGTATATATACATAGATAAAGCAACAACTACACCAAGTAAATACACATCTTGCCCCTTTGGAAGGGTTTCGGTTTTTTCGTGAATATAACACAAGCCAGANCAACTACACCAAGTAAATACACATCTTGCCCCTTTGGAAGGGTTTCGGTTTTTTCGTGAATATAACACAAGCCAGAGATTGTAAGATGCCTAGTATAGAGCCTGCATTAATGAATGTACCTTCTCACACTGCTGGAAAATTACATTGAAAATAGTGTTGCTGCTGTGAAAAAATCTGCATCAACAGCTGCCATGCTTGGTGACATAAGAGAACCGTCTGTCCAAAGAGTCCTTTTCGCGCGATGATACATTACGACAATGAGTGCACACAGTTTTTGCAAGGTGATTCATTGATGGATCACACCAAGAACTGCAACGATTCGTCTTTTCATAGCCAGCAAGTGTTTCACTCAATACCTCTTGTGGTGGGGTAGAGTCGATTGGTGTGTTGGTGGCTTGTGTGTATGTTGATGGCGGCTGAGCTATGTTAAATAAGTGGTGAGGGAAGTGGAGCGACGATATGTGTTATGGCCTGGAGCATGGATGGAGGTGGGAGGTATGTGTGTTTTGTAATAGTCAATAATACGATTTGTGGGTCAGAATATTAAGAGACTATAAGCAAATGAAATACAGAGGTGGGGTTCAATTGGCTGCTCATTGTCATACTAGTAAGAGGCAATGATCGGCCATCTTTACGAGAATTGAACCCCCCGGGGTCACAAACGTCCAACTTGGTTAGTTTTAATAGGTATAGAATTTTTTCCTTCAGAATTTTTCCCATTTTTAAAAATTTTTTTGCGGTTTTCCTTTTATTTTCGAGTTGTAGAAAAATAAGGTCGAGATTATGGCTGCCAATATTAAATATGGATGCCGGATTCAGTAAGGTAATATATTCTACGATTTTTTTAAAAATTAGTTGGTTTTTTTACATTTTTTTTGGATTTTTGGATTTAAGATTATTGGAGTCAATGTCAAGGCCACTGGCATACAACACGGGTGTTAGTTTCAGCGAANTGGATTTTTGGATTTAAGATTATTGGAGTCAATGTCAAGGCCACTGGCATACAACACGGGTGTTAGTTTCAGCGAATTTAATATGTTCCTAAGCAATTATTAGTTTCTTTTGATTTTTAAAATCGTATTATTGATTTTTAGTGTTCAAGGCCATTGTGATAATGTTCAGGGTTGTCAACAACCATCATGGTAGTCGGAGGTCATGAGTGTAAGATCTTCCTTAATTTTTGGAAAAAATTTTTGTTCAGATATTTCTCGGTTTTTGTATTGGAAGTTGGGTAGGTGGGGTAGTGGTTCGAGGTTTTTGGAGAGGCTAATAGTGGGGGAGGGTTTGATACCATTATATGTTCCTTGATTTTGCAATTTTTTTCCATTTGCTTTTAAAATAATTGCCTTGGTGTGTGGCTGTAAGGGGTGAGGCGATAGTCGTGTGATGAGCCAGGGGTAGGGTTGTTTATCAATACATGTTTTTCAATGTTTTAGATATTCCTTTTTCTAATTTTAAGCGATATTTTAATAGTTACAACGATTGGGCAACACTTTACTCAATAAAACCAATGAAAATTACTTATATTGCTCTATAGCACCATTAGCAAACAGTTATAACTTTTTGGTATATCAGCAGCAGCCAATATCATTAATCACGAGAAAGACCCTGTATGTATTGGCGCTAGCTTCTGTTTTTGTACAGCACCGACCGTGACTTAACAAATTTTGCAACACGTAATACATGGGCGAGTATACTTGAAATAATATATATTAATTCGTTAATGAAAATAGTAGAGTATGGTTTTCCATGTTAAAAAAAGTCGTCACGAACTCTGAGCCTTCAGCATTTGTTGCTGGAAACCCATAACTAGTTCTAGCCTTTGTTGCGTTATGTTGAACTTCAGTCAATGTTATGAATGTACGTTTTTTGAAACCGAGTTTTTACATCGAGGATTCCGTCGCATCATGTAAGTTAAGCATACATCTCAGTTCTGCGTCAGGGTATTATTTCTATTACAATCCAACACACCGAGGAAATTACTTCTCTAATCACATTATTTTCTCTGTTGGAGCGCTGCAAACATCGCACCTATAAGTAAGCGGGGTTAAAAGCACGTGTACCGGAGGTGGCTTTTGAAAAGGGTTGGACTGGCCACGTGAAAATGCGAGAATTATGGAAGTTATTTGCCGGGTAGAGGTCCCACTGGCTACAAATTTAATCCACTCAGATTTTATTTAAAACCCTTCCGCGCTCTCTTTTAATTGCCTCGCCTTATTTACCGCTTCTGCGCCAGTGTTCCAACGAAGGTTGAGGGGGTGTGAAAGGGGTTGGGTTTTTCGAAATGAGGAGGTGGGCTTAGAACGGCAATAAACATGCAAATACGGGACGATGCGCGCGCTGGACCCACATGCGCGCTGCCCTTTGATGTAAGCGCGTTAAGCCGACACGCCAACTCGCGTGCATGCGTGCGTGCGCGGGGGATAAACTGGGATGCGCGTCGCTTCGCGTTTGCAGGCTAATCATTATGTCGAGCCACCCCCCTGCTATGGGGTGATCGAGACTTTTTTGGCTTCCGGTTAATCCCCCTCACACGCCCTCAAGTGCCCTCACGTGGGGCGAATATCACAAGTAGTCATTAACATTACGCACGATTGAGTAGGGTTCAAATACGTCTCGAGATATTTTAGAGTTCATATTTAAGAGAAGGGTACATGGTGCGTTAACATGTGCATAACAACGTTTATTTCATTTTGTTAAAACGTAAAAGACAGTGTGTGTATAACAAGTATAATCCATTCACGGTTATGTCCAACACTTGTGAGTCCCCGCTAATGTTCTACTGCCACTATATTACTCCGCCTCATACAAACAAATCTTAGCCGAATCTAAAAATAACACTCAAGGGACAGCGCATCGCATTCGTGGGCATTAGAACTATTTCTTAGTGGGCAATACCAACACACCTAAATATTGTTTCGTTTGAGACAACTATAAATTCAATATTATGATTTATAGATAAAATGTTAATAAATGTTCAACTTATTAGAAAAGTAAGGTATTTTTAAGTTAACACAAGTATAAAACGCTTGTGATACATGGCATATTTAGGAAACAAACAAGTACTTTATGCTTGGGGTGATTATTTAAAGGTTTGATATAAAAAGTGTGAAGAAATGGCGAATAGAATATAACCTTCTTCTCTCATTATACTTATAACAGTACTCGTAATCCGCATTCTAATAAGTGGCTACTCACGCGCAGGCATTTCTTGGGCCTTAGAAATTTAGGAAAAGTAACTATTAAAGTGAAGAATAATTCAGCAGAAATGTATTGTGATCTTCATGATTACTTTCATTTAGAATCGTCCTCAATAAATTATTTTCGATACACAAACCTGTCGACAGCGTTTTAACTTTCAAAATAACCACCTTAGTCAGAAATAAACTTCTGATATTGGAAGTATTTTATTTGAGCCATAGGTTTCAATTAAGGTTTGATTCCGATAAATTAAACTGTAAAACAGCAAAGTGTGTAGAGTACCTTGCAAGAATTATCTTGAACAATAATTGTTGAAATAGTGGTGCTGAATTACACAGCGAAATTACAGGTTCTCTGGATATTCACTGTTCGGCTACCGAGTTGATATTCTACATCACCGCAAAGGGAAACCAATAAGGATACAGTGAAGAAACAAGTTCCTCCAGTCTGTGTGGGCGAACGTCAACTGTATGTGTTAGTGTAACATACAGACTAAACGTGACACGTTAATTATAAAAAAAAAAATATTAAACAATAAAAAAATTCTTAAATCGGCAGTTCGATATTGTTACATTCTATCCTTAACATATCTTAACAGAATTTTAGTTGCGTGTAAAGTTACTAAATCCACATTACAACATATAAATTATATGATTTGGATTGTATGCAACGAAAACATGTCATAATAATTTCGTGCAGTTGAATAGTTTATCGTAATTATTATAGTGTGATATATACCTACTTATATTCGCAGTGGAACTTGCCAAAAAGACAACAAGTGTGTTGAGAAGGGTAAAAGGGAGCACATAGCTAGTATGAGTCATATTAAAAAATATCCTGTCTTTTCGTTACTGGGATTAGCGAAATTTTCTGTTTTCTGCGTGTCATCATGTGACGCTGATATTTTTCTTTTTTAAAGAGTACGTTCCTACTGTTAGATTAAGAAAAGATGCCGCGTGTCTTATTGTATAGGGCGAAGAGGAGACAGCAGAAGTTAAAAACCCGCAGCGGGGTAGTCTATAGTGAGCTGAGATTAAGTTTTATCAGGCCATATAGAGGAGGTGGGGTGGTAACCTGTAGTATATAGGATATAATGATGAGGGGTCAAGGACAGGAGACTGTGGCACCAAGTTGCCGTCCACTAACTTGGATGACGTCACAGGCGTGGCCTACGGCCTCTTTCATCTCCACTCTACCCCTTCCAAAACATCTCATCACCAGCAACCCGTGCCAAGAAAAGATTTAAATGTAAATTATTGTAATAAAAAATATTTTAATAAAAAAATTAAAAATTATCGGCCGCCCACCTTGGAATTTTAATAATTAAGACGGTTTAGAGTGTCACTGCAAATCACAATTCCATGAAATAAAAAAATTATAATATAACAAATTAATAAGTCCGGCCTGCCACTTCGGACATATATTGACCCCCCCGTCCCCCTCCCTTCTCAAAAAACTTTACACAAAAAAATTATAAAGAAATTATTGTCTTAAATAATCCCATCTTACTTCTTGGGATTTATATTGATTTTCTTTGAAAAAAACACCTCAGTTTACATTTAAATGTCCAATCGCACGGCTGGAGTTCCCGAATCGTTAACAGGTATAATTAATTTAAAGATGAAATTTTTCATACATGAGATGGTATATAACACCTTTAAACACTTCCGTACTAAATAATTTTTCACGAAATAAAATGTGTGGTAAGACAAACCCCTGCAATCACACTTTTAACTGTTAATGCGAAGACGCATTTTACTTAGGACCTTGTAAATAATATTCGAATTTTAATTTAAATACTCAATATTTTAGAAATAAATTTAATCGATATTTTTCTATATTTCCTTTATTCAATTTGTTTTCACTGTCGAACCAAAAAAAAACTAATTAATAAAAAAGCCATCTAGCTTTGTAACTATACACTCACACACCGACAGGCGAGCGAGAGACGCACCTGTCATAACAGGCACGTGCAGCAGAAGACGTCCGTAGATCACAGCAGGGGAAGTCGGTCAATGGCCTGGAATAACCCTGGGGAGGGGAGGACCGAACAGTATATAAGACCAAGTGTCCGCGGTTCGCCATCTTTCTGCTTCCTGCTACCAGCGTCGCAACTTCTGCTCTCTGCCACCCGCGATCTACGGATATACGCACCCCCATTTCTGTACAGTACAGAGAGTAAGAACCTACTGTTTTGTTAATAATGCGAGAAGTGATGAGCTCACAGCAGTGCCGACTGCAGCCTGCATGTCTTATCACAAAGGCAAGGCGAGTGTAGTACGCTGACTATGGCTAGGGGGCCACAGTGCTGAGTGCGTGTAACGATAATTGCCGGCCGTTGCACGGAGGCCTCCCTGAATCAGTATTGGCTGACCTAAAAGTTCGCGCCGATATGCATCATTTATAAGTATTAAAACTCGCATGTTTAATAAAAAATAGTGAAATTGGGATTATTCCCACGCTGAAAGAAACAGAAGTCACTCATTAATGAGTGTGAGTGATAGGAATTTATTTCCTCGGTAAATTAAAATTCTCTAACGATAATCCTAATCCTTCTAATATTATAAATGCTTATTTCTGTGTTTATGTTTGTCACCACTCAGCTCCATTACGGCAGAACGGATTTTGATGAAATTTGGTATATATGTACTTTAGATCCTGGAATAATAAATAGGATACTTTTTATGCCGTAAAATCGTACGTTTCCTGTGGAATAACCACAAACCATAATTCTGCAACGACTAGGAACGTGACCTTAATAATTTATTCCTCTGGTGTCCGAGTTTATCAGGCCGCCCAAGGATCTCTGAAAGGATTAACGACTGCTATCAATTAATAACAACTCAGACCGAATATTTAACGTGCCCTCTGAATCCCGGAAGCGCTCAGATTTTATGCCACTTAATGGACACGCATACAATTATGTGCCGCTGGGAACGTTCCAAACATTTGGCAAACGCTTAAGATCCCTCAGTCAAGCACAAAAAGTAGAAGCAAAGTACACTTATTTCTAAAGTTATTCCTTGATGGAACTTACGTTTTGATTTTCATACATCGACGCTGGAAAGCGGAAATGTAGTAACTACGCTATAGTTCCACAGATAAACTCCAAAAACCGTACCCTACTTCTTGGCTATCGGGTAAAAAACATTTTCTTCCTTTTGGGTTGCCGTAATCAGTTTAAAACCTAGGCCAACATAGCATAATTTTATAATTCTGTTTCCAAATAAATTATTTGTCTTTTCCCAATTTATTTATTATTGCATCACTCAATTGTACCCGGGCGAAGCAGGGCCTGTTCGCTAGTATGTAATAAATATCGATTATCGCTAAAATTTTGGTAATCGAACTGCATATGTGATATACTGCCAACGATCCTTAAAGATCATTAACTATCAAAAATGTCATAATAGTGACAATGAACACAGCTTAAGAAATAACCCTCTGTTTAAACCGAGCTGCGTGAAAGTGAAGCGGATGTGGTCAACATGCTGAACATATTTCGCTTGAATTTGGTATTATATAATAATGCTGCTGTTTTGAAAACATCTATCTTTTAAGGCAGGAAAGGTTATGGCAGGAAACAGAAAAATTATACGTTTTAGTCAGGATCAACAATTTCCATTGAATCGGAATGGCTGGTGTAAAAATGTATTATAAGAAAGTTTAACAGTGCATTACATACAGACGCGAGCAACAGGTATTGAATACCATGCCAGTTGTAGGCAAGCCTTAGCGTAGTTTGTATAAAGAGTCCTCGTGCACCACTACTAACGTGTCGCTGCGGTAAGGCCCACGGAACGTGGAGGGAGGTAGGGTGGGCCTGTATTGGTCAGCTGTGGATGTGTCCAGCCCAAGGCAGTGTGGCTGCCGCACCGTCTGAAATTACTGCAGATAATACCACGCATTATGTATTAAAATGTATTTGTTCTCTCATGTCTGTACAAAACTTTTAGCTTATCCAGGAAACGAATGTTTGTAAGCACGTTGTTACGAACTAGCTTTTCTTGCTAGCTCGTACTTGAAAGTATGTTGGGGGCGTATCTCAAATAACGACTCATGATTTGGTAGAGCACAACAGTATGACTGGAGTTTTATTACAATTAAGCTTTTACAATAACTATTTATGTTACTATTGATCGAGGGAGCTTTACATTGAATTTAAGAAGATTATTATTTATATTATTATAATGTACGCCATTTTATTTAATCCTAACTGGAAAGTCATCACCTTGTGAATGTTACCGGAGGCTGATTCTAAGAGACGGTTAGCGACGGCCGGACACCCATATTCCTGGTCAGCTTCGCTGGTCGGGTCGCACAAAGGACTATAGATGACTGACGACGACGAGACGGTTAACGACGGCCTATATCAATCGCGTGGTTCTGCGGCCCCGCTCAGTGACCGGCGGAGGGGATTTATGCAACTGTCGACGACCAAATGGTGACGTTGCAATCCCGCTCGTCTATGTTTGAAGCTGTGATCAGGCAAGCCGTTCAGCTAAGGCCTGACCACACCATAACATTTCCCCCAATGTTCACTAGCGATATGTCCTCATATCGCCCTAGAGTTCTTGTGGATTATGTAGGTGACTGGGAGTTGCGGGGTTCATGTTGTGGCAGCTGGAATATGGATTGGGTTGAAGTTCTCTTCACTACGGTAGGAAACATTTTGTGAAAGGAATTAAAGTAGACGTATAATTTAGGTATAAGGAACTGCCAGTTGCTATCGTGCAGTCCTCGGGCCAGGTGGGCTGGTAAAACTCTGGGCAGTGTGTTTACAGTGGCCTTGCACGCCTTGCACTTGTATATCCGCTGGGTGTGCAGATTGTCTTCCACGCGAGCACGGCAGACGCCTCGCAGGCGGTTCGCGAACGCCTCAGCCTTTCTTGAGTTTGTAAGCCTCTAACCCTACTTGGCGTGGCTCATTACCACAATGAAAATAGAAAAAAAATATTTAACAATGAAAAGAATTTAAATTTGTAAGTTAATTGCTCTCCCCGTTACAATTATTATGTTTTGTTTGTACAGACACTACACTTGCTGGAAAAAAATGCACGTTTCAGATCACTGAGAATTGTTACGTACTAAACAGTACGTGACGTCACTGTGTTAGGACTTGATGGGATGGTATCGAAACGTAGAATATAATTTAATTAATTAATTTAAACTTCCATAAAATTAAAAAAATTTTGCATCCGCATTTTAACTACGTTTCAGTACTTAAGAGGGAAGGAGAGAAGGGTATACTTATACTAACAATGTCATGACATGTATTTTAAAATCAACTGGTGGTATTTTGAAATAGCGAAAACACATTTTTACAGAACTGTTGAGTTTTAACAATTTACTATATATGTAATAATAATAATTAAATATCTACTAAAAGTAGGTATTATATTTAACAAACAAAATTAAAATCGTCACTTCTTAATGATATCATTATTTTTTTCTACCATGGCCATTCTTCAATGTGATACGTAAAAATAATTCAGTTGAAAGTATTTAAAAATGTGTACTGATATTGTAACAATCATTGCAATATATATTGTTTTATTCTAGGTGCACGTAATATGTGTTGTTTGTGTAGTTTCATAAAAAAATAATATATATGTACATGTTTTTTTATAAGCAGTGCAGTAAGTCATTTGTTCAATTGCTTCTGTTTCTTATAACTGGTTTAACTTTTTCTTTTATTATAAACATTTTATTATAAAACATTTTAAATATCGTTTGAAGGCCTCCTATTAGCAATCGCAATTGTTTTTTTTTTCAATCATTAATAGTGTAAAGTAAAATTCTGGTTGTGTATTACTGTTAGGTACCTGCAGGGTGCGGTGTGAGTGGTGTATGTAAAATATGTGAACTACTGGTTACCTGTAAATTAAGTATCGTACGACTCGCGAGCTCGGTAAGCGGTAGTGCTGACAGCTGTGAGCACGGTGTTGAGGTTGTCGCACGTGACGTTAGGACTGGTGTTGACGCGGGCAGTGCGTGCGGCGATCTCCTGAGGAACTTTCATTGAGAGGGGCGTGACATCACTGCTGGTTGCTGTGGAACACGAAGCACGTGGAAGGAAAAATACATGCCTATTAAAAGTTATTTAACACACAAACGCAGCTGGCAGATCTCGAAGCAATAAATCTGCAGTGTCGTGTGTCGACACCATATATATGCGTGCAAACATAAATATGAAAACATATAAATGCATTCTTTAAATAACGAGAAAAATATTACCGACACACCTCCTGTATTTTCGCTTACCTGTTTGCGAGCGTTTTACATATATCTTTCATGCATTTGCTGTTAATAAATTACGCACTAATATACTCGCTCGATATACATATTAGTTACAAGTGTGGAAGTACATTTTATATTTAATGTTGTACAGACGAAATACGGCGAAAACTACGAAATTTTTAACTATGGTCCCTAACACTGACTCAAATTTCAATGCAATACCTTATTGGCGATATATATTAAGCTCGAACAGTTTTGAAAAAAATATTATTTTAGTCAATGCTGAAGACCTTCAAAAGGGTGAATTAATAATAGTCTGTCCTTATTAATAATTTTTGCGCATGTAAACTGATTATGCACGCATAAAGTTAATATTCTGAATTTTTCAAAAACTCTAAAATTCACTAGTTAGTTAAGATCGTAAAAGCAAGCGCGTAATATGTGTACATACGAATTGGGAAACGAGTTATTACGCATCCCGTAAGAAGAGTGTTATAAATCACGAAACATTCCTGCCGTTTGGAACTTAAAACGCCCCGAAATAACATTTCCACTACGTCTAACTTTTATTTCAATGATAAAATAGAATAGTCTCAATGTAACCATTAGCAATCGAAAATAACTTTTGTAAACACCCATTGTTCGCAGCTGTGTAGCGTGCCGTCCACCAGGGTTCGATTCCGGGCGTAATATCTTCCGAATTTTTTGTCTCGTGACGGACGTTGCCTGGGCAGATTTTCTCGGATGTCTCCCATTTATCATACTACTTTCTTAAAATCTTTCATCGTCCCCGAGATGTTTTTCGTGTTTAACACGGGCTGCTTTTATCAAACAAAATATTATTTGCGATTGTGCAGGTACCCAACTTCGAGCCTCCGTTTGCACGTTCCCTTGACTTACCTTATAGAGTCATTCAGCATAGTTCGTCTGGTTAGTTCATATAAAGAATTATTCAGTATGTCAAAATCATATTTTTTTTCTATTTCCAGCCGACGAAGTGTCTGGCTATGTGAGGACTCTGATACCTCGGTGGCTGTGCTAGCGCTGCGGCCAGGCTTCCAACACTGCCTGTTGGGGCTCGATTCCCGCGAAGTGTTAATTTTTGTCAGTTTTTGGTGGTTTTTATCAGGTGTCTCCCGTTTCATTCCGTTATTGTTCCACCACTTCCTATCAGCCTGATCGGTGCCACAATCAAATTGCTGTTGTCATGTTTTTTTAAACTGCTTTTGCCGAATAAAAAAAATATGTGTGTGTGTACAGGTAACCAGCGTGGAGTAGCGATCGCGCGCTCCGCTAGTCTAGAACAAGCGACACCAACGCCGTCCACGTCGAGCAGCCACTTCAAGCGCATTCCGCAAGCTTTCATCGTGGTGCTCCTAGTTCCTTCCGAGTGCACCGTATCGTCGTCTGCTTTTCAGGTTATTGCAACAACACGAATAGATTATAGTTCTTTGTGTTTCTCTGCCCATGTATTAGTTCAGATAATTAATGATTATCGTTCCTGTTCGTTTGTGCAGTCCTCACACCCCGTGCTCTCCATCTTCATGGACAGGTCTTGGGGCTGCGAAGCGTGGTGGCCGTTTCCATATTGCGTCACNTATTATAGTTTTTTGTGTTTCTCTGCCCATGTATTAGTTCAGATAATTAATGAGTATCGTTCCTGTTCGTCTGTGCAGTCCTCACACCCCGTGATCTCCATCTTCATGGACAGGTCTTGGGGCTGCGAAGCGTGGTGGCCGTTTCCATCTTGCGTCACGCCACCGCCACATTTTCATCTATGTTGTTAGGTACANCTGACTTGCTCGCGTCACCTTTGCTAACCTCATTATGACCCAGTGTAAATCAGACTACACTAAAGAGGAAAAATGTTTCTCTACCACCGAAAACAAAATTAGCATGGATGTAGTTTCACTGTTTTGACAGGATCTAAAAAAAATGCCACAACACTAACACTAAGGACTAAAAAAAAAAAAATATATTATGAGAATTATAGATTGTTAACATTAGATTTTATTTGCTGTCTTTCGGCTTACACTTAATAAGCTTACCACTAGCCACAAATAATCATTGAAGTAAAGTATGTTATAAGTTTTACTTTCCTATAAAAGCGTGTTAAGTAAGAAACCAAAGACCAGCACAAATGTCGTTCTATAAAATGTGAAAATTAATTACCCAATTAAAACATTTCTTGAATGCCAGTAAATGTGAACTGAGCGCAAAGTGTTAATATTCCCTTCCTATCTTCCATATAAATGTTCACAGCAAGCTAGTCAGTACACGAATTCATCACTATTCATCACCATAGAAAAAGCTTTATGGTGTTGTGTCTCGCGGTAGCTAGCCCGCGCTACTGCGGAACGAACATTATCAACAAACAATGCATATCTCGCACATCGTTTTGTTAACTAATATTAAGACGTAATTTTTTAAAGTTCTTTTTGTTCATTGCCATGCTTTGCCCACAAAAATTTTCGACATGGTGTGCGTTTACTGAATAAAAATTTATGTGTTTTTTTTAGGTTACCTCCAGGTTATTCAACGTCGAGCTGCCATTTGAGCATTCCGTTGGCATAACAGCTTAGTCCTTCTATTGCTTCTTGTATGAAGAAAGGAAATTATTAATACTTTTTTATGCAATAAAATAAATAGTCTTCAAACTAAATATCGTAGACCGCTATGACCAGTGCCAACATTAATTCTCCTGTTTCTTACCAAGTCACAACATTGTCCAATGACACAGATACTTTTATTACATGCGAAATCGTATACAATTGACGAGTTCTTCTTGGTCATATGACAATGTCAGTAAATTATACGGTGAAAACCTTTCGCAAATATGTCCTGGCTAAGACAAATAAAAAAAAAACGGCAGATTGATTTGGAAAGGTAAAGAAAAATTTGTTAACGAGCTGGTTGTAGTCAAAATGTCTGCACTATAATGAGTACTATACTAGTAAAATACCAAGTACGAATGGTAACATAAACAAAAATTCTTGTACTTAGAGGCCGATGATTTTTCATCCATATATATATATATATATATATATATAATTATTTTTCTGCATAGTCAAGCGAAAATAAGTTTCTAGCTAATGAAAAATCCAATACAGGTTAATCGTAAGATCTTTTCAAGCCAATATTTCATGTGCATATCTAAACAAAATTGTATTTTGTTATGTACATACATAAAATATTAATGCTTATTGCGCATGTATGTTACAAGTTCGTATCTCAGCAGCGCAATGAACATCAGGGTTCTGTCTCTTCCTTCCGCTGCTTTTACTTCTAGGGTAGGTGCATTGTCACCTCAGATTCTTGTGTTCAGGTTTTGCAGCTAAAATTTTGCAATCTGAAAGTCTGGACTGATGCATGAACGCACTTACGTACATCATCCTCACAGAGGACACGTGTGTAACAAATGTAGAATGAAAATCGGACCGTAGGAGAGTCTGGAACATAACCTGAGGAACTGTAATGGAGTTATGCGGGAGAAAGCAGTTAGCGACTGCAAGTTCTGTAGTTCGACATTTCCCAACAAGAACGATTCCCGAAGACACGAAAAGGGCTGTAATTTTAACCCGGGGAAGAAGATGTTTCCTTGTGTGTACTACAGCAAGGAATATTCCAGGACGGATAAATTGAAAGAGCTTGCTGCCAAATGCAGCTGCCCAGCCCCACATCCTGTAAAGAGACGATGTGTTGCTCCCTCTATACCTGCCCGTCAGAGGACAGTTCACGCAGGCGAAGCGTCGTCGGGTGGGCGAACCCTATGACTTCGGGCTTGTGTAGCTGGAAATGGCCTTCAGATTAATAATAATTACCGCATTTGCTTTAAACACCTCGAGAAAAGGCAGTGGTCATCTTTAGCTAACTAGAAATTTTTTCAGAAATTATCATAGGAGAACTAGAACAAATAAAAAAATATCTGGACGCGATTAAATTGATTTATTTTTAGAATGTTTTTATTGGAATCCTGAACCCCATGAACACGAAACCAACCACGCGGCATTCAAAACGAATAATGTGCCAGAGTAAAATGTCAGTGACATACAGAATGCAGTCATCGCCAGCATCGAAGGATATGTCAGGATGGTTTACCAGGGGAAGGGAAGTGGCTGGACCCTCACCTCTTTGAAACGCCTGTAACTCCAAATCAACAAGCTGGATCTCCTACCAGCCTCATTATACACTGACATGCCTTCACCAATAAAGAACAGAGAGGCAATTATTAACCGACAGAATCGAGAGAGAACCAGCAGTGTTTCAAGTGAACAATTTTGGCACGGAATGTGGAAGGCTGGATCTCTGAATGAATCAACCACTGCTACACAGACCTAGAAAGCATGTTTGATTTGAGTTGTTTTTAGTTCGCTACCCCTCTGCGGGAAATAGGGATGTTTGTGAGGAATAATCGTGCTGTTTCGGTAAAAGTGTACTTGCTCACCGACGAGGAAAAGGTAGTGCCTGTACTAATTGTGAAAGAGGAGAAATCAAAATATTTTGACCTGCTACTCTTGATTACGGAGAAAAGTGCACACTATAGCAACATTACATTTTTTTAAAGAGTTGTGCTCTCGCAATCTACAGACCATGACCACAAAATCTATATATGTACGCTGTGTTTTACATTTTATAATGATTTCCAAGAATTACTGTGCTAACCTGCCAACAGCACCTGGAAAAACATTTGAAATATTATAGCCCCATGCCCTAGCGAGAGTCGAAATGCCATAGCACGAAAAGAATGGGCCAAGACCAACCCTCAAACTCAAAAATTACAGGAAGGATACAAGATGCTTATTGTCATCAATTATGACATTAAGGCCATGCTTAAGCCAGTTTACACATGCCAGTCTTATCCCAGCCGTTCGCACACATATGCATACCAGAAAGACATCGCCTATAATTACTGTTATTACATATATGCTTACCATAGTGTGATTCTAGTCTGAAAAACTGCTGTCCTACCAACTTAACCCCAAATTAATGCAGGTGAGTATGCGGAAGAAATAATTATAAAGGATAGAGTCGAAATTGGACAAATAGTCTACGAAATATACGAAGTATTTAAGCCGATGAAACGCCTAACAAACCTGCAACTATTATACTAATTGACTGCCGACGAGTGTTGCTGCTGCTCTTCAACATTCAAAGATGGCAATGCCAGAGTAATAGACCACTGCCACTTCACAGAGTGGTACATCAGACCCGTATGTAACGAATGCAATTTGCTCCGCCACTGCCCCAAGAATCTGCCTGTATTGTTCCACAATTTGGCCTATGACGAAAATTTCCTAATCAAGCAACAATGCTTTGGCGACAAGCAAATCTTCATAATTCCCCAGATGAAGGAGAAACTTATAACGTTTTCAAAATCACTAAGGAAGATATATAGTATTCAATTGATTGATACATTAAAAATTATGTCCACAAGCTGGCGATATGCAAATATACCTCACCATCAGCTGCAGCGGTACACTGTAGCACATATGTATACATATCATATTATATATTATACATATCATATCATATTAAGTGTTTATTAACAAATCATAATGATAGCTGTAGCCCATGCAAGAGGATGTATATCTTGTCAGGCGTGTCGATGTACAAAACTATACCATAACAACCATCTACCTGACCAGTTATTTTGTGTATCCATTTTCTTTTCATTAAAATTATGTTAGATGGTGTGGTGGCGCTATGTAACCCCTGCAAGAGGTATCCTTATATTGTCGGGCGTGTCACCAATATGTTCTGCTGTGTGTTTTCTGCACGCAATTTCTCATGTGCGTACTTGTGTACTGTTCCCATAATGTGTTTTTTCCAGTAGCATTATGTAGCACATGCAAGAGTCATATTCATATCCACCAGGTGTATTGCTGTTGATAAATCATGGTACTATAGAATAGTGGCGCTGTTGAATGGTGTAATGCTGTAGCCCGTGCAAGTGGTTTACTCGATCTGTCAGATGTATCGGTTGTTTATGCAGTTCCTCTTTTTTAGGTGAGTTGCGTTCATTTCCGGCGTCGCAACCCCACCTATGTAGAACGGTCACGCAGCACTGGATAACATAAAAAATAACGAAAAGTTGATTTATTTAAATAACGTTATATAATATTTACAAAAAAAGTGCTAGCAAACTTATTGGGTAGTCCCTAGTCCAAGCATACTGAGATCCATGTACATGGCAATGCCATGTGGTTGATAAAGGATGATAGGGACGCCGAATGATAGAAGTCGAATAAGCCCCTAATCGTAATGGATGTGTAGATGGCCCCTGAATATTGTGTTGGACTGACATCATATAGAGAAGAGAGATATTTACACTAAAAAATTTAAATTGCAAAAAAAAATATTTGTGTTATATAAAAAATATATTATGTTAAATAAAAAATTGTTAAATTATCCATTGTTTAAAGTTTTATTTCTAATCTATAAATATCCGTTTTCTTCACATAAAAAATTTGATGTTTAAACATTAAAAATATTAAAAATTAATTAGAAAATGGTTAATTTTTTACCATTTAGAATTGATTTAAAATAAAATAAATACATTTTTAAAACATTAAATTTGCGATTAATAATTGAATTAGTAGAAAATCATTTAATTGTAATGAAAATTCAAATAAAACACAAATATTTGCATAAACTATTTATTATTACACAGTCAATACACAACACATTTATAATTTTAAAAAATGTTCATATATTTCTCTAATTTATAAAACTGTTACTTGCATAGATAAACAGCTCTTGAATTATGGTAAGCACCAGCTTGTTACGAAGCATCGCACAAGTCTGTGGATTATAATGATGCACATCGGTACTCGATTGGTCATTCACCTCATCATAACAACACTGCAGATCTTCAATTTCTTTAACAGTTGACTCCACAACTTCAAACTCGCCAATGGTGGGACCCCCACCAGCATCAGGTCCGATATCTTCAACTCCAGGAATACAAACTTAAGGGCATCGAAGACGAGTGGGTGCAAGTTTGTTACCCGCGATGGAGGAAGAAACATGCCTTGTGCGTACTGTCACGAGTGTCTGTCACCGACGCTATTCTCGGCTGGATCTGGTTGCCTGGCTGTTAGCATTCTACGTGGGCCCATAATGCTGAGAATGTTCAAACCATACCTGAGGCAGCTTCACAGCACAGATAAGAGCGAGGATGGTAGCAGGCATCTGGACTGGAGCGATGATTTGGTCGATTGTGTAGGTTAACTGCGTCTGCGGCATCATGTGTAATACGATGCAGGCCGATCATCCTGGATAATCCAACTGAAATTTCGATGGTTCGTAAACAACTGGATAACGCGCGAAATGTAAATGCTGCATGCCGCCATTTCAGGTCTCTTTATAAGTGCGCATGTATCTATCATCTGCGATGAAACTGTATTTCATGCTACTATACTTTGGCTAGGCATTTACATAAATGTTCGTAGGGCAGAAAGGTGTCATGCTGACGATCATACCTCTAGGTGGCAAATATACGAAATCGTCGATTGTTACCAATTATATATAATATGGATGACAATCAGGCGTGCCACCACAAAATAACTAAAATTCTCATAAATTTCGGGTGGCTTCGTGTCTAGTCATATGCAGCAGATTCACGGTCCAAGGATAAGGAACGCCATTTGCGCAGCTGTACGTTCCTCCATGCATGTTTCCAATAATTTTATGACCTGTCACAGACCTCTCATTGCGGATCTTCATAAAGTTTCGTCAGTTTGAGCAGCAAAGGGCAACCATAGTTTAAATTCTCGTCGATGATTTCAACTTCATTTTTGCACAAGTCGGTCAACCATTTTTTTGGTCGAGCCTCACAACTTACACCGGTTCTTGCTGCTACTGAATCAGCAAGGCTCACAACACGTTTCCCACTTGGTGGGTACAGAATCTCTCCTTCGTTTCTCTCTAGTCCATGGTAGTATTTGGTCAGCCAGTCTTTCATGTTCTTGATTTTCTCGCCCAAGAGTTTCCACGAAAAAGGAGGGCATAAGGAGCACTTTCGCAGTTGGTCATCGTCTTCGTAAGTCACTGTGATCTCCTTGAGCAAGTAGTTGCTCTGGCTCTTGAAGCCTTGCAGATTACAGTACAAAATGATACAAACTGTGGTGACAAGCAGTGATCATCCCATTTATAAATGCTTAGTTCATCATAACCACCGGATTTGAATAGCAGTCGTAGCTCACTACTCTTTCGTGCAAAGTTAAATAAACAATATGCAGCAGTTATCGGAGGCACATTTACCTTGGAAATAATTTCTATACGCCAACGCCAATCCACCATGCGGTTTTTATCTAGCTCATCTTTGCCTCTGCAGTGGATCGCCATCATCTTGGCTCTTTTCTGTGGAAGTCGTGTTACGGGTCAACAACACTAGAGTAGACATCTGCTTAGTCTTCTCCTCTAATTATTAGTCTTGCATTTTATTTCTCCCGCATTAAAATCTGCTTTCTACCTAATAGTCCAATATGATATGCAATCCCTTAATAATAGTAGTTGTTTTGCCTATATTTAATGGCAACATGAGGGGTTAATGAAAAAAAAAACTTTAGTTAGAGTAAAAATATAATTTAAAAGCACAAAATATTTAAATTCAGAATCAAGACTTGCAGAAATAATAACTATTCATCAAATTGGAAAGATCAAATGAAAATAAATGTAATTTACACATAAAAAAAATTTACCCTTTTTTTAATTTAAGTAATTAATGAAAATGTTTTATATTTAATCGCCGCTACAGAAAATTGTGAGTAGGAAGATTTCGCCGAGTCTGGGCCATTTGGATCTGGAAGCAGCACCGCATCCAACCGACCACAATGTTGTGACATCACCCGGCCATCCGGCTGACCTTGATCTCGACCCAATGCCCATAACCTTGACCTCGTGCCCGTGAGCTTAAGATAACCTTAAACTCAAAAAATTATAAAATATCACAATAAAAAACACAAAATATTAAATCATAGAACTCAGAGAACATGTTAAACTTCCAGGACCTTGACCTTGATCTAGGGTGACTAACCCTATGTAACCATAAAGTTGAAAATCGAGAGAAATTACAAAAAGTGTTTAAAAAATTTAGAAATCGAGCAAAGTAAAATTAATGAACTTAACCACCATGTTCAGTTTCTGTGACCTTGATCTTGACTTTCGGATAGCCTTAAAGTCGATTTCATAGACACTTCCAATATTTTCGCAATGGTTGCTGATCAAAAAATGCAGTTTATGCTAACTGATGGTTAGTATGGGAGTGAGTAATTTACCGCATTGTGACTATTCGTAACACGAGTATGGACAGATAAATCGGACCACATGATGTTTAATTAAAAACATACATTAATTTCAACGATGTCAGAAAATACTTGCAAAGAGGAATTCATTGATATAGTATTTACAATGGAAAGTATCGCAGAAATGCCATGGAATAATGTGAAAATATGATTAAGATAGATGGGCCGGTAACGTGAGGCAGTGCAATTGTACTTATGGTTGTACATAAACAAATGTGACATGTGTAAATGGTGAAGCCACAATTGTATAATTATAATTGTATAAAATTATGGTATTTTGGGTAATGTTAATTAGTTTATTATAGAATCATTCCTAAGAGAAAGAAGACTATGTAATTTTTACTTATAAAATAAATGTGTGTCTGTGGGAAGGATCACATAGAGTGTAGGCAGGGCTTTGAGGGTTTGCCTATCTGGTTGTCTCCAAGAGTACACCTATCAGATATCCTAGGGTCAACCCAAGCAGCAAGGAGGTAGCTGTGGTCACCAGTACGAAGCAGAAAGAAGATATAGGAGAGTTGAGGGTGGTAGGCCTTCGAAAGGCTTGTGCATATTGTTTGGTCAAAATCGGGAACGTGAATTCCGAACACTCGCGGGAGATCAGTAAAACTGTGTACATACTGAAGGTTCAGTGTGGGGAATTTGTATGAAGCAATTAAATGCTTGGAATCGAATTAGGCAACCTCGCGATAATTCCTAGAAGCACTTAAAAATTATACTTTGGTGACATTTATTTATGGTAATATATTCGTTACATTCCTTATCACACTCCCTGAGCTAGCTGGCACTGTATAATTTATAATAATGTTTTGTAATGCAACAAGAAGTTATGATGGATGGCGAGTTACATATGATGAGCCAACGATAGGGCTGGAAACCATATGTCCCTTACAATGAGCCCAGTTAGCAGTGATAAAATTATGGTTAGCAGTGATAAAAATATGGTTAGCATTGATAACGATAACTGGTGATTGTTCCGTATTGCGCACACTTATGGTAAAACCATAGGAAACCCGCGAGTGCAGTATGGAGTATCAATTTAAATTATTTACTTTACCAGTCAGTGTACTATTGCGTATCCGGTCGAATTTCGTTTAACGTATCCAAGTTCAAGTCAATTAGGAAAACGTACAATGGTGTGTGAGGGGTGTAAAATAACCATGTTGAACCCTCGGAAACTGATTTATTTCTCACCGGACCTAAACACATTCCTCGTCGAGCATGGCATCGTTAAACCGTCAATACAATGTAAACGATGCAGAAAAGGCGAAGCCAAGCTCGTGGACAATCGAGGTTTGTTTTATTTGTGTCAACAGCGCATGGAGAATGGCACAAAATGTAATTTTAAAGAGCCGACAAGACAGGGCAGTTTCGTGGGAGATTAAAATTTTTCGCCAGGCAAGATCATAGAGTTGTGTTTATTGTGGTGCCTGATCATGTATCCCCGACAGCAGACTATAGTAAACGAACTTCAATTCAAACCTCAATTCAGTCTCTGGCAAGACAGTCGTCGCCTGGTCGAATTTCTGCCGCCAAGTGTGCACAGGATGTTAACTTACAGGAAACGAATCGGCGGGCCTGGCAAAATAGTCGAGATAGACGAATCAAATTTGGGTAAGCGTAAAAACCGCAAGGGACGAAAAGTTCACGGCCAGTGGATTTTCGGCGGTGTGGAGTNAATTGGTGGGCCTGGCAAAATAGTCGAGATAGACGAATCAAATTTGGGTAAGCGTAAAAACCGCAAGGGACGAAAAGTTCACGGCCAGTGGATTTTCGGCGGTGTGGAGTGAGGCGATCCTACTTATTTCTTCCTGGTGCCGGTAAAAACTGGGAACGCTGCGACTTTAGTCAAATGTATTCGTGAATGGATCGTGCTGGGAACGACGATAATTTCAGACTGTTGGCGAGGATACAGTAACTTGGCCATGCACGGCTATCGTCACCTGCAAGTAAATCACGGGAAGGAATTTGTGTGCAGTGAAAAGAGTGGAATAGTTAACACCCAAATCAAACTAAAGTTGAGGCACTTTAAGAGTACACGCACAAAACATCGAACGGAGTTGGTTTTCAGTGAGGTATAGCATTCCGTGTTTTGGTAGACGGGAAAAGTCGTGGGCCGGCTACTTGGCAGAATACATTTGGAAAAAGAACCACCAATGTGGGCAACGACTGCACTCTTTTCTAATCCATGCAGCGGTAATGAGGAGACTTGTTACGAAGGAAACAACGGTGATTAATGTAGTTCTCTTTTCAAATTGTAAATTATTTGCCTTTGTACAAAAACTAAATTAACGGAGAAACGAAATGTATATTTATATATATATATATATATACTTTTTCAGAAACATGCAAGGATGAGTGAAACAAAGCGTTGAAATGAAAATTACTTGCTATTTACGTCAGTTTAAATTTAGGTGACTTATTTAAAATTAAAGTGATAAGGGCTTGGTGTTTTTGGTGTATGCTTAAAATGTATGCGAGTAGTTAGTTTTCCCAGCAAACATTTTTAAAGTGCGAAATACTTGCTGTTTATGGTGTAGGTTTAAAATGACTTATTATTTAGGTACACAGTAATTTGGTACAACAAGGGAGGCCCAACTTGCCGATATACATAAAACTTTTTTGTACTCTACTAGAAATTTCAGAAGTGGTTTGGATTTAAATTAATTGTCTTGCTTGTGTGTGATGTCTGTGACAATGGCTCATTTAAAATTAAAATTACTTGTTATTTTTTTGGTTTGGCTCATTTAAAATTAAAATGACTTATTTTTTTAGTCATTTTAAAGTGTAAACAAATTTGGTAGTAAAAAATTAAAATGTTATTGACTTGCAGTGTGCGGTGTCTGTTTAAAACAACAATGAGTAGTTATTTGCATCAGTATAAAGATTGAACGTCTGTATGTTTAATTGCGCAATACATTGGTAGCACAAGGTAGGCCAAATTCATTCCCCCGTTGCTAATATACATTCAATTTTGTGTAATTGATTAGGAATCTCACAACTGATTTTACAAGTAAAAAATTAAAGTATGATTGGCTGTTTGTAGTGTCTGTTGAAAATTAAAATGTAACTTGCTTGTTATTTACATAAGTTTAAAGTGTAAACGAGTTTTGCTAGTAAAAATATTAAAGTGTGAATTACTTGCTATTTGATATATATTCAACTTTTTGTACCTAACTAGGAATCTCATAACTGGTTTAGTTTAGAGAATTAACATCAGAACAAACAGTAGTTGGTTTTACCATTAAGAAATTAAAGTGTAAAAGGTGACTTCTTTTGTACAAAAAATAAACAGATGAACGAAAATTATATATATATATATATTTACATTTTAGGTTACATAGGTCAAATTCTTTGCCCCCCCCCCACCCTTCCAATGCCAAAAAGGCCAGATCTTCTGATTTTATGTTATCCACATTCTATTGGTCGATGTATAGGAACTCCCCCCTTCGTTTCCAACTCCCGGAGAGGTTGACTCCGCCTCGCTATCTGGGTGAATCCAGTTGCCGAAATAATTTTTTCTTTCTGAAAACAAAAAAAATTCAATTTTATGTACAGATGTTTTTTTCCGCCTGGGTTATGTGACACGATCGGCCGCTACAATCACTCACTTTGGCTTTCTCATGATAAACTCTTTTGAACTCATGATTTTTGACATTGGGTCGTATGTCACATACGACCCATCATCCCAATTCTCTTCCCAACAGGGGATGTAGGNAGGGAGAGGCGAGGGCAAAGAAGATTCTACAACTGCGGGTAATGGAGATACTGTAGTTTTGGTTGCCATCTCCACAGCTGCCCTACATTTATATAGGTGCCTCTTCATTCTCGATTGTAAAATCATATGCGATCGCTTAAGAGGGCAATGTACAAAGGGGTATTGTGGTGGGTCCTGGTACATATTTCACCTGAAATGCAAGACCATCGTGAACCACTATACTGGTCGATCGTAGCTATAAAATAACCTCGCTTAAAATAAAGAAAAGGTGTATACATTATATTTGTTTGTAAGAATTCCTTCTGTTGATCGACTGATGATCCATTGGTAGTTTTCTGCGGCCAGATTCTAATATATATGCCCCCCTTGCGCAATAATTTGGTAGCACAAGGGAGGCACAATTCATACCCCCTTGCCGATATATATTCAATTTTGTGTACTTTACTAGAAATCTCACAAATGGTATATTTAAAAAAGACAATGGCATATTGCGTGTGGTATCTGTGATAATGGCTCATTTAAAATTAAAATGTGATTAGCTTGCTGTGTGTGGTGTCTGTTTAAAATGAACGTGTTGGCATGGTACATGAATCGTTATTATGTCAGTTTAAAATTTAAATGAGTAGTGGTTTTAATCTGTAAAACTAGGATGGCTGAGTAGAAACTTGCAAATTTGCAATTGCAATATCGAGCCAATATTCACAAAGCGTTGCACAACTTTCAGTAGAATGAGCCAAACGGAAAAGCCTGTGCATTTTAATAAGACTGTGATTTCCTGTTGGCATCACCAACTACTTAAATCTCGAGTGCAGAGGCGTGACGGCCTTGGAGGTTCTATAAAATAACTTCGCTTAAAATAAAGAAAAGGTGTATACGATACCTAAGTTGGTAAAAGTTCCTTCTGTTGAGCGACTGATGATCCATTGATAGTTTTCTTCGGCCAGCCTCCAATATTTATACCCCCCGACATGGCATCACCAACCTACTTAAATCTCGAGTGTAGAGGCATTAATACATGAAATGCATTAATTATAATCTCTCACTGTAAACCAGTGAAGGCTGTAGAGTTTCCATGTCTTGATTTTTTTTGCACACATTATTAGTTACACAACTCATTTCACTTGCTGGTTATTGGTTTTGGGTTTTTAATGTAAATGAGTCGTTGTTGGATACGGAATACGAAATATTCACCGAAATTTTTAGAAGGTCACTCTCCGCAATGGGATCGGCCCCGAGAAACCAGTGGAAAAAAATTACCAATTTTCAGTAAACATTTTTAAAGTGTTTAAAGTGGCTTGCTGTTTGCCTCAGTTTATGACCTTTGATCTTGCATTCCGCTTCGACGGCGGTTGGACCTCCCTTGCCGATATATATCGTCTCCATAACAACACGAATGATCCTTCTCACAACTCTCGATAATTGTTTGTACCTGACTAGGAATCTTACAACTGGTTTAGTTTAGAGAATTATCATCAGGACAAACAAAGCGTTAAAATGACATTAGCTCATTTAAATTTAAAATGTGATTGACTTGCAGTGTGTAATGTCTATTTAAAATGACAATGAGTAGCTGTTTGGGTCAATTTAAAGTAAAAATGTCTATAGTTTGTTTTCATGTTAAAAAAAAAAGGAGGGGGTTAAGCTTGGAGGATCTATAAATTCTAAAACTTTCATAAAAACGAACAAAACGAAAGATCCTTGCACAAACTCGTGATTTCGAACCATTGATACATGAAATTAATTAATTATAATCCCTCCCTGTAAGCCAGCGAAGGCTTTAGAGTTTCCATGTCTTGATTATTTTTTTTAACTGATTTTTTTTTTACACTACTCATTTTACTAGCTGGTTATTGGTTTTGGATTTAAAATGTAAATGCGTCGTTGTTGTTGGGTTCGCAAAAGGAAAATTTTAGCAACAAGTCACTTCCACACGGAGATATGCCCAGGGAAACAAATAGCAAAGTGACAAATTATTCCGTTTTCAGTTTGGGTACGCCACAGGAAACAATTAGGTGTTTTTCGAAAAAACTTTTAAAGGGGAAATGGATAGGTGTATCGGAACAAGTAAGGCATGGCGGCAATTTCCACCTGTCGGTTTGGAGATGCAAACCCACCACTTTTCAATTCAGGTCATTTTTCACGTGGATACGCACAAAGAAACATTTGGTAAAAACCAGGTAATTACAGGCAGGTCGGATACACAGGGAGAAATTTTGAATTTATTTTGGCCTTCTCGGGACTTACGTTGGATACGAAATAGACGACTTTTTGGGCGTATTTTATGTTTCATTGGATACGTAATATAGTGTTTTTTTTGGGTGATTTGGATACACAATACAAAATAATCACTGATTCACTCATTCTCCAGCAGCCGAGGGTGTACATGCCTGTAGTGGAAACGCAGGACAGCATCCGATATCCGAGAGAGATGTGAACTATGCTTTCTTCAGTGGCCGGAGTGTTGCCAGCAGAAGTTCCATCCACACCAGAACAGCAGATGCTGGTGATAGATGGTGGTGCATCGCTACCAGTGAGTCCAGTGGTACTGTTCCAGTAGACGACAGCGACGGAAGGCGGTGGACCGATACTAGCAGATCCCAGCCATACCAGACCAGCAGATGCCAGCGATGGAAGGCAACAGGCAACGATTAATGCGTCACACTGTATTATTGAGCCCGTTTCAGTATTTGTCCCAGCAGCAGAGACAGCACCGAGGTTGGAGCAGAGCAGCAGACGAAATGGTGTTGTGTGTAGTTAGTTAATTACAGGGCAGTTAGTGCATGCCACTCCAGGGGGAAATTGTTCAGCATGCTGACATACAGTTACATCTTTTCATAAGGTAGCGAGGCATCAGCCTTGTGGTCTACTGAAACCCAACAAGAAAACTCCGGGCAGCTATACCAAATAACTGATATTGCGGGATTTGAATGTTAATGGTAGGGCAAAAGAGGGAAATTTGATAGACGAGTGCTAATATGTAAGCAGAGCAGCAACAGACAGCAGACGCACCTCCAGTAGGAGAAAGGGACGAACGAACCGTGGGAAATACTAGCAATAATAACAAAGACACGACATCGAAAATGTTATCCCAAGGGGAAGGCACTTTAAATGAGGAAATGTGGGCAGGCCCCAAGGTCGATGGGTGATTGAAGGACGAATGAAACAATGATAATATTTAGTTGGACCTTGGAAGCTTTAAAACAAACAAAAGAGGAAGTGAAAAAAAATAAACTGTTAACGATCAGGTACAGGAATGAAGGGAAGAAATGTGCCAGATGCTTTTTTGTTTTGAACCTACTACGACTGAAATAAATGAGACTAGGGAGAAATGCCACTTGCTAAACGAGGAATTAAATGAACATGTAGGGGCAGCGATTCAGCATGTAGAGTCGGATTGTTGTGTAATAGAGGACTGCCAAAACTAGATAGCAGAATGTGTGGTGAATAAAGAAAATAGGGTAGACCAGATTAAAGATGGTTGCGTACAAAATGAGGTAAATTTTAAAACACTGCACACTAGAGTCGCAAGTATCGAAGTAAAACTAAAAGAAATGGAAGTGGCTCATTCGCACTTTGCCCCGAGTGGTATTATATTGTCATCAAAGACCGGTAGGTACCATTATTTAGTAGAATGACAAAAACGCGCGGCCAGATAGATTTAATAAGAATATGAATGGTATCTTCAAAAAAATCACATCTAGTGATAGCGTTAAAAGAGAGTAAATTCTGTATTCTCTGGTAGGATTGGCAGGATTGTGGGTACAAGTGGATAACCACTATTATCAGGAAGTAGATGGGCCAGAAAAATACTCACTGATTATGCTACTGTCATCGTCGAGAAGACCTCGAAGGAAGTCATGACATGTAAATGGATAAATTAATATATAACTATTTATCGACCCGGTGGAAAAACAAGCGAGCTATATATGAACGAGAACATAAACCCCACTATTCAGTTTATGCCTCATGAGTTGGTGAAGGGAATACCTCCTTCATGTGGTACACAACAGGTGACTACGTTTCCCGTCTCCCTTACACAGAACCGAGAAAAGACATACTTGTTTGCGCTAAAAAATGCTCGCTGCAAAGTCTGAGAAAGGAAGTTAAAGAGACATGGTATTCGTTACTGAAGTACATCAACTGCTGGGAAACTGGTCTTGGCTAGGAAGATGTCAGGGTCGTCAAAGTTTAAACATCGAAAGGGAAAACTTAAAGATCCCAACAAAGAAATGCCATGGGCTTTTTAATATAGTCAGGCTAAATAGGTGTCATTGTGGACAAGCGTTAAGAAGGGTAAAGGGATATGACAATGGAATTCCTATAAAAGAGAGAAACCCTTTCCTGTACCGCAGGTAGAAGTAGACAAATTGTGGAGAAAATAAAGGGGGACGTTAAAGGTAATTACTGATGTTATTGTAACATGGTAGACCTTTAGGGAAGATATATAGCTGTTTTAAATCAGAATGTATTTATTTGCCATTGTCATGTCTGTATATGTTTTGTGTACATAGTGTTTGTGGTATTAAGAAGAATGATGGCTACTTAAAGGCAGGGAGATTCCAGGCTGTCATAAATATAAAGGACGTGGTTGCTGTGGTTGCTGCGCTCAGAGATACTTGACATTGTAATTATTTTAGGGAGTGGCTGAGGCGAGTGTGTAAGCTTCGAACTGGGTGGCTTATTTGAGAAACACTTGTGGCAAGACTTTACCAGTAGATATTAATACATTCCTATATCAGTAGTGTGACCAAAATTTAGCATTTTAAAGAAGCACTGATTTACAGGATGGTCAGCGGCCATGGGTAATTAGGTCATCTCCATTCTAGAACCGGTGATTGCATCCAGACCGAGGGTTATGTAATAAGCATAAATGGTGAAGCCACAAGTGTATAATTATAATTCTATAAAGTTTTGGTATTTTGTGTACTGCTTATTAGTTGTTTAGAATCATTCCTCAGAGAAATAAGACCATGTAATATTCACTTGGAAAGTAAATTTGGGTCCATGGGACAGATTACAGACTATGTAGGCGGGGCTTAGAGGGTCTGCCTCTCTGGTTTACTCCGAGAGGACAACCGTCGGGTATTCTAGGGTCAACTCGATCGGCGAGGAGGTAACTTTGGTCACCAGGACGAGTCAGGGAGGAGAGGGACGGGAGTTGCGGTTGCAGGCCTTCGAATGATCTGTACATATTATTTGGTCAAACTCAGGAACATGAGTGCCGACACTCTTGGGAGGCCAGAGAAACTGTTAACATACTGAAGGCTCAGTGTAAGGAGCTAGTGCGAAGCAATTAAACACACGGAATGAAATTAAGACCCCCTCGCGATAATGCCTAGTGGGCACAAAAAAATTATTTTGGCGACTTAAAATTATTGTAGTATCCTCGTTAGACCCCTTATGACTCTCCCTGAGTTAGCTGGTGCTGTACACTTTATAGTTATTTATTGGAATGTAATAAGAAGTTGTGATGGACTGCGAGTTACGCTACATGCATCGTGATTCATCATGGTGGCACCGCTTCCTATAGCACCATAGCACTTACTTACTGTTTTGGAGTAAGGGATACGGATTCGATATTGGACCAAACTTGACACCACAGTGGTAGGAAGACGGGCAATGTGAGTGCAAGTCTGAAAACCATAAATATGCTTACAGATACACTTCACACATAGAGCAAGTGAGTGAAGAGATTTGGGTGGCAACACACATAGAACAACACAACTTGAAAAAAAAACACAAAATACAAAAATGCACAGTTATGGTTAAAACGCTTCACATTAGGTCTTTTCAGAGCATGTGCTCTATATGTTTACCATATACAGAAATGCACATCTGTAAATGCGCATGTAGCGAGCGATATCTGGCAAAATGCTACTATAAGCTACCACAATGCGTTCCTGCATGTCATCTAGCGTCGTAGTAACGGTGTTGTACACTATATACTTTACTGTTCCCACAGGAAAACATTTAGAGGTGGGCGTGGTCAGGTGGGCTAGGTTGCCATCTTACAACACCACCTTGCCCTAACCAATAGTTTGGAAATTTTTCATTTAACACTTGCTTCATCGCCAGAGCAAAATGTGCAGGACAACGAAAATTCTGAAACCACATATCAAAATGCCGGTAGGGTCACTCTGAAGAAATGGAAGTAAGAACAAATCGTAAGTGTACCTTGAATGAAGTTTCAAAAGACTCCACATCAAATGTTCACGCTCTATTGGCGCTGGTACTCCACATGCTATCTCCAGTGCATATTCTTCTTCACCCAGTAGTGCATAATTCATGAGTCAGTAAATAGTATCTTCTTAAGACTTAAGAAAATTGTCATATTTTACAGACATCAGAGAAAACTTACAAATGTGTACACGCTTTTGGATTTCACCTTCATGTAATGCCTGATGAAGAGCCTGATAATATGGATGGAATTTCTATTGGCATAATTTTTTTTGTGGTTTTTTGGCTTTATTTACATACATACAGCTGTTAGTTCAAGTCCATTGCTTCATACTACCAGCCAACCAAACTTAATCATATTTCCACATTATTTCTTGGCATAACTGTGATACATTTTATTGCAAATGGTATATCGTTGAATTTATCTTTGCACATGCATTCACATGCCATTGGAATAAATGTATATTTCTAGTAAAAGAAAATTTACATGTGGTTCAATGTCTCTGTTCATACACGTGTTACGAATAGTCACTATACAGCACATTGCAGGCCCCCATACCTTTTATAATTGAATTAAAACTGTATTTCGTGATCCACAACAGTTGCGGAAATTTTGGGGGTTTCCTCGATAGGTAGACGACGCTGTATACTGTTAAGCGTTACAATGAAAATAAATGTTCCTAACGGTACAATTATCAACGCGACACACTGCCACATGTCGGGAACAAGAGTAATTTGTTTGTATATGACATTATTGTCAATATATTTTAGTCTGTCTACGGAATATAGTCTCTTGACAGAGAAATGACTCCCACAACTTGAGGGATTTCACTTACTGGGCATTGCTTTCTACTGCGTACAGTTGTAACGCTTAGAATTTAATCCATCTGCAGAATGTAATGATATGTTTATTAGTAAAACTTTATGAAAAACTTCAATTTCTTGTTTTGTATTTGTGATTGACAAAGTAATGAGTTGTATTTTTTATCTTAATTAACGGCTGTAGTATTTTTATATCGGTTTTATTTTTAAACATATTTATAAGTGTTTTCAGTTTGGGTAATATTGTTTTGTTTAGATTGTTAATGAACAGTTTTTGGTCCGTTGTCATAGCAACTAAGTGGCGTGATAATTAAATTTTGCCTAAGTGCTCTCGTGATTGGTTGTTTTTTCGAATGCGTCTTGAGTTAAGTATTTTTGAAGAGCTTCTTAAGCAATCATGATTTTTCGACGGCAGGATGCTAACCCGCGTGGATTCAGTCTGAATGTATTTTAATATTAGATTTGATGTTATTTTTCCCGAGTCGATGCTGACGAATATGCGTGAGCATATTTAGCGAGAAGCAAGCCCTTACGGTTGCCGCCCACGTAATATTTACAGGTATTTAGAAGTCGAACTACCACATAGTGTACGTCTCTTTCATGCGATGCCAGATGAGCAAATGGTTAAACTTGTACACACTTGTGACTGATAAGCTATATATCATCATAGATAATTTGATAACAGCACTATGATGTATAATTTCAGTAAGGAGATAAGCTGAGTACAATCAAAGAGATAATATATACGAACAACAGATAGAACCAGCACTAATATTAAAGCTTAAATATTAATTTTCATATTCTTACGAGAGAACAAATCTGGTGATGTATAAAAACTTATTACAGCAATCTTATTAATTACTTCTTCGCGTACTGGCAATTCCTTGCAACAAATAATGTCACTGGGATTAAATTCAGCTTTACTGGTAAACGTTGGGTAACATGAATTATGACGTTTACAAAAAAAAACTGTATTCCGTAAGTTAACTTCGTGCTATAGCTGAAATTTGGAATTATAAAATATAAATTAGTACAACCGGTAAGTTACACATTTCTGGTCATTTTAATATTGTGTATAATGCATAAATTGTAATAAAGTTGGTTTGACCGAAATCAGTTCAGTAGTAATCATTTTATGTTTCAAGGTTATAGACTTGAAAATATCTCAGCATCACAGGGGACACTTGACTGAATAGTGCTGGACGCATTTACCTACTTTCCTCATTGTAAATAATATTGCAGATGAAAGGTTTTGACCTGGTAGGTCTTATATGTTACTAGTTTCTCGTATCTATTTCCTGGGATTTTTACATCCTAACACTATCATCGTTAAATTTGTACAAACTTACAACTTATAATATATATTACGTCAAAGATAACAACCATTAGCTCATACGCCTTTGCATGAAACAGACGTAAATAGCCCCCGCTCATGTACCTTACAAAAAACCATAGAAAAAGTGCTGTGATCATTATTGAGAATTCATAGAGCCACAGCCAGTATTCCACGAAAACAACACCACACCAAAAGATATTATCCACAGTATGTGCATTATAAGACTGAAAACTTAGTAAAGGGAATACCTCAAATCCATATCTTGCTGAATTCAGAAGAATGCTCCTGCCAAGAACCAGATCCACGAAACCATCCAGAACTTCTAGATAGAGGCATGTTCAATTTTTATCCAGCTAAAGTCATCGATATTTTTTTTAAGCAGATGTGTCATTTAAATTTGATTAGAACATGTTTTAACGACGTCTTGTATTTTTTAATTGATCTGATTCCTGTAAGCTTTGACAACGGATACCTTCATGCAACAACCTAACATAGTTTTGAGGAGAGGCATTATAAAATAATTTCTCAAGTTTTATTTATTTTCCCGGCATATAGTTAATTAATTATTACTTTCACGAGAGAGGCTCGTGTTGCTAAGGCGACTAATTTTAATTGCAAATTCGTGCAACACATAATTTCCGAAAAATATTATAAATTTTAATTTCCACACAACTTTCGATATTTTTATTTGCAAGTCTTCTGTTGACAAGGTTGCACATTTAATATTACACCTTTCTGAAAAATCTTTGCTGTGTCATGTTTTCAGAAGAATGTTGGTATTTTCTTAGTGCTATCACTGTCTGTAGTTATTGAGTTGTGTAGTGTTGTGTGTTACACTACCTTCATGTACACATAATCATTTTCACACCTGTGTGGTTTGCACATACACATTTTAACCTATTTTACAGTGAAGATCATTAAATTCACCTTCTTTGTAACGCCCATTATATAGACGAGTTTGTCTGAAAATATTCTTAGGATTTATTAAAATATTTTTTTACTTTCCGCTAATGGAAGCATGACCCCTGCACCTAGACTGTTGTGCCGGCCTGAAATAATATGTATAGCAACGTTAAACTTATTTATAATTTTATGCCGTCTGGAATGTCGCAGAATTAAGACATATATAGCGATTTCACATAGTCTAGACAGATACTTAGTTTATATTTAGCCAAAACACAAACGATGAGAAGTGAAGATAAGAATAAACTAAAGAGGGCTTTCAAAATGTTCACGTAACTGTTAGTTAACTGGAGCGATTTAAAGTGGAAGTAATTTCCTAACCGCAAAAAAAAAATACCTTTTTTATTTTGCAGTTATGAACTGGGGGAATTTTCACTTACTTTCATCGACTGTAAGCCAATAAATGAACTTTAGCTATGGAATACCCAAACTGTATATGGCCCAATCACACAGAGAGATGAGTCTTTAACACACAGATGCAGGTGGATATGACGGATATCCATTCACCATGTGTTAATTAATACCTTTTCTTCCCATCTGATAAATCACCACATTTAGAAATACCGGACTATGGGCACTACCATCACTTTTCTACATTTAAATAGTTATTTTTATTCGGTTGATCCATTTTTTAAAATCCCTTCTGGGTGATTAGTTGCGTGTTTGTTTATCCCTTTTGTTTTCATATTTCTGTGTGGAACTCTTTTGTCGCTACTAAATGGAAGCGTGGAACCAAAAAAAAACTGGGTTGTGGCAATAAAGCATAAAGAACATATTTTTTACATACATAAAACAATTTATTGTGCTCGTTATTTGCAATCTCCGGAAAAAGGAAAACAAAAGGACGCCCGTGGCGAAGGGGTGGAAGTGGGAACGGGTTAAAAAAATTGAAACGCAAGTGAAACGTATTGTGCAGCTGCGAGATGAAATTTAACACTAATAATTAATGGCCTTTGTGACGACAAGGACAGTATTGTGATGAGTCGAGTGGGGGGTGGTGTTTGTTTACGCAACAATGGCCCATGTCCACTCCCGAACTATATGAAGCAGAAGTACTGCATGAACTGTTCGAAATGGAGCACAACCCCCTCTCATATAAAACCATGTTTATTTTTGTAATGGGCTGCCGGATTTTTAAATATGTAAATTGACAATCCGAGGCAGCGATATTTGACGTTAGCGCGTGCGTTAATGGTTGCTAGAACGTCCTGCGTTTGTTCCCTTGCAACGTAATTTAAAAGGAAAATACATTTTTTTTTTTTTTTGCGGGAGAAGTGTCGTGCCAGCCCGCATACCAATATAAGTCCCTGTACTCCTAAATAGTGTGCACGTGGTGATGGAGTAAGCGGGAATGCAAACAGCGTGACATAAACTAGCACGAAATTAACCGTTCCATGCATACGAACTAAGGAGATACAATTTTTGCGTGCTAAAATACAGAAAACGACAACAAAAAAATTAAAGTATCAATGGGAAGTATACCAAGGGGTTGACTATGTGTAACAGCTTCTCGTTTTAATTTCCTGTTTCAAACTTGGTCACCATACCCGTCGGTAAACATTTAATACATGATTTCCTGAAGTGCAACTACTCGGACTGAATGTCCCGTGATTCGGTCCCTAACAAGAAACGGAAAATTCAGAGGGAAATATTCCCTTAAAAAAAAAGGAATGTCTGTACATGATTCTTGAAATGTTTGGAGCTAAGGGTTTTACTCCTTCATACTTCATGCCACAATAACGCAAATAATAAATGCATACCCAATTAAAATAATCTCACTCCATAATAACCGCAGCTGCATATTTAAGAATTCAATTCTTTTCAGCACATTTCTTGAGAAATGAAATGTTTGTGGTTAGTATGTAATTATTGACAGGTGACTTTTATAAGAAAACGCGTTTATCGTAACATGTTAAAGTTAATGAATAGGAGGTTAAGAAAAATATAAGGGGGAGAGGTAAGAGTAATATCCGCCGCATCTTAGTACTAACACTGAAACGAGTGATTGCGTAAAGCTAGTTAAATTTAACCTTAAAATGTGTAAGGAAACCGCATATTGTTACTCGGTGACGTAAGTTTCCCGGCTCACGCTGCCCAAGTCGTAATTTGCGCCTGCATTGCCGCTACTTATCCTTGGCGTGAATTCAATGCTACGGCTACTGAAATGGCAGAGTATGGGCAATATGAATTGTTTTTTTTTATTGGAGATGGATGAAGCACTACTACTTAAAATACGAACTTCCTGGAATCGTATGGGAGCTGAAAATTTGCCATATATTATACAATACAATTTTTGATTTAGTGACACTTTGACTTGTTCACATGAATATGGCACTGTGGTTCATAGGGATATTTGATAAGTTTTCGAGTTGGAGATCTCACGCATAAAATACTTTTATTTTGCACAAGATTTTACAGGCAGCGGAATATTTCGTAAAGGTTCGAAATGCAAAACAATTAAAATATTCAGTACTTAAGTAAACGATTTACTAATATTGGACGACATGCATATCTGCTTACTACAAGATGTATCTAAATTAGACCGACAAACTTCAGCAGCACGTTAATCACGTAAAAAGAAGGATAAAACATTTATGCGACCTACGATCGTCAGGCTGTTACACATATTTGAAATTGGATCTGAATCACTAGCTTATTACAAATACTGAAGGAATTAATTACGACTGAACCTGCACGATATTTATAGTCATTTATGAAATGCGGATTAAGTTTTCTACGTAGTCATGGTGATTAAGTCCAATTAAGAGAAGTAACAGTGGTTATTTCCATAAAATTATTTTATGACAGTGACAGACCGTTATTCTGGTGTTTAGAAATATTTTCCCTTTACTCATTATTCAGACACTCGATGTTTCATTTTGAATATATTCTCAAACTGAACGTGTAATTTATGTATGTTTATGTGCACCATGAATAAAAATGCCTCCCTAGAGAAAAAAAAAATACATGCCTACCTCAGAAGAGGCCTCAACAAATTAGTATTTAGTTAATTATACACGTATGTGAGAAAAAAGATAAATGTAATGGTAATTTTAAAAATATTATCGTGATCTGAAAGTTGTACAAGAGTAAATATAAATGTTAAATGTTTTGCAAGATGCAGGTTTTTAAGATACTCATTAAACAAAAGGCGTAAAATTAAGAAATATTATAAGCTTCTTATGTCTTCTGAAGGCACCCATTCGGCTTTCCTTCTTGAAACTTTTGTGGGGGCAATTGCTTTCCTGCCACACCCCCCCCCCCTCTTGGTGTGTTGTTACAAGCCTGTCTGTCGCCGTAGAATTAATATTTCTGTTGTAATCTAAACAACAAAATATTTCGTTAAGAGTTCTTAACCAACTTTCTGTGGAAAATTAATATGTATTTGTATATTGTGTATTGTTTATTTTTAATTGTGATTCACTGTTAGACATGATATCATTGTTGCCTTTTATCAGGTTATGCACCTTGCGTGTTATTGCAATTTGTTTTAAATTTATTGTTATTTGTTCCAAAAGGTAAAGCGCAACAGTTCCTGTTAATAATAACCAAAATTATTTGTGCACTAGAGTGAAACTATCTTTGGCCTAGCTGCACGATGATTGACCTCTCGATCATCGACCGAGTGGTCATACCCATGAGGTGATATATGCACAGTGTCATTTATGCGTTTGTTTAATTCACTGAATTGACATACTTCGTTCTTCAAGAAATAATTTTTTCATGCAACAGTTTCTAGTATTTTAGCAACTTCGTTATTATAGTATTGCCATAAAAACTAGATTAGCGGGCCGTTAGGATGACAAAAATTTTATTATTTATAGCAGATATTGTGTTATGTTTTAAAAGTTCACCTGACTTGTAAAATATTATTTTTGTTTTTCTGAAGTGCGGTGCGAGTGTGCATGTGGTTTTCACCAAGTCCCTGTTGTTTACTATTTTGGTTTTGGTTCGTGCTTGGTGGTCTTAAGAAGTGGTGCCAATTAATTAAGGGTGCAAGGGTTGCAAGCCCCACGACATCATGCTTTCGCTTAACTTATTCGAGGGGCAATGTTCACCGCTCCAAAATCAGATCATAATTACTTATTGAAGACTGGGGGCCTTATCTTTCGCTTCAATTGAGTTGTGGCCAGCTATACCTAGGACAAAGGAATACCTTTGTTCCAGAGAATATTACGTGCCATAATTAATGGTACGGGTGGCTCAAGTACAGGACTCATGTAGTGCATCTGACAATGTTTTAAAATTTTGAACGACGTAACGAAGATATGAAACTCCTAGGAATGTAACTACCCAGAGGAAACTTACCTAGCGACGGCAGTGTCAATGCCTAGACTTATCCAATAAGAGAAAAAAAAAGTGGATTCAGATGCACCTGGAATGGTGCACTAGGCAACTGATATGATATCCTCTAATTGCTCAGATGCTTTCACAAAGGCTAATCGTCATGTCACTGGTTTGTGATAATTTCTGCTGTACTGTTGTGCTTCTCTGCTGTCAAGTTGTTCTCGGTCATTCTGTAACGGTTATCCACAATTTTGTCGTGGGGGTTGGCCATTCTGTTGTGGGTGTCCATCTTGTTGTCGTGGGTGTCTGCCATGCTCTCATGGGTGTTCACTGGGCGGTTGTAGGTTTCCTTATGTTGTTGTTGGTATCTCCTGTGCTGTCGTGGGTATCCTTCATGCTGTTGTGTTATCAAACGTGCTGTTGTATGTGTCTGCCACGCTGTTGTGGGTATCTGCTGTAATGTGTTGGGTGTCTGCCATGATGTCGCGCGTGTCCACCTCGCTATCATGGTATCTGCAAATCTGCTGTGGGGTTCACAACACTGTCGTGGTCTCCATTGCGTTGTCTGTGGTGTCCACACTGTCGTGGTTATCCGCATGGCTGCCGTGGGCGTCTGCCGTGCTATCGTAGATGTCCGCCATGCTGTCCTGGGTGTCCATTATGTTGCGATTGGTGTCCACTGTGCTGCAACGTGTGTCAACCCTTTAATTGTGGATGTCCTCCATGTTGTCATGTGTGTCTGCTGTACTGGCATGCATGTCTGCCACGCTGTCATGTGTGTTCACCTGTACTGTCATTTGCATTCACCCTACTTTTGTGGTGGTTTGTAATGCTGCAGCGGACATTACCATGCCTTCACTGGATACTGCTAAACGCCAAAAATAGCTTGGCATGCAGCCATTGAGTAACACAACCCATTACAACACATGACATATAAAGTGCATACGGGCATTGCTCCCATATCACGCCGATTTACAGGTAGTCATCTATACTAGGATATCTGCAGCAGCCTTACATCATTCACTCTCATGATTTACGAAAATCCCCTAGAATTGGTGCCACCAGGTTGGCAGTGGATTAAACAGGGCGAGTTTAAAAGAATAACCCAACTTTGAAGGTCTATAATATCAAAATAAATGTTCAATGTGTCCACCACGAGCGGCCCGAACGACATATACGCGATAATAAAACTCGCTCCACACTCTTGTCATTATGTCTGGTGTTACGGTTTATATGGCTTCCGTTATTCTCGTTTTGAGGTCGTCAATGTTATCCGGCAATTGTAGACGAAACACTTGATACTTTATGTACCCCCATAGAAAAAAATAACGCCGGGTACGATCTGGGCTTTTTGGGGGCAAGTGATGAAAAACCGGGCCACCAGCTCATCTTCGACCAATCCAGCGTTGCCATAACGTCTCGTTCAGCTATCTGCGAACAGCTAGGTGCCAATGGAGTGGCGCACGATCGTGCAGGAAAATGAAGTCCCCCACCGCCTCTTCTAACTGAGGAAACAACCCCTCTGGATGCATGTCCGAATAAGGTATTACAGTAACGGTGGACTCGTGAAAAAAGAAAGGGCCGTAAATTGTGTCTTTGGATACAGAGAAAAACACGTTCACTTTGGAGAAAGCGCGCTCGTGTTCAGTGGTTTCATGTGGAGGCTCCTGACCACATATCCGCACGTTGTGCCTGTTCACATTACCGTTTGTATAGAACGTCGCTTCATCGCTTAAACCAGCTTATACATGAAGGCATCGTCTACCTCGTTCTGGGCAAGAAGGAACGCACAGAAATCACGTCTCAGTTCTTTATCCCTTTCGGTAAGAGACTGTACAAGCTATAACCTGTGTAGTTTGTACAACAATCGCTTTCACAACACCGTCCATACCGTCGATTGAGGGATTTGGATTTCCCGGCTAGCTTGTCGAGTTAATTTTCTCGGACAGCGAACGAACGCTTGTTGAATTCGTTGCACATTCTCTGCGGACACACGCTGCCGCCCGGAACGTTTGCCTTTGCAAAGGCACCCTGTGTCACGGAACTGACGAAACCCATTTACGATACTCCACCAATCGGGAGGACGACATCCGTATTTGTGACGGAATTTACGTTGAACAGTCACATTTAGCAAACTCAACAACGCAGTACGCCTTCTGTTGTTCCGTCACCATCGCGATGCAGACTAACATCAACACACGCTCATAGTGCGACGACAAACGCTCCCAGTGTCATATCTCGGCACATAAGGGAAACATCAGACAGTCCCGATCACATTGACGTGTCGAATGCGAGCTCTCTTTCCCCTTACCCCCTCAAACGAACACCATCCAAACCATAACACCGGACATTCTGACAAGAGCTGGATGGAGTTTTATTATCGCGTATATGACGTTCGGGTGGCTCATGGTGGTCACAGTGAACATTTATGAATGTTTGGTCAACAAACTTAACAGTTCCGCGATTAATTTATTGGTCAACCACGCTTGTAACTTGTTTGGTTTTGATATTATATACCTTCAAATTGGGGTTATTCTTTTATACTCATCCTGTTTTATGTCTACAGTACAAGGATGATCAGCCTCATTAAACAAGTCTACTCGGTTACCACTCGTGACTGGCTACGTACGTAAGTTTGCACGACAGGAGCTGAGCAATTGTTTACTCAAAACCGTTTATTTACTTCTTCTTATGATTTAGAAACATCGTGTCTGTTCCCAACGTACTGCCATGAATGTTTTGTGTTGTTTAGTCTGTTGGCTTGCTATCCATTGCGGAGATTGAGCCCCGGGAACTGTGCTGGTCTTTAGCCATTATTGGGAACATTTGCCAGGTGGGGTGCGTTAAAACGATATAGCTGCAGTCGATGACAGCAGGGACAGATCCCACACATGTTAGTTTTTACTTCAGATGTCCTGGTTTAAATCCCATTTTGACATAAACCTTGTCATGTATGAGCATTATTGTTTACTTGATGTTTTCTGGAATTTAGAAAACTTTCGTATTGAAACACACATATTCGCGGATCGCTCACATGCCAGTTTTCACTTCAGAGGTCATGAATTAAATACAATTTTTGACATAAACATTTTAATGTCTTATCATTATTGTTTACTTGATGTTTTCTACAATTCAGAAAACTTTTGCAATGAAATACGCATATTCATGTCGCTATTGCTGACAATGCTAAGTACTTTTGCACATTCTCGACATCATGAATACGTGTGCTTGCACGATTTCCTAAAAAGTCACTGAACCATTAATTTTGGTACTTAAGAACCTGTGGCGCAATATAAATAATTCACTTGTTAAAAATAAACATCGATTATATGATATAAATAATTGTGAAATTCAGCAATATCGGCAGTATTGCAGTAGGAAAAAATAATATCAACTTAAATTCACATCTAATATTAGATCGTATTATACAGAGTAATATGTTTCAAGGAACTAGAAATCATATGCTATTTAATTGGTATTTTTAAATTAGCAAATGTATACTTTTTTCATTGTGCTTTGATAAAGGCTTCGCCTTTTGCTCGTTGGTATATTGAAAGGTATTTTCGTTGCATCAATAAACTACATATCTGTGTCTCTACCAGAATTTAAATATAGTACCGCCTACATAGTAACCAACTGCACAACAGAAGTCATTCGTTATTGCAACCATTAAGTAATCACTAATATCACAAAACTAATTTTAAATTATGAGAAAATGTAATTTTTACTCACAAAATGGTATAAAAATTTTATAAGAGCTGGCGTAAAAAAATGTACAAAAAATTATACATAAGAATTGACTGCGAATTTATTTTTCATATTTAACAGGCTTCCGCCTATTTGAAACTGTTTTTAAGTCTTGCCATAAGAGCGACCCTGACAAAGACATTAAATTCGTCATTGCCTCAACAGACTACGATCTAAACTGGAGTGCAAACTCGCCGTTAAGCCGTATTATTGGTGGAAACACTGTGATACGTTCACAGAAGACTGATGCGCTGAACTTCAGTGAATTACACGGGGAAATCTGTAGATTACACATGTCTGAGAATTCCGTTTGACTTTAATGGAAGATATAAAAACTTTTTCTGCTAATTCATTGATTTGTTTTTGCAAATTTCGTGGTACCACTTATAGTTATTAATTCAGTAAAAAAATTATCTAAACATAAAAAATGAAATAAAAGACAACAAGGACACCTGCATAATGCCACAAAAAATAATCTGAAAAGTAACAAAATTTAAGGTATCTTTCCAAATTGCAGTAATAGCTCAAAGTAGCTTAAATACAAGTTTATTACATATTTCATTGAAAGTACTAGTTCACGGGCACAGAACGATGTTCTGAAATTACTGCACAACCAGTTGCTGTTACGTCATCAAATCGAAACCACAACCAATTTTTTTTTTAAGTCTCTAGGAGCGGAATTAATTACTGGAAAGCAGATGAAATCTCCGTTAAGTGTCACTTCAAGTTATTATCATTTAACTCACAATGCAAAAAGTAACGGTAGTCTGAGTTACTATACTTTAATACTCCCATGTTGAATAGAAGGCTATTTTTGACGTGACAACGTCTTAAATTAGGTTGCGGCTGGGAGTCACTTATGAAAAAGTGTAACGCTCGGTAACNTGCTCGGGTGTCTTCTAGCTGCTCGGGTGTCTTCTAGGTATTCCAGCATAACACTTTAACAAGGAATAATGAGGAAATGAGGTTATCCTTAATGCAAAAAGTAACGGTAGTCTGAGTTACTATACTTTAATACTCCCATGTTGAATAGAAGGCTATTTTTTTTTTTGTTTCTGTCGTTGAGTGACACATTTGGTTGGCACTTGACAGCTAAGGTCTTCAGCACCGATGGGGATGACGTGAGGTGGGGGTGTAGCAGTGACGCAATTCAAGTGTGGTGGAAACGGCAGAACCCCGAGAAAACCCACTTCTCTACTGCAAATTACCACCAGGTTTCGCACACCTAAAAACCAAGCAGTCAACCCCACCGTTAGTGTGATTGGAATTTTAACCACTTCAATTTATTTAGGAAAGAACGATTGTAATCATGCGGTCACTTTCTCGACTGGATATGAGTTCGATTTAGGCGCGCTCTACTAGCTATAAGTTCTCCCAATGGGGTTCTTATCATCATCGCAGGAAAATGCTAGTGTAGTGTAGTTATGTTGCATGAACCTTCACAGTTCCGTACTCCTTTTGCTAAGTCGCTGGCAAGCCTCGTTGAATAACTGCTACTAAATACAATATTTAAGGTGGTCGTCAACACGGATCTTCAACAGTCTAGCAGAAATTTTGTAATGCTTGTTTACGAAACAATTAAACTTGTCCCTAAAATATTTACCTACGAATAGAAAAAACAGCTCAAGCTTGATTGGGTAGTTCTATCAAGAAGTCACACATGGTGTAAGAATTAATTTGAAGCCCTCCAACATAATAACAACCACATTTTCAGCATGCCGTGACATAAAACATACTATCCGCACATAAGCGAAACTACGATAGGAGACCGCTTTGAACCTTGCTATACAGACTTCTTGCCAATAAAATTGTAGCGTAACCGCTGAAAGACCCACATGCGCATGTACGAGGAATGTTATAATCGGAAAAAAATTATCTACATTATTTAATTGATTATTTATAAACTTATTTTTAACGAAAATATAAATCGAAAGAAACTGATCGAATTTTGCTATATCGTTATTATATATTTTACGTATTAAAGGACATTACAAATTTAATATTGCTGTAAATATTACTGTACATACACATTGAGGACACGAAGCATTGCAGAAAGATGTGGCGCCTATTTTTATTCATGTTGCAAAAGAAAACATTGTAATTTTTAAAATTTAAATTTTGTATTCAAAATATATTTCATTAAAAGAGCATATGAAAATATTTATTTCCGAAACCTGGGAAAATGTACAGATTTCGATCAAATATCGTTGAAAAATATCGACGATTTATACCGATAAACGGTTTATATAGTTTCGTTCTTTCGATATATCGATATTTTTACACCATTCCTAACACGCACTTCGACGAGAACACTACACACCAGTTCAAAGCCTTAATGTCTAGCACGATGATACACTTGATACACGTGTCAGTGTAGCCCTTTTCGCTTCCTTCCTTCTGAGCCTTTAATGCGAAAGTAGCTCCAGGTAGGCGACAACCTTAATTGCTCTTAGTATCACTCTTGGCTCGTATGATCGAAGACCAGCTGGAATAGCAGCTTACATACTAATATGATATAATTTAAAATCTATGTATAAAAGGACGTTTCCGACTGACTGCCTTACTCATTCGCTTACTTACCCACTCATCAATGCACAGCCCAAAATTCTGAAAGCAAAAGAATGAAAATTTAGGGATGGCTTCCTCTTAGGGTACAGGCAAACATTAAGAAATGATTTCTTGAAATTTGACGGATGAAAAATAGTAAAATGCGTTTTCGAGTACTCGTCAATAGGTAAAAAATTGTTATACTCTTTGCTTAAAACGACTACTCATATAAATAAATAAAAACTCATATTATGTTTTATTTATTCAACCCATTAAAGATTGAAATTGGGTAAAATGGGTTTTTGTGGTGTCTACAATAGTTCATTAACCCTATAAAAATTATTTGTACTCTTTGCTTTAAAATACAACTTATGTTAATACCTGAAAATATGTTCTAGGATATTCTTTTTAAATTAAACACCCAAGGGAATCAAATGGAGTAAAATGTGTTTTAAAATACTACAAAAAATTAATCCGATAATAAATCGTTATGTCTTTGCTTTAACAGACTACTAATGTAAATACTTCAAAACCGACTTCAGGATTTTTAAAAATTTTGGAGTGAATATGGATAACATGTATTTTCGATTGTATTTAACCTACATTACATTGTTCCCATGTCTGTAAATTTCAAACCAAAAAATTTTCTTAAAATTTACTGAACGATAAAAGTATGAATACAAAGGAAACCTGTTTCTTACTATTACAGTCTATTCGCGGTTCCTTCACACTTTTTGAGTCAAACCTTTGCAAAATCACCCAATATATGTCGAGTTTGACTGTTTCCTAAATATGTCGTGTATCACAAGCGTTTTATATCGGTGTTAACAAAAGGTACCGTATATTTGCTAAAACTTACCTTCTATTCACTTTATAATATATAATACTAAATTTCTAATTAATACAGATAAAATCAAGGAGAAAATTGGCGTGTTTGTAATATCTAACAGGAAATAGATTAATGCAAAATATTATTAAATTAAGTGCCCACGAATGTGTTGCGTTGTCCCTTTGGTGTAATTTTCTAGACTTGGTTAAGATTTGTTTGCATGAGTTGGAGGAATACTCTGGAAGAAGGACTTTAGCAGGTCTTCAGAAAAGTTGGAATAACTGATAATTGAATATAAACAAATTGTTGCATTTTCCTTATAATTGTATACAAAGTTGTCAGAACTGAGAAGGATTGATAAACAAATATCTCTACATAAATTGCGTGATTAGTATAATACATCGCGCTATGGTCTTTTCTCATCCTATGAAATTCTATAACGGTGGTTAAATCCAATTTTATTTTGCAATTAATAATTTCACACGTCATTTTCGATGGAGTGTGAATTGGAATATAAATCCCATGCCAGCTGTGCAGGAGCCAGCCATTGAGCTGTAACGTTTAAATTGTTTCTTGTAAACAGAACTGCAAGTACAAAGAAAAACTTGCGAATCAACTAAATAACTTACAAAAATCACACTATGGCCAGAACATTTGTTTATAGATGGACTTTAAATAAGTCAAAGCTTGGTTTCAAGAAAATATTTTTAAACGTAATTTTAATATATTCCAGTACTATTAATACTAAAAACGCTCAGAAGACAAAAATCAGTTCATCCAATCTTTAGTCCATAAAAAAAACATTTCTGTAAAATAAAACGTTACGAAGATGGAGCAACATTAAAAGAACCATAATCCATTACCAAAATTTGCTAAAGATGTTCGAAGGGGAATAAATAGAGTACAATTCTGTTGTCACATATGCAAAAAAAATCAGCATCATCTACCCTCGTGGCTTATCATCACACAAACTTCTCCTCCAGACTGGGACTCCAGTAATGTTACTGCGAAACTTTAACCTGTCAAAACGCTTCATTAGAACAAGGTCACAAGTGAAGGCTTGGCAAAGTAGGTAATAGAGGCCACAGTCTTCATTGGATGTGCACGAGGGTAATACGTTTTCATACCGCGCATAGCATTCGTAGCCTTTGGAATTTAAGAAACAACAATTTCCCCTTAATATCGGCTTTGTTGTGATTAGAAATAAGGCCCAGGGACAGTTCTTTAAGTTGTCAGCGAGGAACTTGAGGGAAGACTGCTTCTAACAATGGCAGCTTTACGTGGCTGCGCCAGAGTAAGTTCACTTAGACACTTAATAACCCTACCCCCGGAGGGCATGACCACTAATGTGGTGTACATAGAGGTCCTTCGGTAAAGGAAATTAGTATCTTTCTTGATGTAAGTTTTTTTTACTAAATATATTTTCTGAATAATTATAATTATACATAAATTTTGATAAAGAATAATTATGTTTAAATTGTTTTCTTAAATATTTAAATAAGTAAATTTCTAGTAAATAATTTTTTTGTGTTACAAAATATACTTTTCTTTCAAAAACTTTAGAATATACATTCCTCAAAAAAAATTTCATCAGGACAAATAGAATACTTACCTAGCTTCTCTGCAGAAAATTAATCGTACTGCTTATCAGTCTACTTTACGAATGTAGGCTTATGAGATCACTTGACTGTATATGTGCATGTGTGTATGTGTTCCACCCCCTTAAGAACTTTTGACCCCGTGAATCGAATATAACTACACTCAGAACACATATTATATCTGGTAAAGGGCCTCCCACTTTTATAATGCTTATTTTAAAAATAACTGCGATTTGAATATTTAAGGGATTTATTCATATTTTGGGAACGATTTAACCCATTTTAATAAATTTTGGCGTTTTCGCAGTTAATTATGTAATAATTTTATTTAGGCCGGTATATAGTAACTTATTTCGCAATTTCGAAAGATTTTATTTCAAAACAAAATTAAATTTTTTCATCATAACTCTGAAACTGCTAAATAGATTTCTGCTACCAGATAAGGATTTCAGGGGGGGGGGGGTTATAGATACGCCACGTAATTCGATAAGGCGCTTATTTTCAACATGCCGGAGAAATAAATTTTGTAGTATAATTATATACTTTACATTTTAAATAATTTCGCCCAAATTTGGCATGCCAAAACTACAAGAACAAATGCTATGCCATTTTGTCCATTAATTTATATGATAGAGCCATTTGAAATAACTATGTTTCGGTGACATTCCTCGGGAAACAATAAACCGATTCTTACCAAATTTTGCAAACGAGGATTTCTACGGTACGCCATAAAAACTTATATGTTTCAAGTTTGTCACTCACTTATTTTCACAATTGTCATATACATATTTGTTTTAGTATTATTTGTTATCTACTAAAATATGTAACCAATTTCAACCGAACTTTGTATTCTGGCAGTTGACTAATAATACGGTAGGAAATGATAACATTGCAACTTGAAAAGTTAAAAACTTATTTTCAATATGGCACCCATTGAATTTGGGTAGGCAATTCTGTATATATACCATACTGATTGGCCAATGTCCACCAAACTTAGGATGCTGAAAGTTTCAACTGCAAGCATATAATATAACAGTACATATCCTTTTTTGTCCACCATTCTGTAAGGCAGTGCCCATGATATAATTCTGTTTTTTCGTATCTCAAGAATAATGAGCCGACTACTACCGAATTTGGTAAACAACTGGAGTTGAGTGGAGACATCTGGGTGGCTCTTAACTTTGAGGTTTTGGAGTCGATGTGGGTGAAGTGATAGAAGTGTGGAGCGCCAGAATGCAAGGGTTGAGGAAACGGAAGATTCCTGAGAAAACCAGCCGATCAGCGGCATCATCCGTCACGGTTCCCACGTGAAAAATCCGGGAGGCGAGTAGTTCAACCACTACATCACCGCGGTGCCTGGGAAAACAATTCGTACTACAGTACGGGTACGGCTATCCTGAATCGGTTTCACGTGGTTTCTCGAAATAATTCCAGGCGAATCCTGGGATAGTTCCCTACTACGGGCCATTACCGATTACTTATCCATCCCCGCTTATCCATCTATAATGATCTTGCTGTAGACGTGACGTTACGGACTAACTGCTAAACATATATTTTCACCTATATCTTAATATTTAAACACGTTTATCATTTATTAGAAACGATATTCAGTTTATCGCAGTGATGTATGAAAATCAACGTTACATCTACTGAAAATCTGACAATGAATTTGTGTAACTTGAACTCGAACCTGAGTGATGGCTGGTGATCGCTTGGTCGAGATTCGACGCGGGCCTCGTCCACCGGGCGAGTGTGTTCGCAAACAAGGTAACCGATCTTCCTTGGGGGAATGATGGCGGTCCGTGTGGAAGGGGAAGGGGAGCATAGGAAGTGATCAGGAGTCAGAACCAATATTAGAGGTTGGCTGACGGCCATCATCATCAGCGAGCAGCAAACAAGAGAGGTCGGAAAGCCGCAGACGTGATGAGCTCATAACGGAGACACAATGCCGCGAGTATTTATTCACCTACCATCGTACATTAGAAACTAGTAGGGAGCCTGAACAGTCGTCGACCTCCGTAGTGTAATTGGTTACACACCGGCTTACTGGATAAGTAGTCGCGGGTTCGAATTTCTGGCAAGGCACCGGTATACAACGCGTTACTAAAACTCGGCGACGAACTTCCAAAGTTTATTCCTGACGAAAATATTAGACTATAATGTAATTGCCACTTTTTTCGTCTAGTGATTATTAATGGAGCTGTGCGCATCTGAAAAATCGTTATATAAATTGGCTTACTCTGTTATGTGGTTTGCCTACATGGTATGCAACACAACTTCTGTTTTAAATGTTCAACATGAAATATCCCACAAACGGTTCACCTAAGAGTGTCCCGATAAGACAACCTAATATGTTAATTGAGACATGCTGATGCATATGTTATCTTTTAAAATTGCTTAAAACGCAGTGTTACAAAGTTTGATGTAAACATATGGTGCCAACAGCTATTTCCAAAAGGAAGGGAGGGATGATATTAACGACAGTGTTTTTATAGGTGTAAAACCCCTTTATACAAAACACCATTAAACGATTTGTTGCATCATAAAACTCAAATTTAGGAGCACATGTTTTACGTAATTACCAATTTAGGGGACAGGTCGTACATGTATTTTCGTCTGATATTTTCGTAAGGAATTTCCTGCCAAAATTTGTCACCATGTTCAGAAACGCGTGGTATTTGTGTACGTTTGTAAGGGCCATTTTTTATGGTATCACGTCACTTAACTTTTCCAAAGTGGTTAATTGGTTGTTACTAAATGTAGAACATATACCTAACCAGTTCACGTAGACACTTGCGCATTAATTATAGTTATGATCGGTTCTTTACACTTCAAGGTATAAGATTCCAGTCTTCATTTCGGTTTTCTGGTTTATAGAATATTCAACACCTCTTTCACATATACAGATTATGCTAATGTGATCGATCGCGCATCACGTTCTTATCTGGTACGCAAGTACAGCATATACCAAAATATTACGTTATCGTAACACTTAAACGCAGAAATCGACGTGTCACCAAAAGGATTGAATAAAATAGTTGTAGCACGGCTAGCGCACTGACATGTCAACAAGACGATCCGGGTTCGAATTCCGGCAAGGGTCACTCGCGTATATGAGCATGTTTGAAACGTGGCTGAGGTTTACATTTGTTAGCGTGTTCTTCTCGAGACACCCTATTTTATCCCGACCTTGCATTCCATTGTTGCTCACTTCGCCTTAATTGGTGCCAAATACCTCGCTAATTGTCTCCAAATCTTTCCACTGGCGTTGAATTCTGACATAAAGGAAGACATTACAATTTCTCGGAAAATTGTACTGACTGGCTAAGGTGAGTAAGTGAAGATATTTGGCGGCACTTAACATCGGGGTCTGGAGAGCCGATGAGGATAAAGTGAGGTGATAAGTGAGCAGCGCTTGAATGAAAGGGTGGGGGAAATGGGGGAAACGGGTGATCCACGATAAAACCCGCCGACCAGCGTCATCGTCCTGCACGATTCCTACATGCAAAAATCCGGGAGCGACCCCCCACCGGGAACCCGGAGGAGAGTAGTACGAGGTGTCTTAAAAAAATAAGGTGACTTTGACTCGATAAATATTTATGTATTCATCAATATATATTTTGTGCCCTTCAAAGCATTCCCCTCCGAAATAATAATACACGCCAGAGCTTTTTGCCAATCCTCGAAGAACTTATGATATGAGCATTTTGGTATGGCATTGAAGTCTCCCAAGTCTTTATCTCCTCAATCGTGGCAAACATCCGTCCTTTCATGGGTCTCTTCAGTTTGTTTTGGGAACAGGTAGAAGTCGCAGGGGGCCACGTCCGGTGAATACGGTGGCTGAGGCATGATTACGGTGTTGTTAATACAGATTCTTTGATCCATTGTTTTCGATAGCAAAAAATCGCCAAGCACACCAAAACACGTCTAACCTTTATATCTGTCACAAACAAACTAACAATGCAAAATGGCTGATAATGTCAAAATATGTTGGGGACATGTGTACCAACATAACAATAAAAACAATTGATAATCGAATGTACGCAGCCTTCGAAATTTGCAAAGTCACCAAATTTTTCTAAATTGCTGCCGACATGACTGTGAGTACGTCATTCAGTGTGTCCTTTAAAATATATGCATTAAGGTCACAGAATACCTAAGACTACGTAAACAAACTCTAGCCACACACACCAATAAAAGACCTCACTTCTCAGCTACACTGTGCAGTAGCATTATATTGTTACCATCTCGTTCACTCACCTATTCTGTGGATATACGTAAGTTATTTCATTTCAAATTTTTATTTATTTTTAATTGCACAGTCAACAGCGAACATGCTTTACTTACCAGCAATTTGCCATTGAATGTCGCTTCTGTTAAGAGATTATTGAATGTTTGATCTAACTAAAGAGAGCTTCTTTTCTTGAATGCTAAATACTGAATATTAACTGAAATTCTGCATTAAAATATCACATTTATATTGGTTCAACTACACAAGAGAAGGAAACTTAGCACTGTATAAAATGTTAACCGTTGTCAACACAAAACACGGAATCGTATGTCCCTAGATATTACATTTCTTAAATCATCTTTAGTATACTGAATACAGACTTCTATAGACCTACATTATCACCGTACAAGTAACGTTTCAAAATGACACAGTCTTTCTTCTTGCTCGCCAGATTTGACAACCATGTAGAAGTTCATGTGTATGATTATTCCAATGTTACCAAATATTGTTTGAGTCATGATTTAGTTTAGGTCATAATTACAGGCCTGCGAAACTCTCCTTGATGTTTGGCTTTGGACCAAACTCCAAGTTTTCATATTTTCGTTTATCTTGGGTAAACTGGTCGACAGATTGTTTGGCTTTCCTCGGAAGAGGAAGAAACTCCAGCCAATTACTAAAGTTCAGCGCTAGTGGTGAATTACTTGTAACACTGTCAGACAGGCAAATGACGTCCATTAACCAAAGGCAGCCAATGAAAACCAAACCTGGGAAATTTTCAACCACGTGTGTTTAGGTGAAATATCTATTATCACCGAATTCTAATTCTTATTTTACAGGTAAGTATTTTTTTGGTTGGGTGTAAAATAATTATTTGCCAGTTAACACAACGTTAAAATAATAAAAAAAAAATATAATACAGAGCTATCACAATTTCATTTACCGATTTTATTAGACTTCAGAAAATATAATTAAAGTAAAGAAATTCAATTAAATATTCATAAATACTTATTCATGATAAGCTTTACATACTTAAGAATATATTATGTACATATATTCAGATACATAAAATTGTGCATCGGACGTAAAGGGCATTATGTTTATTTTACAAACCCGAGGTTTTTACATTGTCATATTGTATACTTCGCATTATTTCCGGGTTGCAAACACTATGTACTAAATGGGATAATAACCGATTTAGCCAGTAGACATGGGCACTGTGTGCCATCATGGTATCGGAGTAAACACCACTCCTGTAAATTTTTGTATTTGTGAAATAGTGCCCTTTATCTACGATACACAGAAATATATAGCATAATAAGTAGAGTGTTTCCTTTAATTTACACATGATTATTACGTCATTACAATCGACAAACACCCACGGGTAAAACACTTTTGTTGGTCAAAAAAATGTGCTCCTTTGATTTCCTTAATATGCGTGATGTTATCACTCGCCAAGGATCCATAGATGGCATATATAAAATCAGGTTAAAACTATTCACTTTTTTTCCCTTTCACGTATTTTGTTACATTTCGAAAAGGACTAATTTTGATTCCCTATTTCCAAGTTTGTGTCTCCCTCAATAATCACGCTAGGGCATAGGTCATATTATGTTCTCGAACATATTTTCCATACCGAACCATCTGACATTATTTGTATATGGAGTTCAGGATAATCCTGTATGTTAGTTTCACGTGTACGATTGAAGGTTTCTTCGTCCGACACATTCTGCACGGTTGTTAGGCAAAAGTTAACATTACGTGTTCTATACGACTTCACTACATGCAAGACCGATACCAGTCTACATTACTGTTAGCGTCACAAACTGCTGGTGGGTGCATTTACGGGGAGCGAGGTACAACCAGCGAAGGGAGAGGTAGTTGCGCGCGCAGCCTGCCGAAGCCTAATGCTGTGCTAAAAACATTCGTATCCGGATAATCAGCTGCGAGTTTGCCGATGCGCGCCGAATGGCAGTTTGCACACAGCCAGGCCGTCATCAGTATCAGCTGCCGCCGGCGTTGTTGTACCGGCGGTCCATGTGCAGGCATCTAGAGAAGTGAGGCACCGGCATTTGTGGCATTTATGCTGTCTTCAGTGAATGGAACTTCGTTTTGTAGTAGGCGTGTGTATGTTCGAGTTTTAGGATTGAATCCGCAGGGGTTAGATACTATTATAGGATATTCAGGGTAAAGTGAGCACTTTTTGAAGCCGTCTCATTTGGAATAATAGTCAATACATATACTTTATTGTACACTTAGGCTTTAACTTTGAAGCCCGGTGAAATATGTTTGCTGTGTTTATTACTCACATGGTAATATTTATTTTAAAAAGTGGCGGAAGGATAAATAAATGGCTGATAGGGTAAAAGTAATTAGGGCCACAAAACTGCTCAATTTACCGTGAACAGCCAATAAATGTTTAATGTGCATATGCAAGTTGGGTGGTATATGGCATTGCAAATCAGAAACGTTAAGAGATAGAGACAGACAGAGAAATATAAAGACAGGGAGAGAGAAAGAGAGAGAGGGAGAGAAAGAAAAATGAGATTAAAATCTATAAATACGAGACTTATAATATAAAATATTGTTTGCATAAATTTCACAGTTATTTTGTCAGAAAATTTTGTATCAGTTAAGCGTTTCTTGAAATCACAGGAATGCCATATTGGAGATGTCTTTAAAATCTGACAATTGGTCTATCTGTGATACCGATTTATCTTTCAACAATTCTGACTTTAAAATTTATTTTGAAAGTTAAAATTTAAGTATGGGCGAACCACATAACAGATCTCCGTTAAATATTCTTCGCGATTTTCTGATAACCGTAACTATTTATAAATTCCAGCTGTAATTTAAAGTTATATTTTTGTACAATTTCCTGATTCGCACGAAAACGAAATTAATTCTCTGTAGATCATTTTGATTATTTTTTGAAAAGTTGTATTGTTCCATTGTCGTACTTTTGTCATAATATTATCTCATCACAACTAAAAAGGATGCCATATCGTGAAAATGTAGAAACTAATTTTAACCTCTTGAACGCTCTTACGGCACACTGGCCTTCCAGTTTAGAACATTTGATTTATGATCTGAAGTATAGCTGAGTGGACAACAACATGGCTTTATGATCACAGTAGCAAACATCTGTTTTTTGCTAGTTGATGACGTGTGCGGAACCACAACAGCAAACTCTCAAGACGACCGACACTCAGGCGTCGTGTATGATCTGATCTCCCACGAGACCAAACCCTTAAACAAATGAATTTTGTGGAGAAGGAGGACGAGGAAGTGAATGACTCGTGTTTAAATTCTCTACGCTAACTATAGAGTATACTGTATTCGTTTGGCCGAGGACAGGTACATTCTTATTCAAGTTTGTTTACTTTCCCATCACGATGTACCAATATTGTAAGCTGACGTCGGAAGAAGATATAATACTTAAAAATATCCAATGCTCTACTTTTCTTAAACGAACCTTCAAAACAAACATAGGTTTTCGTAATACATAAAGTAACTATCTGTAATAAAAACCAATAGGCCCTATGCATTTATCATGCAGAGTTGGTTTACTTTTCTTGAACACCGCTGAAATAAATATTTAAATAATAGTCTCCGAATTCCAAAAAGTTTTCTGTGTGTAGTTTTTTGCTAAAGGTTTCTTTAAAGTCATACAGACAGTGAGATAGCTTTCATTACACAATTTAAATTAAGGACTGATGTGAAAACAACATTCACTCACTTTTAACAATTTGTCTACGTTTGACGGATGCATACGGCTACAAGTTGGTTATAGTATATTTAAGTTAGGCCTATAATTTTGAATTCCTTTATGGCGATTTCACTTCCGTCTAACGATACATTTTCGCAACAGCGCTGATTTGGCTGTACAAAACGGAATATACCTTACCCATGGTCATGCTGGAAAAGATAAAAAAAAAAAAGTTGTTACTCTTTTTGGAAGCGTTTGCACCCACGGCGACCAATGGACTCGTTGCAGTATTTTCGTGGGTTACCAAATACCCGTCAAGTAGAATTATCACCAGGTCCTCTCTTTAATTGAAAATGGCGTGAAATATTTTCTAGTATTATTATTACTAGGTAGCAGCACCGCAGTGAGTATTAACACATTTCGTTCACGCTGACAAATTGCCAGACAATGCGAGCTTATCTGTTTGCTCTGTAGATAGCAGCACCATCAAGTGGACCGTGCTGATATATGTTACGTTCAGATATGTTGCCATCCGTGGGACACACAGGCCAAATAACATCCGTACTCTGAAAAGTGGCTATAGAAAACCACCACGAAATATTTTGGTATTTACTGGCGCCACAGGAAATATATTCATGAGGATGGGAATATTTCGCTAAATAAATGAGGAAATATATAGCCACGAAATAGGTGCGCGAAATGGGGTGCGAATACAACTATTTTCTGAGGGAGAAAATTTTTTCTGTGAATTTCAGACTTTCGGAAATTTTGTGTAAACACTACGACATGATATTTTATTCAAAACTTAAATAACGTGAAAATCATTTGTAGAGATTTAAGTTTTTATTAGCCGTATATATAAAGTACAAATACAGCACATATACGAAGATAACATAATCGAAACCAACAATACAAATCCCATTGGAATAATTTTACATTAAATAAGTTATTGTTAGCAGTATAAACTATACTTGGTAACGAAAGGTGATCCAACAACGATAGCTGCACAAATTTATCCAGGATAGAGAAAAATATAAAGAATACTCGTTTTTCGGATTTTGCTTCTCAGTTCCTTGTTGTTATATCAAGATAATTATATTAACTGCGGGAGTAATATAATTGCCTTCATAAGGGCATAACTTACGTGGAATATCATCGAAAACTGTACAGAAGGTTTTAAATGTTGCAGGAACACACAACTTAACAAACAAATATATAATCATAAAAAAAATTTATCACACTGAATGGGCTATCGCAGAGGTGGGTACCGGCACAGAACATAGTGGTAGGTATACAGAAAATACAAATATATTTTACTACACCAAGCATATATTGCATAGGTCCAACACTTGCATAATGCAATTAGTATAGCGTTGGACCATCTGTAGAGTGGGGACAGGCGGCGATACGGTCAGCCTTGGAGATATACATATGTCGAATATTCTCCGGATGAAGGTCATGCCACATATAATGTATATGACACTCTAAATACACCGTTGTTGCCGCTGGCTGAAGTTTCCGTCCAAATATGGTCAGAAGCTTTCTCAATGGGCGAAATTATGGAGGAATTGCTGAGCAAATAAGTATATTTAAATCAGGAAAGCAGACCAGATAAGTAGTAAGATTATGTATGTCCAGGGGCAAGAGGTCTGAGTGCAATTGCTGGGGGCTGTGGTGCTTTGGCGCCGTCCATCATCTTGGATGATGTTACAGGCACTTTTGGCAGCCTCGTTCATCTCCACTTCCCTGGACAATACCAACCAACCACCACTGACCTATACAATACAAATAATTGTAATAAAAATACTCTATTAAAAATATTTCAATAAAAAAATTAAAAATTATTGGCTCTCCATTGTGGATTATTAATAATTATATCGGTTTATAGAGAGTCGCTGCAGATCTTTACTCAAGTAAATAAAAAAAAATCAATAAAAATTAAACGAATTCTGTCGGCCACTTTGGGACATATTATAATCACTCCTCACAAAATTCTGTAACTAAAAAAAATTGTAATAAATTTGTAAAAACTTAAATAAATTGGTCTCACTACCTCGGATTTTGATTGATTTTCTTAAAAAATACCTTTATTTGCATTAAAACCTCAACTCGCACCACACCTGCTAGAGTGCGTGAATCGCCAGTGTGTTTATTTATATACGAATTTAAATTTGTAATTTTCAATATACGAGAAGATATATAAAATTATTGAATTCTTACGATCTAAATACTTTTTCACGAAATGAAACGTACGGTAGGCTAGACACCACTGCTATAACAATTTTAACATTTCAATTTGTTCTTAGTGATGTACAAAAAAAATTACTTTGTAAAAAAAATTTAAACTTCTAGCCGTGTAACCTAGGGTTGCCAACCCCAAATTTCAAAAACTGGGATTTGATGTTTGAAAAACCAGGAAAATTCAGTTTAAAAAAGAACGCACTAATATATAAGCAATAGTTAAATTCATATGTAGTGAAAATAGGTTTAAATGAAATTCAATTAATAATAATAATATTTTTTTATAAAAGTATTCGAAAAAATTATATGAGTGGAAAATTAGTTATTGAAATATAAAACAAACACTTTAGATTTGTAAAAAATTCTTTAAAATTAGGTTAGTATCTATTATATTCTAATATTACAAACTTATTTATTTTTATTATACTTTTCAACCCAACCAATTTCCCTCAGTATCTGTGGATGAGTTAACAAATAATCATAAAATTGGTCACACTTCATATATATTTTATATATAGTTTTGATGATTGTAGCTACTGTTGTTGGCAGTAATTGATTTCTTTCTTTTGACCACTGTAAATTTATGAGAGAAAACACTCTCTCAACATTAGCGTTATGTCCAGGTATACTAAACACATATGCAGCCACTTTCCGTAGTTCTGCATACTGTTCCTCGGAAATGCATTGCTAAAATTATATTAGCCACAAGGAGTTTAAGCTGTCATATTTTTGAGTAGGATTCAAATTTTTACTAAAATTTTTCAAATTAACCCACTAGTCAAATAATTTTTCGTCATTAATTTCAATGCCTTGATCTTTTAAAAAGACCTAAATTTTTCAATTCTACTCCAATCTAGCAAATCCGACCCTGTTAGATCAATCCAGTCGAAAACTTTTAGGTCCTCAAATGGTTCAATCCACATTTTCAAATAGTCATTGATTTCATTATAAAAATGTATTATTTTAGTTGAGAACTCTTCCGTGTTCTTTTCGTCGTCATGCAACTTCTTTAAAATTGTTCTTACTCTTAGAGGACAAAAATTGTTTATTATCCTTTTCTCTAGTAATGAAATAACTCTACCCAAAATTTTTCTGATTTCAACAACACTGTTTTCTTTACTTTCCACTCTTTCAATATTTGCGTGAATTATCGCCATTACTTAATGAACGAGGCACAGGTAACCCTCGGAATACTCATTGTTATAAAACTGCTTAATGTACTGTGGAGGTTTATATACACTAATAAAATATTATTTTAACGGCTCATGGTATTTCAAAAGTTTTTCAATTGCCGGAAAAAGGCTTAACCAGCGTGTCTTGGAGTGAGACTGAAGCTGAGTACACTCTATGCCAATATCATTGTAAAACTGTCGCAGTTCTTCTGTTCGAACAGTGTATATAGAAAATTATTATAAATTTTTACAAATATTAATTCCACTTCTATGGGCAGAATGTCCCATCCGTGATGAACAGCATACATGAGCAGGACAACCAATACCTATAATGTCTTTGTCTAATTTTTCCTTCAGTTTACAAAACACATTGTTTGTTCCAGCTCTTTCTCTACCACCAAACTTCGTATTGCAATTATCTTCTGAGAATGCTACACATTTTTTCTTTTATATTATATTTTTGTAGCTGATTATTTACTTAACTCACCAAAGTTTCAGCAGTTTCGTCGGGAACTGTTTCAATGTCTAATATCTTGGAACTTATGCCTTCGCCACGATAATAGAAATACTGAACCAATACAGGAATTAATTTAGTTGCCCCATGATTGCTAGCGTCACAATAGACACTACCACACGATATTCTTTTCAAGTCATCTGTAATCTTTAATGAAGAATGAGGGCTTAAAACGCCAGTCAAATTGCAGATGCCTTTGTTCTGTTGCACGTCATTTCTTTTGCGATTTGTGAATCGCTAAACATGATTTTGTTCAACTGCAACGTACAGTCTAAAGAGTTAAACGACATATGGGGACGAATCGTGTGGTAAGCTGCAGCCCCTTCAGCAGCGACAGTCTTCTCATTTGTTGACGATTTCTTTATAAAAGTGCCTAAAGCTTTAGAAGTCCCTGTCTGGGATTGTAATAGCTTCTTATGCTTGGCTGTTTCTGATGCTCCTAAATATCTATCGCACCTCTGCTGGCTATAGATATAGTGAATTCACAAATACCACAATACACTTCAGAGTCAGTTTTGCCGCGTTTGAACGAGGGAAACATTTTTTCTAAAACTTCGTTGAGAGTGCATTTTCGTTTTGGCATGTTGAGGAAACGACAAACTTATAAATACAATTATACAGCTGAAATAAAAGAAATTCCAGTAAAAAGTGAGCTCAAGAAATAAAATTTAATGACATTTACAAGTATATTTCTATTCTAATCTGTATTATCGGAATAAATAATACTAATAATACAGCACAATAGTAAAGACTATGAAACCATCAAAAATAATTTTAAATACTTTCGTTTTTCTCCTTTAAAATAAATATTTTGAATACGTTATATTCGTGTAGCACTTATTCACTTACAAGTTGATAACTGAATAGCAAGCTGGCTAGATCTGTTTGTCTAATGCAAGGTTACAAATAGAAAGCACTACGTGACAATAGTAGAGAGAAGGAGACATCACAGAGCGTTACGTCTTTGTTTTAAAACAGTGCGGGCAGCGCGCAAAGGACTGCAAAAGTGGCGCGCGAATATTAAAAAACATGAGCTTATCAGGACGCTTTAAAGCCCAGGACGCTGCTTGAAGACCATCGAGGACACACCAGGACACTCCAAAAACCAGGACATGTCCTGGGAAAACAGGACGGTTGGCAACCCTAGTGTAACCACGCACACATGCACCGACAGGTGCGCGAGACAGACGCACCTGTCATAACAGGAGCATGGGACAGGCGACGTCCGTAGGGCACCGCGAGAAAGGAGACCAATGACCTTCATTGAACGTGTGAAATTTGCGTCACACCTGCGAAAATAACTACAAACAGGCGAAGGGGAAGACCGAACAGTATATAAGACCAAGTGTCGGCTGTTTGCCATCTTTCTGCTACCTGCTACCAGCGTCGCAACTTCTGCTCTCTGCCGCCCGCGATCTACGGATATACGCACCCCCATTTCTCTAGAGTACAGAGAGTAATTACCTACTAATTTTTTAATAACGCTTGAAGAGAGGAGTTCACAGTAGTGCCGACTGCAGCCTCCATGGCTTATCACGAAGGCAAGGCGAGTGAATTACACTGACTAAGACTAGGGGGCCACAGTGCTGAGTGCATGTAACGATAACAGCCGGCCGCTGCACGAAGGCGTTCCCGTGTCCCAACTCGGCTATACCTGGCTTAAAAGCTCGCGCCGATATGCATCATTAATACGTATTAAAATGGTGCTAGTTTAAAACAACAAATAAAACATTTTCTTTATTCACATGCCGAAGGAAACCGGAGTCACTAATTAATAAGCGATAGGAATTTACTACTCTCGGTAAATCAAAATTCGCCAGCGATGTTCTACAAAAAATCTCGTTTCAAGCTGAAATTTCGAATATCGAACTGCGTGTGTGATATACTGCCAACCATCCTGAAGGTTCATCTACTATCAAATATGTAATAATACTGATATGAAACACAGCTTAAGAAAACATACTCTGCTTACAACCGAGCTGCGTCGTGAAAGTGAAGTGGATGTGCTCAACTTGCTGAACGTATTTCGCTTGTATTTTCTATTATAGAATAACGCTGCTGTTTTGAAAAGTTTATCTCATAAGGCAGGAAAGGCGATGGCAGAAAAGAAAAAAAAAAAGCGTTTTACGCGGGGTCAATAGTTTCCATAGCACTCCGATTGGTTGGTTAAAAAACATAATATAAGAAAGTTTAACGCCCCATTATGTACAGACGGGAGCTACATGTATTAAATTCCATACCGGTTGTAGACAAGCATTAGCGTAGTTCGTATGAAAAGTCCTCACGCGCCACTACTGATGTGTCGCGGCCTATACGAGGTGTTTTGTGGGGGGATGGCGAAGTGGGGTCTGCATTTCTCAGCTGCAGATATGTCCAGCCCAAGCTTGTGCGACTACCGTGCAGTCGGAGCTTGCCGCCGACAATGCCACGCATTACTTATTTAAATGTACTTGTTCTTGCCAGCGTCTACAAAACTTTGGGCCCATCTAGGAAACAAAAGCTTATAATGCACGTACTCACGCATGTGGAAGGAAAAAAGACCCGCCTAATACAAGTTATTCACACAAAAACACAGGTGGCAATGCTAGAAGCACCGTACCCGCAGTGTTGTGGGTCTACACCTTAGACATGTCCGCACAAACTTATATACATGTATAAAGATGCATGCTTGGAAAAACGAGAAAAAATATTATACTCAAGCGTGGAATATTTTCGCTTACCAGTTTGCGAGCGTTCTTAATAAACATTTCTTTCCGCGAGTTAATATTAAAAGATTACACTCTAGTATACTCGCTCACTAAAAATATTAGTTACGATTGTGGAAGTGTATTTAATATTTACTCTTGTACAGGCTATGTGTATACAGTGTAATTATGTAGGATGTAATAAATTATTTTTATATTTGTCATCTGCCAGATAATACCTCCATTCTATTTTTTTTATATTATAGGGCAGGAATAGACCAAACACGACGAAAACTAGGAAATATTAGACAACGATCTCTAATACCGATGCAAAGTTCAATGTAATACCTGATTGGCAGGAATATATTAAGCTCAACAAATTTTCTAAATATTTTTATTTTAGTCTATGCTGAAGACATTCAAAAGTGTTAGTTATTCTTATTCTGCCCTTGGTATTAATTTTTTTTCACATGCCAACAAACTAGTAATACCTAAAATTAATATTCCAAATTTTTTCAAAAACAATACAGTTCACTGGTTAGGTAGGACCTTTAAAGCACGCGCGTAATATGTATACATGCGAAATGTGAAACGAGTTATTACATATCCTAGAATACAGGTGTTATAAATCACGAAACTTACGCGTAACTTAGGCCTTAGAGCTCCTGCATTGTGACTTTTTTTAAACCTTGACGTAACGTTTTCATAATGTCTAAAATTCTTTGTCAAAGATAAATAATAACAGTCTCGTTGTAGACATTAGCAATCGAAAATATATTTTGTAAACACCGTTGTTCACAGTTCTGTAGCACGCTGCCCAACATTTTTCCATTCTAGATGGGATAGCTCCAGGACAATTTTTGTCTCGTTACGGACTTTGCCCCCGCATGTTTTCTTGGATGTCTACCTATAATTATACTATATTTATTCAATCACCATCTTACCTCCTGTCATCGCACACGAGATGATTTTCGTGTTAAACACGAACTGCTTTTATCGAAAAAAATTGTATGTGTGATTTTACAGGTAACCAATGTCGAGCTGTCGTTTGAACGTTATATTGGCATAGCTCAAAGAATCACTCAGCGTAGTTGTTCTGGTAAGTTTACATAAAAAATTAATCAGTTATTAAATTTTTTTTTCTAGCTGATGGAGGCTCTGGCTGTCTGAGGTGTCTAATGTATCAGAGTTTCTGCTGGCGCTGCAGCCAGGCTTCCAACACTGAGCGCTGGGGCTTGATTTACGGAAAAGGTCAATGTTTTGCTACTTTTTTGTGGGTTTTCTCACGTGTCTCCCATTTCATTTCATCGTTGTTCCACCACCTCCTATCAGACTAATCGGCGTCGCAGACAAAATGTTGTTGTAAAGTTAAACTTAAACTAATTTTACCGAATACAAATATATGTGTGTGTATAGGTAACCAGCGTGCAGCAGCGATCGCTAGTCTAGAACAAGCGACACCAACACCGTCCACGTCGAGCAGCCACTTCAAGCGCATTCCGCAAGCTTTCATCGTGCTGCTCCTGGTTCCTTCCAAGTGCGCCGTATCGTAGTCTGCTTTTCAGGATATTGCAACAACACGAATAATTGCATTTTTTTTTCCTATCCTTTCCTTTATTAGTTCAGATTATTAATGAATATCGTTCTTGTTAGTTTCTGCAGTCCTCAAACAACGTGCTCTCCATCCTCATGGATAGTACTGGAGGCTNCAGTACTTGAGGCTGCGGAAACGTGACTGCAGTTTCCAGCTTCCGTCACGCCACCGCCACATTTCCGTCCATGTTGGTAAGTACAGCACACCATTTTTTCTCCCTTAGAGCTATACTGACTTCCTGGCGTTATCTTTGCTAACCTCATTAAGTGCGAGTGTAAATCATGCTACATGAAATAGAAAAATAATTTATCTGCCGCCGAAAACAAAATTCGCATGGAAATTGTTTCATTGAGCTGACAAAGTCTTAAAATAACTCGTCACATCACTAATTATATTAACTTAAAATTATACAAATTCTAAGAATAGTAAGCATTGTGAAAATAATATTTTATTTCCTGTCTATCAGCGGGGCACTCCATTAGCTGATGGCTAGCAAGTAAAAATTTTTGGAGTAAAGCGTGTCAAATGTGGTACAAACAAATAAAAGTGTGACAAGTGTGTAACTAAAGACTATAACAAATGTCGTTTCTATAAAATGAGGAGATAAATTACACAATTATTGTATGTAATAAATGTCAATAAATGTGTACATATCGCAAAATATTAATACACCCTACCTATCTTCAATATCACTGTTTCACAGAAAGTTAGTCAGTACACGAATGCATCACCATTAATTACCATAAAAAAGTTATTTGCTATTGTATTTATAGCTGAATTTGAGGCTCGCAGGAGCTAACCAGCGCTACTGTGGACCGGGTTCGATTCCCCGGCAGGCACATGAGACGTTTCGTCACGAGAGAGACACGATCAATAGACAATACCTGTTTCCCACCTCCTTTCATTATCTAATATATAGTCTCCATTTTGTGAAGTACTTTTTTCATACTCTGCCTACAATAAATTGTCGACATGATGTGCGTTTACTGAATAAAAATTGTGTGTTTTTTTACAGATTACCTCCTGGTTATCAAACGTCGAGCTACAGTTTGCGTCTTCCGTTGGCATTACATCTTAGTTCTTCAGTTGCTTCTTGTAAGCATGTAAAAAAAAAATTTTCATTGCTATTTTTACAATTAAATAAAAAAAAGTGAACTTAAGGTCGTACACCGCTATGACCAGTTCCAACATCAATTCTTCTGTTTTGAACAAAGTCATAAATCTACGAAATTTCCCCATAATTTTATTACATACGAAATCGTATACATATAAATAGTTTTGCTCTGTCACATGACAATGCCAATCAATTATCTGGTGAAAAACTTTGGCAATAATGTCCATGGCCACACAACTTAAAAAAAAAGACAGGTAAATTTATAAAGGTAATGAAATTTTTTTAAATTAGCTGGTTGTAATCAAAATGTTGCACCATAACGCGAACCATACTAGTTAAGTTTCATGTAACAACGGTGACATATCCAAAGATTCTTGTACTTGCAGGCAGGTGTAAATTACTCCCTATAAAATTTATAAAAAATATTTTTTTCTTATTAGACAAGCGAAAAAAATTTCTTGCTAATAAAAATTCAAAAATAGGCTAATCATAAAAATGTTTTCAAGTTAATATTTCATGTGCCTGTACAAACAAAGTTGTATGTTTTTTTTCATACTGACACAAATTTTGAATGCTTATTGCACATACATGTAGGGTTCAGTCTCTTCCTTTTACTGCATCGACTCTAGGGTAGGTGCATTGTCACCCCCGATTTTTGTGTGCGGGTTTTGCAGCAAGTATTTTGCAGTCTGAAAATCTGGACTGATGCATGAACGCACTTGCGTAAATCATCCTCACAGAGGACACGTATGTGACAAATGTGGAACGGAAATTGGACAGAAGTATATTCTGGAACATCAGCTGAGGAACTGCAATGGAGTCATGCGGCAGAAAGCAGCTGGCAACTCCAAATTCCGTATTGCAACATTTGCCAACGAGAGTGACGCCCAAAGACATGAAAAGGGGTGTAAGTTTATACTGGAAAAGATGTTTCCTTGTGAGGACTGCGACAAGGAATTTTCCAGAACAAGAAAATTAAAAGAGCATGTTGCTAAATTCACCAGCCCAGACTCACCTCCTGCAAAGCGACGACATGTTGCTGCCTCCATCCCAGCCCGTCAGATATCAACGTAGGGAATTTCTCACAGGCGAGTAGGCGTCGGGGCCTGCGAATCCAATGAGATTGGGTTCGTGGTAGCAGAGATGGCCTCCAGAGACGCAATTATGTCTCTCGTTGCCATAAACACATCGAGCCCGGGAATAGATATCTACAGCAACCTAGAAAATATGAAAGACAAGATCATCTGACAACTGAAGCAAATAATCAAAGACCAGGTGCCATTAAATTATTTATATTTTTAGAATGTATGAATGGGAAGCCTGAGTCCCATGAGCATGAACTGAAAACAGGGCAACCTAAACGAAATTTTTGCCAGTATACAATGTCAGTAACATACAGAATGTAGCGATCGACAGCATCGAAAACATTTGTCAAGAAGAATACCAGTGAAAGAGAAGTGGCTGAACCCTCACCTCTGTGAAATGCCTGCCGCTCCGAATCAACCAGCTGGACCCCCTCCAAGCCCTATCACACATTGACTTCCCACAGCAATAAAGAACAGGAAGGCAATTTATTAATCCCCAGAATCGAGAAAACCAGCAGTGTTTCAAGTGGGCGATTTTGGCACGTTATTTGGAAGGCTGGAACCCCGAAGGTGTCAACCACCGCTGCATAGCCCTAGAATGCCAGTTCGATTTTAGTGCCCTTGTGTTCCCCATGCCTGAGCTGCAAATAGGGATGTTTAAGAGGAATAATCTTGCTGTATCGGTAGATGTAAACTCGCTCACCAACGAGGAGAAAGTCGGGCCCATAAGAGTGATGAAAGAGAAAAATTCCGATCATTGTGACCTGCTACTGTTGACAACGGAGGTAAATGCCCACTATACCTACATCAACATCTGGTCAAGTTTGGTGCATCCCCAGGCATCGGCCCATAAGAAGAAAATGAATATATGTAAGCTATACTTTACATTTTACCATGAATTGCAAGAATTACTGGGCTGATTAGCTAACAGTGCCTGGAAAAACCCATGAAATATTGTAGCCTTCATGCCCCGGGAAGAATCGAGATGCCAGAGAATAAAAAGAATGGACAAAGGCAAACACTAAAATTAAAAAAAATTGTCTGAATGGAGAGAAGATGCCCATTGCCATCTGCACTCACTTCGAAGCCATACTCGAGCCTGTATACACAAGCCAGCCGGACACCAGCTGCTCGCACACATATGCATACCAGAAACATAAGGCCTATAGTTACTGTTAATATGAATATGTCGATCATTGTATGATTCCAGCCAGCAAGACTGCAAACATACCAACTGAGCCCCAAATGTATATAGGTGAAGATGCAGAAGATACATTAAAAAAAGGTTATAGATGAAATTAGACAAAAAGTCTAAGAAATATACGAAGTAAGTGAGCTGATGGAACCCTAACGAAACTGCGTCTATTATATAATTTGACAGCCGAAGAGTTCTGCTACTGCTTCACAACATTCACAGATGGCAACCCCAGAGTAATGGACCACTGCCACTTCACAGTGCGGCACATCGGACCTACATCTAATAAATGCTATTTGCTCCACCCCAACTCAAGTAGTTACCTGTATTGTTCCCTTAATTTGGCCTATGACGAAGATTTCATAGTCAAGCAGCTAGGCTATGATGACAAATAAATCTTCATCATCCCCCACATGGAGAATCTTATAACATTTTCAAAATCACTAGCGAGATAATTCTTATTAATTAATTTAAATTTAGATTTAGGTCTGTAAGACTGGTCACCTTGGCCGAAAACCTACCAAAAAACGAATTCAAGAACACATTTAAATTTTTTACACCATATTAAATGACACTAGTTACCCGCAAAGGAGTATTCCCCTATTGCCTACATAAAATATTTGACCAAGTTGATTGAACCACAACTCCTACCTAAGGAAAACGTTTTCAACAGATTGACTGACCAAAACACTTCAGATGAAACATGCACACAAAGAATGTATGGGACATATTTAATATGTAGAACATTTGGTGACTATTCTAAGGTTTATTTGAAGGTGGATGACCTTTTCCTGGTGGATGTCTTCGAAAATTTCAGGAAACTGTGCCTCAAAATTTATGATCTCGTTTGCATCTGCTACATCAGTATGCCAGGATCCTTGTTTGATGCCATACTGAAACGTACCAAACATAATTTAGAGTTACTCACAGATTACGATATGCATTTGTTCACTGAAATGTATATAAGAAGGTGGGGCATGACCCAATATATCAAGCATCACTGTATGGCAAAAAATAATAACATTATATCCATGTATGTTGCCACCAAGGAACCGGCCTACCTCCAGCATGTGAATAAGAATAATATAAATGGATGGGTAATGTCGCTACACCAATCCATATGTGATTTCCAGTGGGTCGGCACATACATTGACGACATGGGTGTACTCAACGACTGATCACAGGCTACATTAGAGGGGGACATAAAATACCCCTAAGCCCTGCATGAAGCACTCGCAGACCTGCTGTTTCTGCCAGTGAATGAGAGTTCCCCTCCCAGAACAAAGAAGAGGAAGCTTATGACTACATTAGAAAGAAATAAAAACTTTATAATTCAAATACAGAAATATTAAGCAGGCACTAAAAAATGGGCTGAAAATTAAAAAAAAAATACACAGGGCACTGCAATTTGGACAGGAAGCATGGCTGAAATCATATTTTGATCTAATTACAGAGAAAAGAGTGGTAGCAAAAAAGAATTTCGAAAACACTTCTTTAAATTAATGAACTATGCTACATTTAGACAACTGGTGGAAAACAAAAGGAAGAGACAGGACATGGAATAAGTATCGAAGGAACGAAAAGGCAAAGAAAAACTGATTGTGAAACCATTATTCAATGATAAGGTTATATATACAGAAAAATTTATCTCTGGTGAAGATGGAAACGGAAATTATAATATTTGACGAACCGATATATGCAGTCTTTGCAGTACTGCACCTCTCCAAGACTCTGATGTATATATTCTATTTTGCTGTGATGAATTAAAACATGAAGATAAACTTGAGCAGGCCTACATGGACACCGATAGCTTCATATATCAGATAAAGACCAATGATTTCTATCAACACCTTACTAATCATATACAGTTAATGACAGAGTTCGATACCAAAGTCTACCTACTCATCCCTCCCCACAACATATTTTTTGTTCCCTTACCAATGCTAGAGATCTTGGGAAATTTAAAAATTAGTGTGGAGGGTATATAATGCTGGAGTTTATTGGGCTGAGGGTCAAAATGTATTCCTACATAAATTACAACAAGGCCGCCACCAAAATGGTTAAAGGCATTCAGGAGGGTGTAGTGAAGGATAGTAACACATTTGAAGAATTAAGAAGGTATAGATGCTACAACGACTTTTATGAGATTCTGTCAACACAATAAGATCCCAACAGCACAATGTATTCACTGAATGCGTAAATAAATTATCTCTAACTAGGACTGATTACAAGAGGTAGATAATGGAAGATGGAATAAATACAGAACCTTATCGATATGACGACGGTGATATATAAATTTTATGTCACCATCAGCTTCAGCGATACACTGTAGGTCATGCAAGAGTATAAATATCTTGTCAGATGCGCCATTAACGAACATAATGGTAACTGTAGCCCATGCAAGAATTTGCATACATTGTCATGTGTTTCGTTGTACAAAGACCATACTATAACACGCATCTGCACGACCAGTTATTATAGTTATCCATTTTCTTTTGATTGACATTATGTTAGATGTGGCATGCTGTAGCCCATGCAAGAGGTAACCTTATCTTGTCAAGCGTGTTACCGAAATGTCTTGCTGTGTGTACTCTTTCTGGAATCTCCCATGTGTCTACTCGTGCACTGTTCCTATTATGTTTTTATATTCAGTAGCATTCTGTAGCACATGCAAGAGCCATGTTAACCTTGTCAGGTGTGTTGCTGTTGATGAATGATGGTGCTGTTGAATTATGGCATTCTGTAGTCTGTGTAAGAGGTATACTCGACCTGTCAGATGTACTGTTGGCTTACCCAGGTCCTCTTTTTTAGGTGGGTGGCTTTTATTTCCGGCATCATAGCACCATATATGTAGTAAGGCCACACAGCATTGGAGAAAATTAAAGAAATGGAAAATAGGTTTATTCCAATAACTTTATATAATGCTTCCAAAGAAAAGTGCTAGAAAACATAGTACCTAGACCCTGGTCACTACGTTCGGGGAACCATGCACAAGGTCATGCCATGTAAATCATAAAAGGGGAGGGGATGCCAGCACGAAAGAAGTCAACTACGCTACAACTCGATATGGATGCGAAGATGGCTCCCTGGAGATTGTGGTGCACTTGTCAAAGATGGAGAAGACAGATATCTACATTGAAGAACAATACTTGTAAAAAAAATGTATTGTGTAATGTTTTAAAAATAGTATACCAAATAAAATTAAAAAAAAAATTTCTTTAGTTAAATGTTTTGTTTTTAATGTATATATTATTTCTTCACATTAAAAATATCGCAGCTGGTTGTATATAAATTACAGCTCCAGGAATGCACATGTTTAGTACCGACGACAAGTGGGTGGTGCAGGTTTGTTTCCTGAGATGGTGGCGAAACATTTATAATGGGTATAGTTACGAGTTTCTGGTGCTGACGCTGTACTCTGCGGCGCCTAGTTATCTCGCTGGCGTTATCCTTCTTGGGACCGGGATGCTGGGAAGTTTCTTACCTTTACTTGAGCAGCACAACAGTACAGTCTGGCACGTGGATGGTAGCAGGAGTCTGGGCTCAATCGGTGATTTTGCCAATGGTGTAGGGCAGCTGAATTTGTGGCATTATGTGGAACACTAAACAGGCAGATGCTCCCAGACAATCCGACCGAAACTGCTTTTGTTAGTATACGAATGGATAATGCACGAAATGCCAGTGCTGCATGCCACCATCGCAGGTCTCTGTATAGGTGCGCATGTATCCATCTCCTGCAATGAAACTGCATTCCATGCTGCCGTACTCCAATGTGGCATTTACATAAATTTTCGTATGGAAGAATGGAGTCATAATGACGATCAGACCTCTAGGCGNCGCCTAGTTATCTCGCTGGCGTTATCCTTCTTGGGACCGGGATGCTGGGAAGTTTCTTACCTTTACTTGAGCAGCTCAACAGTACAGTCTGGCACGTGGATGGTAGCAGGAGTCTGGGCTCAATCGGTGATTTTGCCAATGGTGTAGGGCAGCTGAATTTGTGGCATTATGTGGAACACTAAACAGGCAGATGCTCCCAGACAATCCGACCGAAACTGTTTTTGTTAGTATACGAATGGATAATGCACGAAATGCCAGTGCTGCATGCCACCATCGCAGGTCTCTGTATAGGTGCGCATGTATCCATCTCCTGCAATGAAACTGCATTCCATGCTACCGTACTCCAATGTGGCATTTACATAAATTTTCGTATGGAAGAATGGAGTCATAATGACGATCAGACCTCTAGGCGNCCGTACTCCAATGTGGCATTTACATAAATTTTCGTATGGAAGAATGGAGTCATAATGACGATCAGACCTCTAGGCGACGACTAAACGAGCTTTTTGATTGATTCCACTTGTGTGCCACCACACAAAAAAATATTATCTTACATTATGGGTGACTTCATGTCTAGTCGTAACTCGTCGATTTACGGTTCAACAACGAGGCACACCATTTGCACAGCAGCCGTGCATTTCTACAAGAATGTGCTCAGTCAGTTTCTGACCTGTCACAGACTTGTCGCTGCTGATCGTCGCAAAGATTCGTCAGCTTGCGCAGCGAAGGGCAGCCATACTCTAACTGCATGTCAATGATTTAAACTTCGTTTTTGCACAAATAGTTGAACAATGTTTTCTGCTCGGGTCCTACCACGTAAACCGGTCCTTGTGGTAAGTGCACCAAAAAGTCGCTGAACACGTTTCACATGTGGTGGTACGGAATCATACCTTCTTCCCACTCTAGTCTGTGGTGGCACTTGGTCATTTAGTCGTTTAGATTATTGCTTTTCTCGTCCAAGAATTTCCACTGATAAGGGAGCAGAAGGAACATGTGCGCAGTTTGCTATTATTGTTGTAGGTCACTGTGAACTCCTTGAGGTCATAGTCTCTCTGGCACTGGAAGCCTTGCAGATTGCAGTACATCCTGATACAAACTGACGAGAGAAGCAGTTATCATCCAGTTTATATATGATTAGATCACCATGTTCAGTATCTCCGAAAAGCAATCGTTGTTCACTACTCTTTTGTGCCAAATGACACAGTGCGAATCTGTGCTATCAGGCACAGTTAACTTTAAAATTATTTCTATACAATACACCACACCATTTTGAACTCGCTCGTTTTGTTTCATGTGTCGAAGACCTGCAATGGCACTGTTTCACGGCATCTTTGTGGGCTCAGGACAGGGTAGGGCTCATGCCAATAGTAAAACAACCGAGTAAACAAATAATACAGCAACGTAAATAATTTTTAGTCGAAGGAGGTGTTCAAATCCAAATACGGATAGCATTCACTATTGATATTAATTTTTACATTGTTCATGTTGTAGTGGTCGAAGGTAATTTGGCTGTCGAGATGGCGTGTTGCTTGTTAGTTTTTAATACCAGTAAGACTTTACCGGTTTTTTCCGTGCTTGAAGACGTCTTCCCTACCCAATGGTTTCGCATGGTAGACGACAATAACAGACATGTAACCAAACTCCAGCTCCTGATTGTCAAGTCGATGAATTTTTCTTTCTTGGCATAGTACAATAGATTTATGTGTTTGCGGGTGATCGGAGCCACATGGGAACGAACCACTCCATGTTGGTCAGGGTTAAAGAGATTTGTTGCAGGTTTTCTCCAACTCACAACACTGCTTCGAGATGCGAGTTGGCTAGCATTATAACAAGTTCTTACTTCGCTGCTATTATTGTCTTCCTATAATCTACGGCGAAACCAAGTAACATCGATAGTGGCACACTCACGTCGAATTTACCTTTTGCGAGGATGGGAACTTTGTAGCAATCTTCTAATTCCCAGCCTGTAATTTTTTTCCATGTCGAGATTTGTGGCATGAGCGAGAGGTATTTATGCCCACGTACAGTGTTTGGTCAATAATAGCACTTTTCCGTTCGCATATTATTCACTCGAAAATGTGGAGTATACCATTTCGGACGAATAAGGTGATTGTGGGATGAGTCCCTTCCTCTTTCATGAGTGTACCTTGGATGCACAGGGATTATTGCAAAGGAAGAGTGAAAATATCTTGTCTCTGTATCGGGATTAAAACACCTCTCGCCCGAGGGCGTAGAAGATGGTGCGATAGGGTTAGTAGCAATGCATCTCAAACTTGTCGATTCTGTCATCGAATTATTGCAACTGGGTCACATTCAATTCGTTATTGTCTGGCATGACTGTTAATTGTAAACCCTAAGCTATTTAGAAACTACTTGTTGGCAAATGCTAGCACGCCAGTGCCTCGAGCACTACTGGTCTTGTGTTTGAAGCTGCTCTCGATTTTATGCACTGTTCGTCTCACGAATCTTCATCCCATAGTTTTAGGTGCAGACACAAAGCGATTTATTTGTTTCAGAAATTTACCTGCTTATCGTCCTGATCGACGTTCCTCACGACCACCTTGTGCATGCTCCTCGCGATAATGGGAATGTAAACTATACTTTTCGGAACTTCTACCATATTATAAACCTTATGGGGCCATTTGCGAGAACTCGTGGAGTGTACTGCTGGTTTTACCATTGATGTAGCAGCTGCTCACCTAATAACAGTATATGCGTATCACATTCACTAGAAATATGTTCACAGGTCGCGAGGATTCGTGCGTTATACAAGCTTTGTAGATTCGCATCTCGAACCCTAGCATTGGCCCTATGGTATCCAATTCGGTGAAAAAGATATCAACACTGTAAAATATGTCTACCTTCAGCGTATTTGTGTTACTGTGTAGTTCGACAGTCACATCCGATGGCATGGATTTCTTGGTAGAATTTGCGATGTCCTTCTGCTTCTTTTCACTGGTCGGAATGCTAATTTCTTTCACGTCTCCTTCCACTACCTACTGTAATACGGAATACATATTTTCTTCTATGATAAATATGGAGTTATAAGTGTGAAAATCTTAAATTCCTACGACCCACTCCCTTTCCAGCTCCAAGGAGTGGTAAAACATTGCTATCAGCTAGGATGTCTTAACACTTAGAATGATGGATAACGACATACTGTTAAGAGAATATAGATGTGAACACGTTTTTTGTAAAAGTTTAACTAACAATTATTCGCGTACGATTTCTTTTTATTCCACAGCAAAAGAAAGCGAAGAGACAATTGTCCGAAGTTCCATTTGATCAGCATGTGCTCCACCTTGTAGTTGTAAGTCAGTTTGCAATTTTTCAGGAATGGGAGAGTCGGGTTCCCCTGCCGACGGGTATCCCTGGCCTGTGTAAGTTTCAAACAAACATTCCTTCTCACATAGGTAAACAAATAACACGCCACAAGGACTGCACAGCCATTTAGCCGTATAATCGAATCAACCCGGACGTGATCGCCGAGCGAACAACACGTTACAATCTTTCATTTACCTTTTTCTATATTGTGGTGTGCGTCGTTTACATTTTTAAATCAGTTATTGTTTATAAAATGCAAGTACTTCACCATGATTTATTGATTATCATTCAAGATATTGATTCATATGTATAAGTTTTGTTAATAATTTAGGTTATCTTTATTTACATTGTTGATATTAAATAAAAACATAGAATGTGGCGTTCGGGTACCACTGGACACTATGTTGTCGGGTAACCCCGGACATGTTTGGATGGAGGAATGTTGAGTTATTTTAATGTAATGTTAAAGCAAGTGTGTAAAATGTTGTTGTGTTTTGCAGAATCACTTCAAAAATGCCAAAATTCAAAGGAAGAATTACACACAGAGGAAATTGGGATGAAAATAAAATGAAACAGGCTATGATATCTGTCCAGGAAAAAAAGACATCTGTGAGAGAAGCAGCTGAGAGATATAAGGTGCCGAGAAGTACTCTTGAAGATTGGATCAAAGCCATCAGCAGTGGACAAGAAGCACATTTGAAGCCAAAACTGGTAAGAATCTGACATCTTCGTCGTTCAAAAACGCGCTGGCAGAGAAAAAGGCTGTAGCCAAAAAATCGAAAGTTGCAACCAATAATACTAAGGTTGCAACCGATAAAACCAAGGCTGCAACCAATAAAAACAAGGTGGCAGCTAATAAAATGAAAACAAAGAGGAACATTCAACATTTAGTTCAGCAACAAATAGACCAGGATACAGAATGCATCATTTGCGGAGAAAAATTCCAAGAAGACTGGAACCAGTGTCATAAATGCGAAGACTGGGCACACAAAGCATTTGTGGACATTGAACCTTCGGAGGAATACTAATGTTGTGATGTATGTAAGGCCAAAAAACGGTTTCGTAATCATTAAATCTATGTCCGGGGCTACACTCCAAAAATATATCCACTGAATAATGAAGACTGATTTCTAATAAGCTAATATAATGAACCTATCAGATTGTTTTTAATTAATTTTTAGAGATATAGGTTGTATTTCAATCCTAGTATACAAATAAAGATTTAAGGCTGTTGGTTTTCAAAATGTCATGACTTATATATATGTGGCCGGGGCTACCGACTCTCCCCTACAGTTGTAGTTCAGATGGTGGATGCAATTTCCCAAAACCATAGTAGCATATCGCACATTTCTCACATTTGACATAGGTTACAAAGTATGTATTATGCCATGGCTGTTGTGTCTATGATGATTATGTTACACTTGTCATGTTTGGGTTTAGGGGGCAAAGCATCTCGCTTGAACCCAGTGCAAAAATTACGTATGCTCAATTTGTGTGCAAACAGTAGGGATTAGAATTTTATAAGGTTGGGATGGTTTGGGTTTAGTTTCTTATTGTTTGGTTATTTATTATCAAAATGTTAAATCTTTTTATGCTGGGATAATTACTGCTTTATCTAATCGTGTTGGTGATAGTATATTATTGATATCTATTGCTTGAATATTTAGATATGTTAGATGGAATTATTTTATATATTTTGATGTTTTTTCTTTTGATTATGATGTTAAATTTATTGGTTTATTAATTGTTATTGCTGCTATAACAAGGAGAGGTCAAATCCCATTTTCTTCATGATTACCAGCTGCAATGGCTGCCCCAACGCCTGTTTCTTCTTTAGTACATTCATCTACTTTAGTTAGTGCTGGTGTTACCTAATAAAATCCACGTTCGTGAGAGGTAGTTTCGCTAAGGTTTCATAAGTTCCTCCTTCTGCTGCAACACTTTTTCTTTCTCGCATCTCCTCCTCCTCCTAGGTAAGGCTGTCGTATGTAAAGTCCTTGGTCGTAATTTTTACTTATGGTGATAGCATCAAGTTTATGGTTCTGGCGGCAATTTTCCTCCAATTACTTATGTTCGTTCGTGGCTCGTTACACCACACTAATGATATTCGTTACAGCCCCGTCGATACTGCCCAGAGCCCCGATTGCAGGTATCAAGGCGGGAAGGAATCCTTCCATCTATCTCTTCCCTCTCCTCTTACAACTTCATCTCTCTTTCTTCGCCCCTATAACAAATTTAACCTTGGCTTCCATCGCATTAGAAACGCACTACAAGGCACTTTTTCCACCCAGTCCGATATCTGACGATTTTCNCATCGCATTAGAAACGCACTACAAGGCACTTTTTCCACCCAGTCCGATATCTGACGATTTTCTTATCTCGTCGGCCTTCTGTAAAAGTATCTTGTCTGCCTGGTGTCGGGTTTCCAGATATTGATATTTCTTGTACAAGTTTTCACACACTACTGTGCTATTAACCGATATATACCCGACCTTAACACATTTAAGTTTCAGTATCATTCTAGAATTGGAACAGTACAGACATAATAAAGTACTAGTGAAGCTTGTCGTTTTGCTTTAAAGCACTTACAGCTTGGCAGAATTTACGACATGAAATAACGATCTGCAGAGTGTAAACTTCAAATGTGACTATTGAATGCAAAACCTGCCAGAAGCAGTTAACCCAGACAGATGCTAAAAAGGGACATTCTAAAATTTGTAGCACTGATTCTGTGCAATCTATTCATGATCCACAATCATTCCTGAAATTCTCCACAGGCCCCACATGCTCTTCATGATCCACAACCTCTCCACCTGCTCCACTTGTTCCTCAATCACTCCATAATCGCTCTGCATGCCCCACATGCTCCAAAGTTGCTCAAAAATCGTTCCATATGTTGCACAATCGCTCCACAAAATAGTAGTGGTAACATACATATTATCAAGTAAGATGTTACTGTTCCTGTCCGCATCACAAAGGAAGGTGTCTAAAACTCATATGATGCACCTCACTGAATGATGTTGCCCAATACCATTATTTTGAGGACTGTCGGCGTGCGGTAAGATGTGTGTACTTCTCAGCCTTTTGGAGAAACGGAATGGTCTTAGGTTCGAGAATGTGAAACTTTACTTTAAATCGCTCGAGTAGTCGAAATACAAACATTTGGAATGTGTACTGCAGGTACTGGAAGGCATATACTTTTTCCCCTGCAGTGATAACGAAGCCATCACGCCACCAAGCGAAGTACTTCCAAAATTGGTGTTTATTTTCGACGATGTGGCATGTGAGAAACAGACTTGCATCCAGGAGTACTTTATCATGGGATGGAATGCGAACATGGACTGTGTGTACTTGAGCCTACATTATTAATGAATCCTAAAATATTTACTACATATTATGTGAAAATCCTCATGTTGTTTCACATGGATGATACAAACTTGCGGCATATGCAGAAAGACCCCGTCAATACAGACATGGCATTCACAGAATTTAAGGATATGTGTTATTTGTGCTGGAACAAAAAGTACAGCATATTGGTGATCGATAAGAGTTCGCTAATACATAAGGAAAGGTACAGGCAAGGTTTGATCAGCTTGTAGTGATATGGGAACCATATCACAATACAATTTCCAAGTTCGAACATGATGTACACTGTAATGATAATGATGTAATTGAGCTAATGGAAGCTCGACTCACGACTGTTGGAGGGGCCTGTCGCTTCTTGGGCAAAGAATTGAGAGAATTAAAAAAAGGAGTGGTGGAAGATTTGTTGGCCATTGGCCAGCACATATGGCGCACAGGCGCACAGATAATATACCAGATCAACATGTCGAATGCACAGAGATGGGAAGAATTCAAGACTCTTCAAAATATGGTAACGTCTAAACTGGCTGCGAAAACCAATGTTGCGAGGCATAGCAAGTAGGTGCTGGATGGGTGCATGGACCGACTGGAAACGATCGAAAATTCACTTACCTGAACTAGATAAAGAATATATACCTGTGTGTATTACATTCTATGAATGATGGCAGACCGACCCAAACTGACGACCGAGCTGAAGCAGTCCATCGAAGCTGTTAGTGTGAAATATCAAGTAACGAAAAAATACAGACTGGCCTTCGAGAATCGAAGGGAAGAGGCCTACAAGCAGAAAACCAGCCATCTCGAAGAACTTGGTTGACAACACCAGGATTAAGCTTTGTCTAGTCTGTATATCAAACACGAAATCAAGGGGGAAGGACCGACCCCAATGCATAACTGGAAAAGAGGTATGTAACTGCCTGAATTGGAAGGAAGCGTCTCTTGTGACGACGACGATTTACCCCTGATTGATTTGCTGCATTTGCTAGAGTGGAAAGGAATGCGAGAGCATGGACCCGAGGTGGGTACCCTGGTCGGACACTACATCGCTTCCTACTTCGATCGGAACAGCGACAAGACATATGACTTGTCACACCACGATGAAAAACGGTTTCACAGAAAAAATAAAGTGATGTTTTATCCAGAAAATGTGATGCTGATCGGAAAGCGTAAGAGGAAAATGATGCATGGTATGTTCAAACTTTGGTTTTGTACGCATCCCGAACACTGCACTGAATCGGATTTGCGCAAGTACGCTCGCCTGCTGGAGTTCAGTCTGCACATTACCCGAACCATACCACATCAGAGAAGTGATTTAAGTATATGACCCATGCGAAATTCTGCATAATTATGGGACTGTATCCACGATTGGTCAACACTAATGAATCGTGTCTGCTGCAGAAGGTCGATGGCAAATGCAATATAGACTTCGTGTTTTGGGAGAATCTGAAAAAACTCTATGATAGACTACAAATACTGGTCGCTTTCTCAGTCTGCAGGCAACTTGTGCCACACCAACAACATTATATTTATCATCGAAGAACTATTCGAATCTGGTGACATCGTGAAATGACGAAATATGCCATTCCTGGGGAACTATGCAGATTGGTCAGAACGAATTATCCTTGGAGAAAGTACATCACGAAAGGGCTGAACGATGCTTCCCAATCCGACCTGATTGAAATGGTATACTTTGATGTGTGCAAATAATAGACACCACCTCATTTTGACCATAGTAGGCAGATTTTCCATGTATGCCTGAGCCAGAATGCTCAATTCTATTAATGTATGTGATGACACAGAGGCTATGATTGATGTGTTGAGCAAAGGACTTTGATGCTATTCCCCACCTGTGGCATACAGAGTGGTTCTTAGGGTCGGAGTTAATTCCTCCAGGCGGAGACTATAAGGTGCCTTGAAGGTTGAGGGTATATCAATAAGGTAGTCTTTGGGTGTTTCACTTTACTGGATGGATTTATTTTCTCGAGATTAAACATACAGAAACACTTCCGAGGTGTGGTAATCTAATTTGGTAAACTAGGATTAACTGTGGGCGACTTCACGGAGGATGGAAGGGGGGGAGTCTTCTTTGTATGGCGACTTGATACTGTTCATAGTGTTGGCAAGTTGTCGACTGTGGATGAGCTCCGGAGATGTGGGCGGCAATGAAAAAGACCCGCGTTTGGTGCCGTATCACCTGGAATGCTGTTCTGGGTTCGTTCTGACGTTCTCTCGCGATTTCTTGACGCAACTGCTTATCTCGGCATGGTGATAATGAACTGTCTCTCTCTTCTCGCGTAAATTGTCTTATATGCTCTCTAACCTCCCTCCCTAAGTGTCGGCACGTGTCTCTCTTGTTAGGGAAGGGGGGAGGTGTTTGCCTGCAGTGCAAAGTCCTTCTACCATATACCATGGTTCGTGAAGGTTCGGGGAGGGGGGTAGTGGTGATGTTGCCCCTTGAATTTACCATGTAAGCTTATTCTTCAGCGTTTTGGCTAAAAGGATGGTAGGGGTGAGGAGTATTCGTGGCCCAACTTTCAAATGGTCAGCCGTTTTCTTAGGCGTGAAGCTAGAGGTGCTCTTGCTTGACTCTGCAATTTCTCCCGCTTTCCTACGTATCTACATAGCACCTTCCAGGTGCTTTGGTGATATGCCAGCTCTTTCTTGGCACAACCTTGACACTTGTAACTGCGATCCGATCTGGCTGCCCACGTGCCTCGTGACACATGTCAACTGGTAGGCGCTCTCGAAGGGGGTCAGCGAGGCTTCTATTCCAAAATGCGTTATACGTTAATTCCTTCCACCCCCCCCCCTCTAGTTCTGCGAAGCTGACCCACCTTCGCCCAAATTTTAGTTTCGGTTGGATCTCTGTCTGTAGTTCTCCTTCTGTGGCTGACGGTCCCATGTTCTTTCGTCTCGCTGCGAGGCAGCTGTTGCTGTCCTTCACTGTCTCTCTTCCCCTCCTCCTGATAAACCAAGGACCCCCGCCCAGTAATCTCTATCTAGCTAGCCTCCTGTCTACAAGAAGGGTCTGACTAACACTCTGGCTCTGCGTACATATTTTGCTGAAGGCGGATTACTTTACAATTTACCTATTATGTTTAAAATACTTAGCAGGCCGATCTACTTTTTGAACTATCTAAATAAACGAACCTAGTACTACGCACCTCCGACTCCTTACAGTACTTACCAACTTTCTTACAGGGTTACAAACATTGTTACATTTTTACATAATTATACAACATTCCCTAAATTGTTCTCTCCACATTGTTTAAGTGTTTACAGGTATGTATTTAGTGTTACGTCGGTGCGTAGGCCGAACAAATAAAACACCCTCTTATCTCCTAGGCTGGGAAGCTCTGTTCCTGAGTTCACATTAATGTCTGGCGGCACTGCTGTTTTTTTTACAAAGTTCTTTCCGGTAGGCGGAAGCGACACACATGAAACACCAGTCCTGATGTCACACGCGACAACCTCAACACCGCGCTCACAGCTGTCAGCACTACCGCTTAACCAGCTCGAAAGTCGTACGTTAATTTATATACAGGTAACCAGCGGTTCACATATTTTACATACACCACTTACACCGCACCCTGCAGGTACCTAACAGAATGTCAAAAAAAAAAAAAAGAGCGATTGCTAATAGGAGGCCTCTGAAACACATTTGCAAGGTAATATTTATAATAAAACGAAAAAATTCAAACCAGTTTTATACAAAAAAAAATTGAAATGACCATTTTTGTGAGAAAAAAAATAAATTTTTAAAATGTACCTACTCAACTAACAAATTACTACATTGTCTCAAATGGAGACATCTGATTTGTACAATTTGATTTAATTGTAATTATTGAAATAATTTAATCTTTAAGAAAACCAGTAATGACTTCCTTATCACTATAATTTAAGATTTTAATTTTTATTGAAAACATACAATTTGTAAGATCCACCATATTAAATAGACAGAATTATCTGATACAGAAACATATTTACTGTATAATAAGGAACATTTATTACGTTAACATCTTGTTTATTATAAGTACATATCCGTTCCATTTCCCTGTTAAGTATTGAAACTTAGAAAAACAAAAGCAGCTGCAACATTTCTTTTCTTTTTGCATTTTTACAATAATTAACTAAATAATATTCTACATTTCGATACCATCCCATCAGTATCCTAACCCACTGACATCACATATTGTTTAGCATATAACATTATCTGTACACATCAGTATTTTTTTTTCAGTGCTGTAATGTGTATTTATTTCCAGCAAGTGTAGTTTATATACACACAAAACACACTAATTGTAACGGGGAGAGCAGTTAACTTACCAAATTTAAATTCTTTTCATTGTTAAAGATTGATAGAAAATTAATACAATGAACATTTCACGCCAAGTAGTGCTTAGGGACTCACGAACTCTACAAAGGCTAACGCGTTCGCGTATCGCCTGCGAGACGTCTGCCGTGCTCGTGTGGAAGACAATCTGCACACCCAGTGAAAATGCAAGTAGAAGGCGCGCAAGGCCACTGTAAACACAACGCCCAGCTTTGATCGGCCCACCTGGTTCGAGGACTGTATTATAGCAACTGGCCGTTCCTTATACCTAATTTATCCGTCTACTTTAATTCCTTTCACAAAATGTTTCCTACCGTAAAGAAGAGAATTTCAACCCAATCCGTATTTATGCTGCCACAACATGAACCCCGCAACACCCAGTCACCTACATAATCCACACGAACTCTAGGGTGATATGAGGGCATCTCGCTAGTGAACTTTGGGGGAGATGTTATGGTGTGATCAGGCCTTAGCTGAACGGCTTGCCTGATTACACCTTAAAAAATTAGACCTGGAAACGAGCGGGATTGCAACGCCACCATTTGGTCGTCGAACCTTGCAAAAAAAGACAGTTGCAGAAACCCCTCCACCGGCCAATGGGCGGGGCCGCAGAACCACGTGCTTGATATAGGCCGGCGTAACACCCGAAATGTCTGCCTGTCGTCTTTCGTCTTTCATCTTTAGTTCTTTGGCGACCCGACCAATGAAGCAGACCAGGAAGGAGGGTGTATCCGGCCGGCGTTAACCATCTCGTAGAATCAGCCTCCGGCTTCAACAAGGCAATGACTTTCCAGTTAGGTTTTTATTAAAATGGCATGAATCATAACAATTAATTAAATAACGAATAATCTTAATTTAAATTTAAAGCTCCCCCGATCAATTGTAACATAACTAATAATTGTTTAACCATAAACGTTAATAAAACTCATCTTATACTGTTGTGCTCTACCGAATCATGGGTCATTATTGAGCTACGTCCGTATATACTTTCAATTACGAATTGGCAAGAAAAACTTGTTCGTAACACCATGCTCGTTGACCAAAAAATACAATGTTTAAAAGGACCGATCTCTAAATCACTATCATGTACCTATCGTAGTACAACATATTTTAAGAAGCGATAATTTAAAGAGACGCAGTAGTATGAATAAAGGTAACGTGCCTTTACTAGACTCAAGACAAAATATGATGTTTTCAATACCTTCTGTTTTACATTACATAAAATGTTCGCAGGCGACTACGGAACTCGGACGATGAAATTTACGAAAATTAGTATATGTAGTTTATTTAAGGTGATACATTGAATTACCGCATAATAAATGCAAGGATTTATCTTTTGAGAGCCAGCAAGTGTTGCTGTCAATACCTCTTGTTGCATCGGTTGGTACTAATAAGCCGGGCGATTATGACAAAACAGTTAATGCTAATGACGAAATAATAGTCCTACGAGGCATTGCAGAGTGTTTGGTTGGTGAGGGGGCGAGCTATGTTGAGTTATTTAATGAACTAAAAGGGGTTGGGGGCTGCGTCAGGTGGTGGGTTGGTGGCTTACGTGGATGTTGTTGGCGGCGGAGCTATGGTAAGAAAATGGTGAGGGAAGTAGAGTGACGAGATGCGTGATGACCTGGGGCATGGGTGGGGATGTGTGGTATGTGTGTTATGTAAAGTCAATAATTCGCTTTGTAGGTCAAAGATTGATCGGCTATATAGCCAATAAAACATAGTGGCGGGAGTTGGGTCGGCTGCTGATTGTCGAACTAGGGAGTGGCTGTACTCTGCCATCTTTACACACACATCTAACTTGATTTGTTGTTATGGGTATGTAAACTTTCCTCCATATTTTTTTTCCATTTTTACAGATTTTTAGCAATTTTTTACAATATTTAAAGTTGAAGGTTAATGGGATCAAGGTACGGCCGCCAACATCGAAGATGGGTGCCTGAGTCAATCACGTTATATGTTCGAGGATTCTTTTTTTTTTAATATTTGTCGATTTTAAATTTATTTTCTGGTATTTGTTGTTTAATATAAATAGGGTCAAGTTCAATTGCATGCAACATGTGTGTTGGAGTCAGTGATATAATATGTTCCTAAACGATTTTCAGTTTCTGTCCCTTTTTTAAAACTTTTTCTCGAAGTTTTGTTTTCAAGGTCATTTAGGCGAAAGGCAATGTCATCAACAAATAACATGATTGTCTGTTGTCACCAATGTAAGATTTTCCTTTCTTGATTTTTTATGGTTGGAATGTGTCTAAGTTTGGGTAATGGTTAGTGGTTAAAATGATAGTCTTGGTTTTGGGTTGTGGTTGGTTAAGAAGAAAAAAAAAGGCTGGGTCTGGCCCT